>JAMKCF010000019.1:4535000-4962500 GCA_023634235.1 Pisaster brevispinus
GCTGATCAGGAGTACACGTCAGTGCACAGGACTTGAGATGATCTGACATATGATGTCTGATGTTAAAAACTCAGTGTCAAGGTCACATTTTCTCAGAGATAGTTGAGGTAATTAGATAAACCTATGGTGCCAATTTAAGTGACGTCATTTTGCATTATGATGTCTGTTTTGTTCAAAGAAAGTGCCAGTTTAGGCCTGCATGTGTGTGTCGACTGTTAGTGGGCTGATGTGTCATAGTTCATACTGACAGGAACGCATGTGGCATATTGGATGCCTTTAATTATAATTAATTGTCACTATTTGGGGCTGGAGGGTGTACATCAACTTCAGTAGGATTAAAAGTGGAACAATAATTCAAAAAAACTAACATGCACATATTTCATGACAAGCGGTGTTCTTATTTTGAAAGTAAAACAGAAAAGAAAAGTAGTTTGTACGTTGTACCTCTCTTCAGGGGAAACAATGCTGTCTGAAATGCATTTTATTTTAATTTTTTTTAATAACAAATAAATAAATTTACAAATAAATAAGTAAATAAACAGATAAATTGTTATTTCATTTGTCGCAAACAAAAATAAGGCTGATGTGAACTTGTTCAAAATCACTGAATGTTGAAGCGCCTTGAGCGTCACTGAGTGACGGATATGAGCGCTACATAAGCAGCCACTATTATGACGAAACATAAAACATGTTTTTGTTGTGAATTACATCTTCACAGGTTGGTTGGAAATTTGTCTTTTGAAAGGTATAGTAGTGAAATAAATACACTCTTTAAAAACACAAATTTAATTTCCTTTATATTTTCTTAGGCAACAAGATTAGGTACAAGAACAGTTTTCTCTTTAAACAGCGTTTTTAGACAGAATTTTGAATTCCTTTTATCTCAAGTCCATTGTGCTAACATCACACAGACTTAGTCAGTTTTAGATCGGCTGTAATAACAAAAGCTATTGCATTTATGACACTGTTTGTAATACCTTTTAGGAAAATGTGGAATTTGCTTTATGAGTCTTATGAGCTATTTGGCTAAGCTAACTCTTAAAATCAAAGACCCCTTCAGATTTCTTTATTCAGATGATTGGATTAAGTTGACGCTTCCCTGGGGTATTTTGGAACCTTTGTGTATAAAATATGTTTAGATAAGTAAAACACTTCTCAGCTTTCAAACTCCAGGCATTGTTTCAGATTGATCTATATGGGAATATGATTATATAAATCAGTACCTTGATATGAGCATCCACTCTTCAGGGAATTTATGACCGAGCTTAATATATTCCAGGGAAATAGACAGAGTTTAGAACACGTGTTGAAAGGTCTTATTAGGATTGTAAGTGATTCTGCCTGCTATTAAGAGACTTAAAGATAAGAACCTGGTCTTAACCAGGTCACCCAAGGACAGAGCTGAATCCCTCCCACCCCTGATCTTCAAAGACTAACCTGGGAAGAGTGATTAGCAATCATTGGGTGGCCCACCTCTTGTTGTAGCTACCTTGGCTTTGACTGTCTACACTCCAGTGTGAGGTCGGCTATTTGTGGTGCCTTGGTGAAGTTCGGAGTGCGTAACCCTAAAAATGCCAGAAAATTACTGTAAATGGTTACTGTTGTTTAACAGTCGCACGCTGAGGGGGCAACTTGATAAATTGCACCGAGGGTTGTCTGGTATGTGAAGGAGAAAAACAAGTCTTGGAGTTGCTGCACTTCGTCAGGATGAAGGAAACTGAATTGACCAGTGAGATGACAGTTGTCTGATGATGATGATTATTATATATTAACCTTAACTCTGGTCATATGGAGAGTTGTTATTTCAATGGATTTATTCCAAGGAGGTTTTTTTCTCTATGGAAGGACAAGTGGCTAATTTTGAGTTTTTGAGGAACACAAAGGGGGGATGATAGATTGTTGTTGTTGTTGATGTTGTTGTTGTTGTTGTTTTTTAGATCAATAGAACGGAAAAGATGCGCTATAACTCAACAAATGCAGAGGTTGATTAACAAAGATGTTTCTAACCCGTTTTTTTTGGGGGGGTCTATACAAACCTCTATGCTCATTAACAAAGAACACAAGTTCACACTAAAAGATCAAAATTCAGAAATGATGACATATTGATGCATATAAGTGAATAAACAAGATCTCGACTGCCAATTATATGTGGTGAGAATATGTTTTGCCTTCATTATACTGATGAAGGAAGAAGTTACAGATAAGGTCTTACCGATGGCCCCAAGGACGTTTAGAGGAGGGTGGGGTGCTCATTTCCAATCCTCTAACCCCATCCCCAACAACCCCCACTGGCATAAACACATAAGTATAACTTATCTTGTTTTTTTATTTGTACGTGTACCACTTACTGCGATCAGTCTTTGCCGTGGCTCTTCTGCATAAGCTCAGAGATTCTCGAGGGTAATTGTTTCCCTTCCCCTCGTGATGAAGATCAAATACCATCTGCTTGTGAAAGTTCCCAGGGTAGATAAACCTGTGCAGGGGGGAGGATTATGGGGAAGGATCATGGTTGAGCTCAGCAGATCAGCGGACAAATACTTCTTTAAATTGAGAATCAATCTTGTAGTAGGGTAACCAAACTGAAACCAATATGGAATCGAGGTTTGTTTTTTGAGGGGTAAATTTTGTATATGCTTGTTCGCCGTCCTCCAATGGACCCCGGTTCGTCTTGTACGGGGATTGGGTTTACAGCCTGTGTTTTTCCAATTTGGGGTTGTCCTCGCACATCTAAAAACTTCACCGTTTCCATATCGGTAATTCTTGATCTGCTTGTTCTTTATCGGCGTGCCGTGGCCGAGCGGATAAGAGCACCGGACTCAAGCTCTGGTGTTTCTGATCAGCAGAGTGTAAGGCCGTGTCCGAAACGGCGACTTCGGCTAGAGCTACGGCTAGATTGCCCGCGTCTGCCTATTCTTCAACACTGGCAGACGCGCTGATCTAACTGTAGCTGTAGCCGAAGTCGCCGTTTCGGACACGGCCTTAGTTCGAGTCCCGAGTCATGGAGCAGTAACTCAACCATTATTGCTGCGTCTTTCGGATGAGACGTAAAGCCGTAGGTCCCGTGTGTTGTGTAATGCACGTACAAGAACCGTAAAGATAAGGGGTTCGCCCCGGTGTTCCTGATTTAGTTGGCTGCATATTGTGCCACAGCACCTTGTAAACCATTACATGGTGCTATGTAAAGGAAAAAGGTCTCATACTTAAAAAATGTAGCTCCATATACCTTGCAGGAAAAGCACTGAATGAGCCATGAGCGTCACTGAGTGACGGATTATAGTTAACATCAAGAACCCATGTTTGAGTACCTCTTTGGACCCGGAGCCTTACACGTGGATTGGGTTTTTAGTTCAAACATGTAGCGTGGGTTTTTCCCCCGATTTGGGATTCTCCTCCCACATCTAAAACTGTACTACTCTTCACCGTCTCCCGTATATCTTGTTCTTGGTGCTGACTCTGTTGGATGTGTTTTATAAATTAAATTACCTGAGAGTATAAATGGAATTCAAACATTGTTGATTTAAAAAAATGTTTGTTTTAGAACAGTTTGCTTGCACGAATAACTACCAGAAAAAAATTAGCTCGTTCAATCTCAAAGTATAGTTGGAAATACTGATCATTTTAACATTAGATCATCGACCTATTAATTGAGGGGTTTCATACTTTCATACATGTATGAAAATGTCATGTAAAGGTAGGGTCATATAACTTTGGTACGATCCCGAAAACTATTGTTTTTTATCCGAAAGCCTAGTTATAAGATGGTAACGGATAGACTAGTGAGCATCCTGCTAAAGTATTTCGTCTGAAGTGCTCCCCCCCTCCCCGTTGATTAAAAATTCATAACATTTTGTAGGAAAAAATGGATCGCCTAAAAGCGACTTTTGATGATTCAAATTTCCGCGGTGTCCGTTTGTGAATGCTGCAGCCAGAGAAGCGGCCGGCACCCGCTGTCCCCTCGCTAGACGTGGATGGGTTCGACGTACGTTCCTGATCAAAATACCGTGACAGTTGTTTTCCTGTTTTCTCAACAAGCAGCCACTGTATTCATCTGAAAATTTCATAGGTGACTTTTATTGTATCTTTATTGATAGTTTGACCTATAAATCAGCAGTGAAAAAAAAAAACGATGACCCATACCTTTAAGTTATTCTTATTTAGAGGGATTTACAAAAAGATCACTGGAAGTTCCCGATGTCTAGTGTAGATCAGTAGAAAAACTATTATTAAACTGAGGATATAGCCTAGGACCTTTATCAGTATGGTAACAAGGTAAATCAAGTAAAACAACGTGTGGGTTTTTTTGTTTGTTCTCAATCTATTTCTCAAGTGCGTGAAATTAATGCTGGAGCCACTGTAGGCTCGCCATGTCCAAGAGGTTAGTGGATATTTTTGTTTATACCTAATGAAAATACTAGAAATTATTTAACAGGAAAAAAAAACTAAGTTGGTAACTTTGTAAAGGTGGCTAATACCATTTCTATTGATACACCTCCAGTACAAGGAGTTTGTTTTCATTGTAATGTTTTTAACAGTTGCTGTACTTGCCCTCTGTTTCGATTGCCCTGAACTATAACAACGTGATGCAGCCATGCTTTCAAAGACATTCCGAAGTATTAACACAGAGCAAGGGTATTAAGAATAACCCAGTGCGTGTCGCGGACCCTCCTTTCCACGGTGAATATAGACACTAGCCAGCCTCCATGTCCGGTAACAACACTCTGTCAACACGCTGATATTTGCCGCACTATTTTCACTTTGTACACGTGTATGAAACTTGCTAAGTGACCACTTTGTTGATTTAACTTCATTCACACTCTGTACCAGAAACACACAAGATAAAATCACCCCCAAATCCAGAATACTTGAGGAATGGAATGCCAACCATTCTTTGTATAGGGAGAGAAGTTACACTGACGTTGACAAATGGCTGCCATTTTCTTAGTATTGATTGGTGTTGACAAGAATTGTCAGTTTTTAAAATAGCGTAGTGTGACGTTGGAAGTATAAATATCATATCTATGCCAAACATTGGACGCTTTGAGACTATTCCGACGTACGGCAGCCATGTTGTTTTTCTCCTATTTGCTATAGTTTAAGCAGAACGAGGTCGAAGGGTCGAACAGTCTGACCACTGTTTAGTATTTCGATATTCTGTATTCGTTACTGCTATTGCAGACAGAAAACATGTCATAATTATGATTGCCAAAGGTCCCGGGTTTGAAATGTGAGGCTGATTATTTTATTCATTAGAGCATCCCAAGGTCCGTGTGGATTACAGACATCCTAACCTGCCAAATACACGGCCAAACAAGCTCGATCATTAATTTGCAGGAACCATCCATCATGCTTCACAGTACACCTTGTCTTTACTCTTGGGTGCAACGAAAGGACTGGCTCTTAAATCAAAACTTGAGCACCATGACCGATCAGGTGGGCATTCGAACCCGCGTTTGGAATGACACAGTACTTGACCAAACCTGCCAGTAATTTGACATTATGACAAGAAATTTGCGAACTTAACCCTTGTTGCATTTCACTGCGCCAAATTATTGGCTCCTTTTTTGCAAGACTTCAAATCGTTGAATGATTGTTTCCCCTTTATTTACTTTAATAGTGCACATAGCGCACATTGTTTCAATGTTATATTATATTTTCAATGCATGTGTTGTATTGAATGTATAGTTACACGATTTTGTCTGAAGATGTGCTTTGGTCTGACTTTATCTTTTCAAACCTCTGTCTTGATCTGGAATTGTTTGTTTATCTATCTGTTTGTTTCTTGTTTTGTTTAGGTTTTTTTTCGAATTACGATAAGGTTGCCCGCAAATATCAGAAAAACGAAATTTTTCGATGTCTTCGGGTCACCTAAGTGCCGTGGCATAACTTGCCATTTTCTTTGATAGCGGCAAGCGTGGCGAAAACTTGTTCGCTCTACTCTCTATTTTATTTTCTTCGGGGGGGGGGACTATCAAATCATTCCGTATTATTTTAAATCTCACTTCGGAAAGGGGGGGGGTCAAGAGTTCCAGCATGGGGAGGGTCTCGGGTTTAACGTCACTCTGGAATCGTGGACTTCTTGTGTATAAAACTAATGTTCACGCGGGGACACGTTTTTCAAAAAAGGTCTATACTGAAAGTGAAACTTACAATCAGTCCCATATAGGGAACTCACTGCACTATTGAGGAATTGCCGGGACTTAACTAGTTCGTACCGACGCATGCTGACAGACGCAGTTAGGGCTGGTTTTAGGTGTCGCACTGACCTGATTTCCACAGTATATATTTATTTCTCCAATTCAACTGATTAAAGTTAGCCGCTCTGAATTTGACAGAGTAGGCCTTTCATGAAAACTAAAAAAAGTTAGATATGTCTGGGTCTTAAGTTACAGCACCGTTAGAAGTGGACATGGTGAAGCATTCTATTGGGGGGGGGGGGTGCTGGAGAGACACCATGCTGCTTACCGGTAATTATTGTGTAGCAAAAACTGGGCCATAGACCTTATTTTTTCGCTATGGTGCCAATAACAACTGATTGTGGGTCCTCGTAAAACATCTCAAAAAAATGCATGAGGGGAAAGCTTCATTATTCAATTTATTTTATTGATTGAATGATTGATTTATTTATTTACTCTTAATGAGATATTGCCTAACATTACAAGGCCGGAAGGCCACTTCAAGGTGAGGGCTACACTTAACTGTTTCGGGCTGTCGACCCATACAAATCAACTGCCACCAGGATATCATCAGGTAGGAGCCTGGTTGGTAGAGCAGAATGCGCTCCCTTCCAGACTTTTTGATGAAGCAATTGTGGTTAAGTGCCTTGCTCAAGGTACAAGTGTCACGACCAGGATTCGAACCCACACTCATTATTAATGGTGTTTACGTTTGTCAACATGTATGCTGGTATCACAGTATTCCAGTTTCATTTGCATCTGTAATGGTTCCAGAATAATGCCATACACACTACATCATGCCCATAAAAGAGGCATTTGCTGTAGCCTTTCGCCAATGCCTTCGTGAATCGGACAGCTAGTGAAAGCCAAGAAAACTACGGTTAATGTTGTCTTTGAATACTGTGCACGTTCATATGCGTCCCTATTTCTATTGCAACAATCGATATAAGAAGTGGTGATTCGAGTGGTTTTTCAAGTGGTATTTTTCTTGACTTTCGTTTTTCAGAATGAAATAAATCTCTGGAGAACTGGTACTGTTTATATTATTTATTTATTTATTTATTTATTTATTTGTTTATTTATTTATTTATTTATTTATTTATTTATTTATTTATTTATTTATTTATTTATTTATTTATTTATTTATTTATTTATTTATTTATTTATTTTTATTTTTTTTTTTTTTTTTTTTTTTTTTTTTTTTTAATTTATGTATTTATTTTTTTATTTGTGTATTTATTTGTTAATTCATTCATTCATTTATTCGTTTATTTAGTTATGTATGTATTTATTTACTTAGTTAATTCGTTAGTTATTTAATTAGTTAGTTAGTTTTTCCTTTAGTGACGGTGTATTTTTCCTCAGATCAAGGGATTGTATGCGTCCCTCATAGTTGTTGGTTACTTGTGTCTCTGTCTGATAATTATCAACAATTTTCTTAGCTTTTGGCAATTGTGTCTACTATTGTAAGCAGAAGATGAAGGTGGCCACCGTCGCTTGTAGACGGTTTTGAACAAAATTATTAGAAACCCTTTAATGTGAACCATAGTAAGTATGCAGCGCCCTCACCAGTCCTAGAGAATCTATAGTGGATATTGAGTACTGAAAAGTGAACAGTTACCATAATCGATGTCAATAAAGTGACCGATATGATTGTGTTATAAGGTACACGAATGAACAAGCTGTAAAGGACAATTCTGAATTCTGAAATGAGTGCTTATCAGGTTTTTATGGGTGGATGATTTGGTATGAAAGCTTTACAAATCATTTAGTTCTGCTCTCTTTACGAAAAATTTGAAATGCTTGAAATGTCGTACTTTTGCCGTGTCGAACTCAAACAATTAGAAAATGATGAATGAAATTCGACAAAAGAGCGACGTTTAGCGCAAACTTTTGATTTAAGTTCGACACTGCCGTGTTGCACGGCAAGCTCTGCCGTGCTACACGGTAATGGCACGGCATGGTGACAAACGTCGCGCTCTTGCCGCGTCGAATCTAATCGAATTCTCAGTCGGGCGATGCTCTTTGCGGATACGCATGCGCAAAGCTTTGGACAATGTTGTTTGTATATTTTCTAATAACGTGAACGTTCTCCTTGTTAGTACCGTATAGGGAGTATTCCAGGATGGGATGAGAAACAATTTCTGATCGGAACAAACCTTATTTGTAGATTTCAGAAATAAGCTAATCGATTTTGTTTGACACTCTTGAAAACAGACGATGAACGCCACTCACCAACGATGGTAATAATAAGGACAACATTTAAGGTGGGGAACACTATCATTATGAAGTTGTCATTACTATTTGAGTGTCACAATCGAATTGCCATCATGAAAAATGACTCTTTAGAAATTTCTTCCGCGTCACCATTTTGAAACACTTAAAGTGAATGAGATAAGGTTATCGTTTGTGGACTGTTCAGACCATTTATTTAACTTGGTCAGTTCTAACCCGGGGGTTTCTAGAGTGCGGTCGCCTTTACTCCTTGGCTAGAGGAAACACCGGTACACAGCCTTTGCCCTCTCGGACATTCACATTTACGTACTACAGTGTACATCAGCTCGGAGGAATAGTCATATACTGTAAACCTAGCTTTAAGTGTTGTACTCAAAAGTTTAATTTGATGATGCTTGTTCACGTAATGTATACAATCTTCGCAGTAAACTCAACTTGACAACATTAATGTGATGGTCAGAGTGTATAGGTTGGTTAGGGCTGCAGATGCGAGACTAAATATCATTAAATTGGTGGAGAGAGAAAAAACAAGTTGATTCAAAGTCGTCTCGTATAAAGAATGTCAGCATTAGTCTGGATGCGTAATTATGCGATCACATCCTCTGTCGAGGTAATAATTATGTACACATTATTATGCAAACAGAATCGGAATCCTTCCGGAGAGAGGCGAGAGCAAGACTTGCTGAAGTCTGGTTACACTTATCGCAGCTGTTAAGGAACCTTTGGCAGTGAATCACCGTATAGGCACGAGTGGTGCAATCTACTTCTTTCCCCGATTTGGGTGTCACTTCTTTATTTGATCCGAAGTTTCTGGGGTGCTCTCTCCAGTTTCAGGGATTGCTTTTTCTTGGGAAATTACTCGTGTAACAAATGAAAAATGGGTTGGAAAGAAAGGCCCCATAAACATTTTAGTCGTTGTACCAGCAAGCACGAGTAACGCCATTACCTTTTAGTGTTACATTTGGTGGCAGCGATTGGATATCAGAGAGGGGAGGATGGAATGGTGTCAAAAGTCAAGAAGCAACGTTTCCCCCTTGTTTATAGTTCGAGTATTAGTAGGTCTACAACATTATTGGAGACAAATGTAATGTAGTGATTATTCACAGCATGTGATTTACCATTGTCCGGCGTCAACATGACATTAGTGAAGAGACGTTCAACCACATACGTGCCGTCGGAAACTTTTTTAATGTGTTTATCCCGTGAATTAATCAAAATAAATCAGATTTTCAATGAACCCAGAAATATCGAAACCTCCACTTAATCAGGAGCCATTAATGTCAGACCGGGTATTATTATTGAAATGAATGTACAACATCGGCGCCGATGTTGATTGGATTTATTCCAATCCATCGACCTTTTTAGAGAGGAGAGACCTTTTCAGCTACTTTTACTGTAAAGTTTGCACAGTTTGGTGCGGATTTTCGCTCCTCGGCAGTTAGACTTGAGATCAAGTCGCTTTTTGCCGTTGTTCCCCAAAGTTGCCTTCTATACACGCGAAACTAGTGAGCACGATTGGGGTACACCTGAGTTACGGTACGCATTAACGACTAAGACAAGTCTGCAGCTGTACATGTAATGATGTCTGAAGCAATAAAAGCAACATTTATATGTAAAATTAATAAATGATTAAACGAATGAATGTATACAAAGACATAAATGAATAACTAAATAAATAAGTAAATAAACAATTTCGTCTGTGGATAAACTATTGATAACGGGAAATGTTTTATGTGGAAGTTTATCATTTAATTTCCGGTTGAACAGAGAGAAATTGACTGGAGCTGGACTTAAACCTGCGACCTCCGGATTAATGTGCCAGCGCCCTACCAAATAAGCCATAATGTCTTTGTTTAACCCGTTAATTAGAATGTACACAGTCAGTTACCCTTTTGGCTTATTATTTGAAGTTGTTCGTTATTACCTTTTGTACGGCTGATCAAAAACTGAAGAACTTTGAATTGCATTTTTGTGAACGTTAGTTATGAGATAATTGTTCCTTTAGTAAATGGTTTCTCGGCCCATAATTATTTGTTGGACTAAATGTGTTCTTGGACAGGACAACTTAGTTTGTTCTCTGTCATTTATGGTCCATGTCGGACATAATGGTAAAGAAACACACCTCTATACTCAATCTATTCGGAAACTCGAAATACGAAACTGAATGACGCATGATGTCAAACGGAAAGACTTTTTAGGGCACATAACAAGCTGAGTTTATCGTGACAGTTCAACAACAACGGTGTGTCTCAATTATACAATGTGACTGTCTCAATTGTACATTGTGACCGTTTTAAATAAGGAAAACAAATCTTAACCATTCACCAGTTTAATTGGTTCAGTACAACCGTCTTCCTGTATGGGGCAATGATGTTGCATGTTGGCGTCATTGCCGAGCGGTACGGTATGTACGTGCACCAGACTCAAGTTATTATGTTTTCAGAGTGTTGGTTCGGGTCCCGGCCGTGGCACGTGTTCCATTGAGCAAGACACTTAACCACCATTGGCCCGTCCTTCGAATGGGACGTAAAACCGTACACAGGTCCCGTCTGTTGCGTAAAGCACGTAAGACAACCCAGACCCTTATCGTTCAGAGAAGAGGTTTGCCTGGGTGTGTCTGACATGGGTGCCTGTGTACAGCACCTTATAGGCATGAACCTTTACAAGACGTTATTATATAGATGGGTCTCATAAGTCCAACATAGCTCTGCGTACCCGTCGTAAAAGTCAGAGTGCTCTGAGGCCCGTCGGGTGTGATAAAGCGCCACAAACTGCCCAAATTGAAGCACAAAACAACTTGTTTACTGTCTGTTACTGGTTCCCGCTTATTGTGTTGTTATGATTTCTGCACCTATGTAAGATTTGGTCGATGAGTCTCAGGAAAGTACCAGTTTTTACATACAGCACCAATAATGCAGTGCCCATTCGCATAAAGCTTAGGTGAGCCAAAAACAATTTTGCAGACCAGAATAAGGTTAACAGCCAAAATACCATACCGCGTTGATTCATTACCTTATTGATTTCAAGCTAACTAGTACCAGTGAAGTGTCTTGCGTTATTATTACCCCTGTTCACCGGGCCTTTAAGCGTTGCATTCTAACTCCTTAGGATTATGCAGCTAAATGTGCCAGCAGGCTGCTTATCATTTCACATCAACATACTCTTCCGTCACAGGTACTCTCTCAATCCTGGGTGATGAGAAGCGATTATGTTACAGGTTATCACGAGCACGACCGGGACTCGAGCCCGCACTCTGATAATGCAGCCACCAGAGGTAAGGTTCGGTGCACTAGACCGCTCGGTCACGACACGCTATACGATAGAATAACATCTTATTATATTCGCGACCTTGCTTGTTACACTAATGAAAATAGATGCCAAACAATATTTTTTTAAATGGATGGCAAGAAATAATTGGATACTGATTATCCAGACACTACCTTATGACAGTAAAGTTTTCGTCTTTTTAGGTGTTCGTGCATGATGTGCACGAACACCTCTTGTTTTTTCTTTGTTTTTTTTTTCTTTTTTGCACAACATATTGCGGTATTGCTTTGACGGTAGTACGACTTCTATATGAAATATTTAAAAGAAAGCTGGTCAAGAACTTAAGACGAGCGATCATCCAAACGCTTCGTTGTGACAGTGTCAGGGTCTTGTAAATTTAAACATAGCTCATGAACGCACATAGCACTGACCTCACAAGGTTATCTTTTAGAGGGAGAACAAATTAAGCGACGGAGTTTAAGTGAGGGATTATCAAGACTCAAGAGATGGATGTGCAAGTGGTGGTTTGTGTGTGTTTGTGAGGGGGCGGAGTCGAGTGAGAGGGGAGGAGTCGAGTGAGAGGGGCGGATATCCCCTGAAAACTATGATGATCCATGAGTGCCACACGACTTATCCATAAGACGATTATGGCTAACCAAGTCGACTTATTTCAACTGGAAGGGCAGTTCTGAAGCTAGGTCCGTTGGAAACACATCCAGAAAGGATGCAACTGTGAACCCCACCAGGTGTGGTTTCGAAAGCACTTCCCAACGAGCGCAAACTCAAACACACACACGCACACTAAACAAGAAGTGACTCATAAGTGTTGTGGGTAGGGGAAGTGGGAACGGCGAGTTCTGCGTATTCTCAAGGTTCTTAGTTGAGGACACATCGACTAGTATGTTAATAGCAAGCTGTCACTATCCTGGAATCCGTAGCTCTGTGATTGTCTTATCTTGCAGAACACACTCAGATTAATGAGCTTCCAGAAAGCATGTGTGATTAGAACAACTTTCACCGGGTTGATGATAGTGCAGTTGTACCTCAAAATGTTGTTTTCTATGATGTCTGTAGCTGCACGTTTCATCTCCTCATAATTATAGTTTATCTCACGGTATCGTACACCATGACTACATTAATTTCAATTCTCTATCAATAAACGCTCCAATCAACCGTGGGGAAATTTCATAAAAATAAGCTGGTCACGCTTTCATTAAAACAATAAATGACGGATGATTTATGCTATGATGATTGCTTGATAGCGTGGTAACGTCGTGACCAAGGGGTGTTGTGCACCGAACTCGCGTTCTGGTGATGCCAGAACTCACGCTTTGGTCTTGCCAGAACTCACGTTCCTGTGTTGTCAGAACTCACGTTCTGTTCTGGGTTTGAATTGCAGTTATGACACTTGTGTCCTTTGGCAGGACAATTAAACATAATTGATGTAGGTGTTGCCAGAACTCATGTTCTGGTGTTGTCATGATTCACTTTCTGGTGTGGCCAGAACTCACGATCTTGTAATGTCAGAACTCACGTTCTTGTAGTGTCAGAACTCACGTTCTTGTAGTGTCAGAACTCACGTTCTTGTGTTGCCAGAACTTACGTTCCGGTCCGGGTTTCGAATCCCTGTTGTGACACTTGTGTCCTTTGGTAGGACACTAACCTTGACCATTAACTGATTCTCACCACCAGGGTTACATGCTGTCATTCAACGGTAGAGATTGCCGAAGCAAATCATTAGAAACTTGGAGACCAACTCGGTTGACGGTGCTGCATACTCCTAAGGAGTTAAAAATGTTGTAGTATAAAGCTAAGGGTCCCAGGGTGAACAGAATACCAGTGTAAGGCACTTGGAAGGGCCTACTGTACTTGGCCTTACAATGTGCATAATCATTTTGTTATTAAATAGATGTTATATTTGCATCAGGGATGAAGATAATTAATTTTGGTTTCTCCCTTACACCGATGTGCATTAAGCACTGTATGCTCAGTGCTTTCCCGAGCTCCGTGGAAAAAAAAATAAAACAAAAATCCACAGGCAATCACTCCCGAGTCCCACTATCGAATCCAACCCGAGTGATTGCCTGTGAATTTGTATTTATTTATTTTTTTTCACGGCGCTCGAAAAAGCACTGCGCATACAGTGCTTAATACACATTGGTGTAAGGAAAAACCAAAATTAAACATTTTGTTATTGTCATTATTAATTTTAACGCAGCCACATAATGGGCTCATAGATGTATAAGCTATACACAAAACAATTACTATATTATGAACCACTACACGTAAGGTTATATACACTCACAAATGCTTCCTAGTATTCAGCTGTGTAATTCAACTCAATAATGTAATAAATACATTATTTTGTTGAAGAGCCAGGAGTGTATCCACCAAGTTAAATAATGCGTTGTGTATAGGAACCATCTTGCCTGTGTTAGATAATGCAATATGTTATTGAATAGAAATGTTGGCCATGGCATTTTTTTTTCCATTTTAGCCCGCAATTTTGGCATCTTGCCATCAGCTGTCACAACGAGACCGTAGTAATTAATCATATCAGTCGCATTCCCTGTATACACCAGTACTTTACAGTGGTGAGTCTTGGAGAGCCAGCCTATTTCTTGCCGTCCACCCGCGTATTACCTGTATAAGGGAGAATGTCTGCGCTATGTCTGTATGCTACTTGACTTCTTTCCGGCATTTCCACATCTCAGTGTAAACACAGTATCACATGGACACTGGGTGTATTCTTGCTTAATTGGCGCCGCAGGTGTATCAGATGGCGGTCTAAACACTGACAAACTCTGACCTTCGTCTCCTTGAACTAGACCTATATTTTTCTGGGTCAATGCTACCCACTTTTCAAAGAGCTTAAAAATGGATATAACACATTTGGTTTCAAGAGTGCATTCATGTCAATCATTGGCATCGTTTGTTTATACTGCAGCTACTTCTTGAAAGTGTGCTAAGTCACTAACCAATTGGTAGGGTTCTTGTGCGTTCAGTGTCAACAAGCACCTTGGATGGGATTCGAACCCTCGCCATCCCGTTTTCTGCACTCTAAAAACTCCCGGGTCAGAATTGACCCGGATTTTAGGTCCTATCAGGGGGCCTGACTAGGAAAAGTATCATTGTAACTCTGATTCTGTGTAATTTGGACCCATTTCTGGGTCATTTTGACACAGATACTGGGTAACACTAACCCTTAAATCGGTCAGGCCAAACAGAAGGCGGATTCAGGTAAATGCCGACCCGGAAGTTTTTAGCTGTAGAGAGCAGGTGATTTGTCCAGCTAGAGCGATGGGTTCGCCCATTGACGAGAGGTCAGCTGAAACCTTTACGGCAACGGGCAGTTTTGATTGTTAAATATCGATGACAGCAGTACGGGATTCCTTCATGATGCTCAATTTCGAAACTGTTTTCCGAATAGGAAGACTCTATATACAATTGTTTAAATATTGTAATTATTTTCCCGTGTTGATAACATCAATACCCTACTCCAAACACTATTTGAAAGACGTCATTATGCATGCGGGGAATTTACATGAAAACATCTTCCTTCGTGAAGGGGAAAATGGGAGACTTAAGGACGCTAGGTGGCAGCAAACTTGGGACGTAAATTTCCATTGTTTACATAGTTCTGAGCATGCGCACATTTCAGAGAAACATTTACCTTGTAAGTGTGCTGCCATCATGTATGAGTCCCCAAAAAGTCTCCCAGTCTGTACTTGCCACATTACATATTGATATTGGATATATTATTATATTTTAAGTAAAACCACCGTAACTGTATACTGCCTCTTTAACTTTGGTGTCACTTAAACACGGGGCAATTATGTATAACAGGATCTCTTTGTAAAGATGTATACCACTGGGTTTTCATAATCAAGTAATGTACAATCTTGCCAAAACTCACATGGCGATAGATTCGTGGGTGACCGTGATCCAATTCACTTAATCATGACCTACTTTATTGAACAAATATTATAGGTCACGTTTCCATGTTTTCCCTCCCAAGGTTATTAGGTAAGGGTTACATGTGTGTTTAAAAAAAAAAACTGTTTTTCCCATCATGTTAAAAATTCCTTTCCACTTCTAAGGACTGTGGGGGTAATAGGATGTCGCAGTCAGTCTCGAACTGTCGTTTGTTTTGGCGGTGCTCATACAGTTGCACTCTTGGTGCTGTTATTTGAGGTTATTCGGGTTTCTCATTAGTGATTTATGCCCTGTCTTTAACCTAAGTGAACCCCGGTTCGAATCCAGCAGCCTTGGGTGTGGACTGTGTGTTCAGTCTCCACCTGATTGCGTGGGTTGTCCATAGTTGCGGTTTTCCAAGTCTAAATCCGTTCAACAACATCTTCTCTAAGCAGGTATCTTCAGACGTACGGATTACATAGTGCTATAGTCACTTTGGGGGAGTTCCTTCATTATCAGAAAGAAGTAATGACCACAACTATCCCATCTGAATACACTTTAACCTTGATTTGATCCCTTTTCCCAATGAGGATATCAGTGGTCGGAAACCAGCAGGAAGCCTTAAGTGTTGTGACTATCATATCGTAAATATTTGCGCATTACGTTGCTCACGACAAAATGTGCGACATCACAAATGTGTGTGTACATAATTAAGAAATACAAATTATGCACAACGTCGCAAATGTGCGCGCATATTATTTGCAATTTGCAATGGCCTTTCAGAGCTACCATACACATTGTATGACAGAAATCGCTTGCGATATTTTGGTTGAGGACAATGTCTAAGGACGACTCGTATGTAGACTATAGAACATAATATGCAAGACTGGGTTTGATAATGATGTGCGCGATGACCGGCAAACTCGTCGAAAGAAGTTGGAGAAGAAGTTTAGCGTGAGAATCTATTTATATTTATAGAACTGACGGTTCCTCGAGTTCCACACCCAATGTCCTGTTTGGTCAATCCTTCACCTGTAATTTATTTTGCCGGAAAAATAATCACTTGTGACGAGTGGATCATACCTTGGGGGAAAAAAGCGGGAAATGGCGAATTGAGTATAACTTCCACAGTTAAAACAATGGGAAATATTGCGCTATCAAAATGTACAGTCTTTCAAAACTTTGAAGATAAAGTGCAGAATTTGGTAATTGCCGACGGCAACAAGAAATTGATAATTGGTTTCATTCTCGATGATTATCATACCAACCAACTCTCAAAGAAGTACATTTGTGTCACAAAAAAAAAATGGTAAGTGAAATATCTTTTCAAGGCTATTTCGATCGCCGCAATCAGAATAACAACTATGTGTACGGGCACAGCATTCCGGTGGAAATTTGTTAAGCAATATTTTCTGTTTAACAACTTTATGAATTTGAGTGGCGCTATACAACTTTGTTTAGAACCAGCACAACTCATCTCCCCAATGCAAAGATTGTGAGTTCGAATCCAATCCGAGTGATTTTCCTGTGGACTTTTTATTTTATTTTTTTTTGCACAGAACTCGGGAAAGTACTGAGTATACAGAACTTAATACTTTTGGGGTTACTTAGGATTTAAACAAATTATATTCGGCACAACTCATAGCGAGATTATTACATTGCTAGATTGTATTCCCACCGTGCAGCATTTCAAATCAGACAGTATAAATAACACACACAATGTCCTATCCAGCGTTAACAAGTTATAGGCCTAGGCCAACATCTGAGACTTGGGTGGACGTCGACGAGCATGACCTAAACGGCCGCTCAGAAGTGACTCCCGTCACCTCTAAAATACTACTGTAAATGCAATTAAGTTGAAATGATAGCATTACTGATTGAGAGAATATCCAATTCACTGTGCAAACTTAACATGCCGCTGACTGTTTCTTAATATCTGTTGACAGTGGTATAAGAGACATCATGATCACCTTGCACACCTTTTGGCGTTATTTGGACAGCTACATGGTACCCAAACGATGCCCAGTCGATGGCTTGGTCTGGCTGGGCCAATGTTTATCCGGCACATCGGTTGCCTGCTGGGTGGAAGCAGCTGCTGTACCACCAGTCACAATTGACTTCAATTCGTTCTGACAACAAGTAGCTTAGCTAAGCTTAAAAATACTTCTTTTCGACACAGTTTTCATTTTCAAAGCTAACATGTTTAGATGTGTTTTAACTTTTCAAACTGGACTTCCGCCCGACCTGCCCCGTTGTCTCACACACACATTGTTGTCAATTAATATTATCGGACGGGCTGGAGTGGAGATTCGATTCCACTTTGACTAAAATGTAGGCCTAGGTCACGAGAATGAACTTGCAACACCGATTTGTGTTGTCAATATTCAACATGTTTTTGTTCCTAATTTTGCCTTCGCCATTTTGTTATGGGAAATTTAATCATACCCAAGATGCCAACATAATGATAAACATATCACATTGGGATACCTTTCACTGACACATTCTACCTCAATTTTGTATCTCTGTGTTTGGCACTGATTCTTCGTCGTTTATTATTGATCAATATGAGTGACCCAGTTATCAATGGCCGTCCTCCCACCCTCCTCAAAAATCCCTTTTCAGGAAGTTGTCTGACCTTCTCGGATCTGGAACTGTAGGCCCGATAAATTAACATTAACCAATACTGACAACTCCAATCCAAATAGTTTGGTGTTGAGTTACTACAGAGTGAAGGATAATGGTGGAAACAGTGGTGGAAACATCGGGGCAGTTGGGCATTGGGGCATTTTGACAAAGATTCCGGGTGCAATAATAGCCATATAATGCAACTGGTGTAGAATGAATATAAAGTGCATCAGCTGTACCCAAACAATGCCTTAAACGTCCGTATAGACTGGAAAACATCAAAGTTATTTTGACTTTTGAAGAAAAAAACACAAAATCGTTTTGAATGTGTGCCTCGTGACTAATGCTGAAGATGCATAGCCGAAGTCCAGACACAGTATTTTTAAAACCCAATCCATTAGATCAGTCAGAAAAATGAGTCTGCCCCACATTACCTACGTTTCCTGAAAAGGTTTTGTGATGATATCAAAAAGAGGAAATATTTAATCAAGCCCCCATCTTGTCCACCTTACCGCTGTCAAAGCTCTACCCTTAGCAATTAGTCTGTGTTTTTGCGGTTTTGATCTGACAGGAAATATAATAATGCGATGGGATTGCCTTCTGTGAGACCATTGACCGCCCGCAGTCATGAATCTGAGAGATTTCAGTCAGGTTCGAATGAATTATCTTTTAAGGAATTAAATAGTTTGCAGGAAATAGCACGTGGTTTTTGCTTCTCTTCACCTACTAGGTGTACAGAATGGATATCTGCGAGGCTAATGCAAGTGCTTTTAAAGACAAACTGTTAGGAAAGGTAATCTTATTGAAAAGAAGGGAGTACAATTTTGTTTCATTTTAAAAGCTAACTTATAATAAAGTTTTCATCGGTCAGGACCGATCCTGTCGGGGAATCTGCAAAAAATTCCCTTCTTTGTAATCCCTAATAATGGATTGCGAATACGTAACAACTGATATTGGGTGCGTAATAACGAATTGTTAATCCGTAACCATTTTGAATCCGTCATAACGGATTTTGAATCCGTATTAACGGATTGTGAATATGAATCCGTGATAGCTGATTGTGATTCCGTAAAAGCGGATTCGAAATGTATTCTTTGTTGGGTTGGCACCATTAGGCTTTCGTAAAATCATTTTCGCTATTAGGATAATTCAGTAGCAGGAGCCTGAGCATGCTGATCTCAGTTTGTGCTTTACGGGACTATTTGTTTTTACCGCTCTGAGCAGGCTTGGTTTCTTTCAACTGTATCGAGGCTAAAAAGGGACACTGGTCTGGTTCCCTTTTGGTATCGTGAGAATCGGTGTAGACGATTGCGATTGTACGCAAGGGAAAATACAGACTATAAAGGAAAGCAGCACGAGAGAGGTTTGGAACCCTGTAAAACCGAATTGTTATCAATGTGTTCGGTCGCTTTCGGCGGATTGTTGATGCATAACAAAAATAAACCTGAACACGATGTTATTCCTCGGAGAAAGATCCCATGCAGTAACGGGATAGCCCACTTGATTGATGTGGTTGTGGCTAGCGAGCTGCATCGGAAGGTCTGCTGTGGATCAGGGAAGGGGCTGAGCGAGCCCACGTTATTATGAAAGTAAATTGCACATTTCCGTTGATCACTCGTAGGCTAGCACTGGTGCAGCTCACCAAATGCAGAATATCAAGAGGGATCCTTGACCTTATTTCGGCCTGCATTGACCTTATAACTGCACACTTCCTTCCCTCTCCTCTGCACCCTTTTCCTATAGTTATTAACTTTTTTTTACCAGAAGTTTTGTATTATAGGTGCATTTAAACTGCGTTGAGTCGGAAGGGCTTATGGACGTTTTGAGACGTTTTAGTTTTAATATTGATACATTGAGATTTTGGAAGAGGAAATTCCTATCCGTCACCCCTTCTAACAAATCTGTCCATCAAATGTCAATCAAATTAGGCGGTCCCTTGTTAGTGAGAATGAAAGACAACCGGTTTATATCTATCCATGAAAACTGTTGTCATATAATACGTCCTTGCTTTATTTTGCCGCAGTCGAAAAACAGTGATCAATGAGGTTATTAATTTGTGCCCTTTTAAAAAAATGTATTCATTGGGTTTTTTTAATTATTGTTTTATGCTTTTGATATGTTATTTTTTTATTCGTATTAAGTATTATTGTTGTTTAGTTTTTATTATTTGTATTTATCGTTTTATTATTGTCGTTTATTTATTTATTTTATTTATATTTATATTTATTTATATTTATATTTATTTTTATTTAATTTGTATTATTATTACTATTTTTATTTTTTTTTGGTGGGGGGATTTGGGGTAATAGGCTGTCTTCAAAGGTAATTTTGATGTGTTTAGCATACTCAGTACTTTCTCCGAGTCTTGTGATAAAATATTCCATAGGCATTTCACTCGGGTGAGATTCGATTCCACGACCTTTGCATTGCTAGAGCAGATGTCTTACCTCTAGACCACCAAGCTAGTCCGTTGGCCAGAGGCAGTTCGAAACCTATGTTTTAGCAGCGGGCATACCGCAACGATTTAATCATTGCACGTTTGCATCGGCGATAAAGTTGTTTTTCCCTTTTTTATCAATTTGTTAGAATTATCTCCCTATGGTTATTCTTTATTTCTCTGGAGGAGTGGTACTGATATTGGTGAACTTCGTTATTGATCTATCCAACAGGCTCAAGGCATTTCAGATTGTAACATACATTTCTTGATAGTTATCGAGTACCCCACCCCCTGTTTTTAAACATACATGCATACAATATGATAGCTTTAAATGTGAGTGTTGACACCTGTGGTGTAATTAAGAAGGCTGTTACCGGAACTATAGGATTATGATGAGCAACCATTAATTATAAATTAAGCTCGTTATTAATTACATGTACTGGCAAGGGAGCGTTATCTGGTTTCCTTGCAATTTTCGTATCAAGGTGTAAACATATTACGTCATTACATTAGAACGTGCAATTACGGAATATGGCGAGTTTGTCTGCTAAAGGCAGGATGTCCGTTTGGCAATCGCTCCACAAGCTTATGACCTTCACAACTTACTTGAGAGCTGTTGATATTATTGAACATAAAGAAACGAACCCCTTTGAGGTGAAGTTGTTTTAGAGAAAGGAGTTATTTTGAATCCAGAAATTTGAATCTGAGCAAGACTTCAGGCATGATTTTTTTTTCTTTTTTTTCTTGCAACTTCGGTGACCAATTAAGCCTAAATTTTTACAGGTCTGTTATTTTATGCAGACGCTGAGATACACCAAGTGAGGATACTTGTCTTTGACAATGGCCAGAAGTATGCCCTGCCTAAATGCATAGTATGGGATTTGTAAAAGAGCTCATCAAATAAATTGTTTGAATGCTTAGGTCAGTTTGGTTCCTATACTCTATCTTGGGGGTAATGTATCATTTGTTATTTCTCTTTTCTCTGATGTACTAGATGTGATTTGTCTTTTGTCCTTTCTTTTCTCTTTTCTTTCTTTCCCCCCCCCCCTGTCTTTTCGTGCGAAAAAAAGTCATCTGAAACTGAGAGATAACAATCTTCGATCACCTTTTCATTTTACTTTACTTACTTTTTAATTTTAACTTGGAATGGCCCAGTAAGGGATGTATGAAGTTATAGAGGTTTCCAAAATATGTGCACCCCCCCCCCCCAAAAAAGCACTGCCTTACATCCTGACCAACCTTGTACTAGCGGTTAACTTTAGGGCCCACACTTAACACTAGCACCGACGAACATTGTCTATTAAAAACTGTTGTTGGCTAGTAAACACCGTTTCTCAACTTAAAATGTATACTCCTGAAATTTGTCTTCTATGTCTCTTCCTTTTCAGATGTGAATAATTTATTTTAAAATGTGTAATTTAGTTTTGAGTGTTTGAATGTAACTTCATTTGACCAATAAAGTAGTTATGATCACTTAACCATTAATACATCAGAAAATTTATGACAAAACTTGTTTTAAAACGCATATAGTTTTACAGCCCGGTGGGCTACTTTACGAAAAGCGTAAGTAAAAAAGTACAAACCTGAACGTAATCCTAAAGCGTCCCGAGAGTAAATCAACGCCAAAGGACTCGCCTCTACGTAAGGAGTCAAAATAAGGTACACACTTAGGTTTCGAGAACTACCAACCAGGTATATAAATAGCTGGCATACTATTGGGCTGTGAGGACATGGCGTGCAGAGCACTGACAAAACATCTCCCAACAAGGGAAGAGTCAATTAAACGGACAATTTTCAATCAGCACTCCAGCACTCCAAATTACTTTTTGTAGGGGAAAAATTGTATGTGGTTTCGCCTCCTTGTAACTTACAGAAGGCCGTTTATGATGTCATAGGTTTTTTGTAATGAGTTGACGATTGAGATTGCGAGATAGATCACCATGTGTAATGAATTTATTGTCAATCAACTGACAACGGAAGCGTAGAAGATAGCACACCGGGCACTTCACCCCCCCCCCCCCCCCAACAAGCCCCCGACCCCACTCAAACATTCGGAAACCGAAATGAACCTGTATTCGTGTGGTCCTGCTATGGTGTGTAGGCCCGTGAAGATGTTAAGAAAGAGGGTCAAACTCTAGTTACTTTGGCGTGTTGTGGCCGAGCGGTCAAGCACACCGGACTCGGGTGTTTCTGATCAGGAGATGAGGGTTCGAGTCCCGGTCTTGACACTTGTGTCCTTAAGCAAGACACTTTACCATGCTTTGTCGTGTTGTGTGAATGCACGTCAAAGAACCCACTGTAAACTAAAAAGCTTCTATAAGAGAGGGGGTTTGTCCCATTGTTTCTGGCAGTGGCTGCTGAATGCGCCACAGCACCTTGTAAACCCCATAATGTGCTACAATATAAGTGGGTATTATTTAATAAGTAACAACACAATTCAAAAACCAGTCTTGATAAAGTAATAAGTGCTTTGAGACGCCCGTAGATAAAGTGATGTATATAAACTAGCTAGTATGATCATTGGTGTTCATAGTAATTAAATTGGTTTTAGTGATCAAAATTAGTGAGAGTAGATGTCAGTTCAGCTTCCAACCACATCATGATGTGATTGATAAAATCGTTCGTGCAGCCCTTGCTGAGATTTTGTTGTATCGAGGGCCCATTGACGCTTAATAAAAATAACTACAAAAGTAAATAAATGAATCCGTTTGTACAAAATGGTTACATATTACATTATTGTAAATTAATCTGTTATTACGGATTCATAATTCGCAAAAAGGGCCCTCCTTTTATTACTACGCAATAACGGATGTGAATCCGTAATAACGGATTATAAAACCATTGAGCGAATTGTGAATCCGTTACAACGGATTGTGAATCCGTTATAACGGATTGTGAATCCGTTCTTTGCTCAACCCTAAATTACTTTTTTAACGAGGAATCTATATGTCCATGCAAATACTCAGCAGGCCATACGAAGATCACTTGACACTGAAAAAAAAAACGTTTACACTTCAGCGGTAAGGTCATGTTTAATTATAATCTCACCTGGCAAACCATACTGCAAGGCAAAGTCAAGGGCGAAAGGAATAGTAGAATAAAATTATACCGAAATGTATTTGTTTGTTTATCAGTTTGAATGTAGTTTGCGTTGATGAAGAAAACAACAAAATGGCTATAACTGTAGCGAACTTGCGGGTACAACCATGTGTACAAAATTCTTTGGGGAGGAGGGTTGATTCTGAAAAGAGCCGGTGTGGTCTCGACGTTTCGAATCGTATGCTCTGCTCGTCTTCAGGAGAATGCGAAGACGAACAGTGTATACTGTCAATACGTCGATACCACACCAGCTCTCATCAGATCCAACACTTCTCCCAAAAGAGATTCCACACATGGTTGTACCTGCAAGTTTACTATAATTATGGTTACTTCTTATTTTCCACACCATACACATAAGTTTCAAAGATCACTAACAAAATCGCTAATAATGTCTTCTGGATTCAGTAATTTAGGGGCCTTTAAGCATGCCCCCAAACCTACCTTGCTAGTGATCTATCATACCATTTTGCTATGTTAATTTGATTTGACCCAAGAGTGCAGAAAGGGGACATATTTACACTGCCTAGACAAACCCGACAAATTGGATGCACCTGAAACGGTTGTCCTTAATCATGGCAAAGTTGACTACACCAAAGATCTGTCCACTTAAAAATAGCAACACGAGCTTAAGTTAGGAAACTCAAATTCCAGTTTGCTGTGTGGTAAATTAAGTTTAAAAGGGCTGTCACACTCGGCACTATGTAGATGTGAGATTCTTGTAATTGCTACATCATGTCACCTTCACGCTAGTTTCCTGGTATGTTTTCGGAATGAAATGTCATTGCTAAGATATGGGGGCAAGGTGACAACTCCAGGGATTGTGAATCAGGGTCAGCGAAGCAATCTGATTAAAGGTGTTCATGGATTATGTGCCATGGATTGCCCCGCCCCTTCTTTATTGTGTCTTTTAATATGTTCAAGTGTTGTAATCAAGTACTTTTCAGTCAGTTTAAAGACTGCCGAGTACTAGGGTGGCCGAGTCGTGCATGGACCATCGAATCAGGTACAAGTGTCCGAGTGCCGAGTATTCTGATACTGAGTCTAACAGCCGAGTAACAAGTACTGGGATCTCCGAGTTATAAATTGCTACAAAATTGAGATATAAAAATGCACACTGCTATTTGAATAATTTATAGACGACAATGGTGCTTGTTATGATAACTGTCTTTTAAAAATAGTGTACATCAAAGCAAACATCGAGTATACTTTTTTCCACAACTTTATTCCTCCATTCCTCACATGTAAAGGACAAAAGGACAATTAAAAAGAAAGTGTTATTTTTGACCACGAGTACTTATAATCAGATGGTACTGTTTCAGTCGAGTACCTATCGAGAACATGACATCCGGTGCAGGTTACTTTTCAGTCAAGTGTCGACTGCTAGGAAGAGTATTTTGAATACGAGTACAAGTACCATCAAAACGGTACCCGAGTACGAGTATCGGGTACGAGTTCTCAAGTATAAGTACTGAGTACGAGTACTTAAGTACGAGTGCCAAGTGCGAGTACTGAGGGGTTATTCAGATACGAGTACTGAGTGGGAGTACTCAGGAACGAGTACTCAAGTATAAGTACTGAGTACGAGTACTTAAGTACGAGTGCCAAGTGCGAGTACTGAGGGGGTATTCAGATACGAGTACTGAGTGGGAGTACTCAGGAACGAGTACTCAAGTATAAGTACTGAGTACGAGTACTTAAGTACGAGTGCCAAGTGCGAGTACTGAGGGGGTATTCAGATACGAGTACTGAGTGGGAGTACTCAGGAACGAGTACTCAAGTATAAGTACTGAGTACGAGTACTTAAGTACGAGTGCCAAGTGCGAGTACTGAGGGGGTATTCAGATACGAGTACTGAGTGGGAGTACTCAGGAACGAGTACTCAAGTATAAGTACTGAGTACGAGTACTTAAGTACGAGTGCCAAGTGCGAGTACTGAGGGGGTATTCAGATACGAGTACTGAGTGGGAGTACTCAGGAACGAGTACTCAAGTATAAGTACTGAGTACGAGTACTTAAGTACGAGTGCCAAGTGCGAGTACTGAGGGGGTATTCAGATACGAGTACTGAGTGGGAGTACTCAGGAACGAGTACTCAAGTATAAGTACTGAGTACGAGTACTTAAGTACGAGTGCCAAGTGCGAGTACTGAGGGGGTATTCAGATACGAGTACTGAGTGGGAGTACTCAGGAACGAGTACTCAAGTATAAGTACTGAGTACGAGTACTTAAGTACGAGTGCCAAGTGCGAGTACTGAGGGGGTATTCAGATACGAGTACTGAGTGGGAGTACTCAGGAACGAGTACTCAAGTATAAGTACTGAGTACGAGTACTTAAGTACGAGTGCCAAGTGCGAGTACTGAGGGGGTATTCAGATACGAGTACTGAGTGGGAGTACTCAGGAACGAGTTCTCAAGTATAAGTACTGAGTACGAGTACTTAAGTACGAGTGCCAAGTGCGAGTACTGAGGGGGTATTCAGATACGAGTACTGAGTGGGAGTACTCAGGAACGAGTACTCAAGTATAAGTACTGAGTACGAGTACTTAAGTACGAGTGCCAAGTGCGAGTACTGAGGGGGTATTCAGATACGAGTACTGAGTGGGAGTACTCAGGAACGAGTACTCAAGTATAAGTACTGAGTACGAGTACTTAAGTACGAGTGCCAAGTGCGAGTACTGAGGGGGTATTCAGATACGAGTACTGAGTGGGAGTACTCAGGAACGAGTACTCAAGTATAAGTACTGAGTACGAGTACTTAAGTACGAGTGCCAAGTGCGAGTACTGAGGGGGTATTCAGATACGAGTACTGAGTGGGAGTACTCAGGAACGAGTACTCAAGTATAAGTACTGAGTACGAGTACTTAAGTACGAGTGCCAAGTGCGAGTACTGAGGGGGTATTCAGATACGAGTACTGAGTGGGAGTACTCAGGAACGAGTACTCAAGTATAAGTACTGAGTACGAGTACTTAAGTACGAGTGCCAAGTGCGAGTACTGAGGGGGTATTCAGATACGAGTACTGAGTGGGAGTACTCAGGAACGAGTACTGAGTACGAGTACACACGAGTACCGAATAAGAGAAGCTCAAGTACGAGTACCGAGGGGGAGTACTATCACTGTTGTTTTGTGAGAATCTCAGGAAAACTCTAGAGGGTTTTGGGAAGTGTATTTATGTACACGAGGGGAAGAGTGTGTTCGAGTAGCGCTAAAGTAGGGGGTTGGGGAACTAAGTGCCACATCTATATCGGTCATGGTATATGCTAGGCAGTAGAGTTATGTCTGATGCCGTGCATTGTGTGATCAATAGTTGGCTCGTTGTGGAACCGCTCATTACAAAGCTCCCTGGAGGGTGTACAACTCTTGATCAATTCCAAACCAATGGCTGCATTTCTTTATACCAAGCGTGAAAAACATGTTTTCAAAGAGAATAAATAAATTGAGGAGGGGGAAGGAAACATCACTCATTGCTATTTGTTTATCAAGGAATCGTGACATTCACTTGACATCTTTGCTTCCCTAGCCGCCGGCAACATCCCTCCTTTTTTAGGTATTATAATTTGTACTTTCATTAATTTTGAGGATACAAACTTAACGGGCTGCACATCAGTATCATTGCAGAAACGTGACTGTCGTATCATTTCAAAGCCGGAATATTATGCGTATTCTCAGGCTCTTTTGAGGCTTAATTAGTTAACTTTGGAAACCAGAAGGTGCAACCTCATGCTGAAGTTTTAGACAAAAATTGTTGAATCTGACAAATTCCGTCATATGCTTCCTTTTCGCAATGAGAACATAGTGGCTAAATACAAACGATCAGAAAAGAAACAGGAGCTTGTTATACCCAAGTGTAAAACAGAGCGCTACAAAAGAACTGCCATTCCTGCACTTGTTAGAGTGCCTTTGGCTTTTTTTACCCTTGGGGGGGGGTCCCCTTCTTTCTTCATTGTTGGTACGTTTTTTTGATCCTCACTTTTTATATTTGGTAACTTTATTGTATATAGCATTTTTAACATTTGTAAATTTGATTTTTTTTTCCGGCCTTTAGGCTGCTTTAAATCGAATGTTTTCACACTAAACCATAATTACCATGGATTGCTCTGCCAACTGCAAAACACCTACATACTTCAAAACGTATGGTTTGTGCAAAATGACTGTATCGCTGTTGAAAGAACGTTTTTCTTGGATGATGCAATTGACCAGTACGTTTCGATTGATAGATTGAACATGGCGGTACTTTTCTGATATAATTTCAAATGCATCATCCAGCACGCATCTCTTAAATCTACCGTTTGACCCAAACAAAATGATGTGTCCTCGTCGTTTTTCTATGAATCTTCGTATTCCGTTCCAACATCTCCGGTAGTTCTAGTGAACAAAGCACCGTACCTCGAGTCGTTTTGTTTGTTTTTCTTCATCTTCTCAAAGAAGAAGAAAAAGTCGTTCTTCCGCCATCTCTTATCTCTATTCCCTACAGATTACATCCATTTTCTCAAAGTATTTGAGTTCTCTGTCCAATGCCTTTATTCCCATTCCCGTTTTCCAAGGAATCAAACCTTGGGACAAGTTTGATTCCAACTGCTTTAGTTAGTAACATTATATTCCCAAAACCCAAAGTTGTCTTGAATGAAACCCCGATGCACTGGTACCACTATGCTTGTCCAGTATTCCCTCCTTTCCCCCAATGAATACAATCTTACCTCCCGATGGATTTTCCCTGCAGCACTTCCAAGGAACAGGTCATGGATTACCCTCATTCCCAACAGTTCCCACGAATAAAGCCTGACTCCCACAGGAATACTCCCAACAGACCTACCTTCCCTCAGGAGTATTCCTAGTGCATGTATGGGAATCGGAGCATAAACCAGAGCACCGACCTAACTCTGAACATTTCCTTAACGAAACCTTCCATCTCACGTCCCCCCTGCCCTCCAGTCAGCAATAAACCTGGTAGGAATTACAAACTACCGATGTAGCTACATTTTACAGAAACTCCCTCTCATTTTAAGGCAGTAGGTTGCACTGAAGTATAATGATGATGCCTGCACAACCACAATGCAAAGCTTACTTAATTCTGAACAAATTGTTCAGATAAAGTACACAAGATTTATAAATATGAAGACAAAAAGTTGATCAACTCCAATTTAAAAAACAACAGCAAACATGGTTAGCATGTTGTGGATAAAACTATAGTAGTACACAACTCTTTTGGAAGAAGCGTTGGTACTGAGAAGAACCGGTTTGGTCTCGACGTTTCGAACAGTATACTCTCTCCTTAAGACGAGCAGATTGTTCAAAACATCGAAACCACACTGGTTCGGTTCAGAACCAACACCTCTCCCAAAAGAGCTGTATACATGGTTGTACGCGCAGGTTTACTCCATAGTTGTTTTTTCTTAACCAAAAACAAACACCCCAACTGTCCCTCAGAGTATAAATTTCAAACCATTATCAGTCCCCAATAAAAAATATTTCCTTTGGAAAAACTATACCACAGTTGAGAAAATAGCGATCGTATATCTCCAAAATCACCCTTGTTATTATGTTGTTTCCTTTGACTTCGACAGTATTTCAAAGGAAATGTTTTCTGAGGGAGTTGTAAGCTGGTATGGAACTTGTTATCAGTAAGCTTCCATTATTGAAGGTAATCAGCGTTTCATGTGTAAGCAATGACTGTCATATAAGTCATAAATCCTTAGCAATTAAATAATAACAATAGTAATACAAACGTATAAAGTGCATATTCTTAAAAAAATATAAGCCAAGGTGCTGCAGAATATAGACGCTGCAAAATATCAATCTCTCTACAAAAAAAAACTACACACACAAAAAGGAACTTATAATTTGCAGTAAACAGAAGTTTCTTAATATGAGATTGAAATGTGTTGAAAGAGTGACTGTTTCTGATGTTGCTGGGTAGCTTATTCCAGACTTTCGCAGTGTGAGCAAATGCTTGATCGCCATAGTGGGTGGTACAAGGAAATATTTAACCATCTTTTATAGAAGCAAACTTATCCTCCAATCATGTATATGTTGCAGAGATGAAACTAGCCAAACTCTGCATGGTGTCTATACCAAGGTAGTTGACCGTGTCGTGGGAGTTCGTGAAGGGTGAGATCACGCTCTTTACGGTTCAGCTTGCCCCCGGTAATGTGCCAACCTTGACCAAGTTTCACGGGCAACCTGTACTTGTCATAGAAACAGCATTTCCATTAATTAATCCCTCCTAATTGTATCAAGATCAATTAAACCATATTCCTGTCTCCCTTGAGGAAGTTACATCTTGGGGTATGATGTTCTCGCCACGTGCTTCCCCGCTGTCCATTCGATTTACGGGAGCATCTTGCCGTGGAAGCCGCAAATTTCCTCTGATTAACACGAACGATTGGCTACTTGTTCTGTAAAAGAAAACTAAAACTTGTTTATCTAAAGAATGTAATGTGGTTCTGATCTTTTGGAGGACGTGAGGAGACAATGAAACAAACATAGCTTCGGCAATGCTTACAACTGTGGTTTAAAGTTTAGTACAAGATCGACAAAATAGGTGGGGCGCCAACATAGGGCTAGATTGCTCAATTGGTAGAGCACCGGCGCGTTAATCCGGAGGTCGTTGGTTTAAATCCCGCTCTAATCATGTTTTCCTTGTTCAACTTTAGATGACAATTGTCTTTGTAACAAGTATAATGTTTTATTGAAGGTCCAACATTGTTCTATGGTATTGTGAGAGAATATAGCAAATTATGTCCGATATGGACCATTACGTACGACAGATATTGTCGGAGGCAATGGGTCGGACGTAATGCTTTGTTGCACATAACGGTTTTGTTGAACACAATAGGTCAGACATTTCGTTTTGTTCGGACACATGGTCCATCGAACACAATTTGTCGATCATATTGTTTTGTTCTGACATGATGGTCTGTCGTACACAGATGGTAGTTGGAGATAATGATTCATGGGACACGTCGGGTCGGACATGTTGGACATGGTTTCGTCGGACGCAATAGGGCGGACAAAATTGTTTATCCGACACATTGAGTCAGACCTGGTTGTCCACATTAGTTGTCCGACACTTTGGTCCATGTCGAAAAAAAAATGTTGTCCATAACTCTACGTAATTGTTAAGCAATGTATTTACTTGATACTGCAAGTTTTTGCAAGTATTACACTGGAAGAAAAAGGAAAAGTCATCGATTTACGGGGTCGACAATCGTGTGTGCGGTATCCACCCACAAGAACCGAGGATTTTAACAAAAGGGATCCGGGTGTTGCGACAGAGTGAGGTCGTCTCGCTTCGCTATCATGGACAAAACTAATAGGGACATCGGTAAACAAAAATCTGAACAATGGGCGAACAAAGAGAAACTTCTCAACTTACGAGGTCGACAAACATGTACGTGGGTGGATACACTGAAGATGATTGCGGTTAATTGCTTGAAACGCTTGAAAAAAGGTACCCGCTGCTAGGTACCGTTATTCTCCATTTTGATTTACAGTTCCGTACATTTACGGCTCCGTAAATGTTACGGTCATTTTGTTTGACACATACGCTGCCGTGCAAATCATCGTAAAACAACTGTATTTTATATATTTATTTAGTTACTTTGTTAGTTAGTTAGTTAGTTAGTTAGTTAGTTAGTTAATTAGTTACTTAGTTAGTTATGTATTTATTTATCTTTTTTTGGTAGGCGTAGGTTTTAACTTATTGCGCATTTATTTTCAAAATGATTATTAAATAGTGAATTATACCGTGGCAGTAAATACATATTGGTGAAGATGACCTACGAAACCCAGAATGTCAGTGTGCAGATTATGATGTCAAGTGACATTAATACGGCTGTTACGTCTCGGAGGAGACAGGTTTTTAACCCGCGCTAAGCCCTGGTTTCATCATCGTCATTTTCACATGATACAGTAAGATTTGTTGACTTGGGAAATATCCGCTGGATCAATTAATGAGAAAGTGCATATGGTATTGGACTGATCGTTTATAAGACGTTAGTTTATAGTGAAATATTAATCCATCAATTGGAAACGAGCCTGGAAGAGAGATTGTGCGTTTCAGCAGTTGTTTACTCCATGCCGAACTTTGTTTGAATAGAGAACCTTTAAAGGAGTGATGCGAGTGTAGAAACCGAAAAAAAAAACCGTGGAGAAGTGTAATAAATTGGAAAGATGTCTTGGAGTAGTTTTGTTCAGGGATTTACAAGGATTACTTATTTTTTTTAATGAATCCATTCTTTAAAGTTCCCTGAGTGATGGGGGTAATAATTATGTTCCCTCAATAAGTTGAACATACAGAACGAGCCGCACTATTCTGTGATATTTGAACACTGCCCAGTTTGTATGACGTAGCTCAAAATGAAAGAAGATTGGCACAGTCATTAAAGCTCTGACACTGGGGCCCATATAATTTGCTTTTTTTCGAAACCGTAAAATATACGGTAGCGTAAATCTGTACGGTATTTTACCTGGCATCTTGGTTTTACAAAGTTCAAGGGAGGGCCCATACCGTTTCCTTTTTGGAACCGTTAAGTTAATACTTCAACAGAAATCCGTACCGTGACTTATCTGCCATCTTGGTTTTACAAAGTTAAATGGAAAGTAGGGCTCATCGTTGGTTTTGTTGGAATCGTAGAATTTACGGCAACGTAAATCCCTTTAGTGACTTACCCAGCATCTAGGGTTTCAGCGAGTTAGGCAAACTATTCATTAATTCACATCCTCTTATAGTTTCAGTATTTTTACAACCAACCTGTTCAAAAATCCATCAAATTCGTTGGTTACTTATGTACGAAATTAATGGGGAAAGTTTATGTTTAGTTAGGGATTTTGTTCACGGTCAATTTCAGGCTTTAATAGATGTTAACTTTGCATCGGGGATAAAGAATATTAATTTTGGTTTTACCTTACACCGATGTGTGTTAGCACTGTAGGCCTATACACAGAACTCGGGAAAGTACTGAGTATACAGTGCTAACACACATCGGTGTAGGGTAAAACCAAAATTACTATTCTTTATCCCCGATGCAAAATTAACATCTATTAAATCGTTGCGGAACCCGCTGCTAAAATATAGGATTCGAACTGCCTCTAGCTACCGGGCAATCTCGGTGGTCTAGTTGGTAAGACACTGCTCTAGAATTGCAAAGGTCGTGGGTTCGAATCCCACCCGAGTAATATGCCTGTGATTTTTTTCACAGAACTCGGGAAAGTACTGAGTATACAGTGCTAACACACATCGGTGTAGGGTAAAACCAACACTAATTTCAGGCTTGTTTCAAAATGCAGCAATCAGACAAATCAACAGTGATTTGTGGGGCTTTCAAGTGATATTTCCTTCCTCTTGACAGCATTTCAGACGGAAAGATTTTCTCTTGAAGATTTGGTATAACTGGTACTGACGTTACAAATAGTAAGCTCTCAGTTCGTTTTTAGGATACAGCTAATCACGATCTTCTTTGTTTAGGGGAGATAATATCTAGGCCTAATCAATGATAGTTTTTAATGGATTTCGATCAAAGTTCATACACATGTACATGTAAGTTGACAGTGCGATGCAGCCCTGGTAGAGTATCGGTGAAGTCGTTGCGGAAAATGTCCCATCACCCTAGCCGTGTTGTATCGCAGCGTGGCGAGGTCCTTGCATGCACTGACTCTCTAGTGATCCCCGTCAGCAGTGCTTGCGACTAGACTACAGGAAAACTTTGGTCATCCGATGTTGTCCTTTGTTCTACTCAACCTGCTGTAAGTTTCATTAAGAAAATCTGACAACTTAAAGATTCAACGCAAAGAAAAGATTGTATCTCAAATTAACCAAACCGACTAATTACTATACTCCCGCGTGGGTTTAACACAGTTAAGGGAACCTCGTGCCGCGGTACTGGTAAGACCATTTGCGAACACGGCTTTTCCAGCTACCTAACCTCTGCTCTGGCATGCCCGGGAGGGGTCTTTTCGCTGGGCTATCGATAATCCCCCTTGTACATACTAGGTGAACCCACTTGGTGATGTTGGTGCCGAACTGCACGGGGAGCCCATAGCTTGATTCTGTGCCGTATACGTACGGCATCGTTCTTGAAGCAAACCTTGCTCCACTACCCCGGCAAGTTGTACTAACTCCCGGTGACCGCTGTAGAACCAAAAGGGCAAGAAATCACCATGTTCTTCCTGCCGAGCAAAAACATGCACAAAACTACCACAATTAATTTATTTTAAAAACAAATAATAAAACACATTCAGTAGTTGGGTTTTACTTAAACACACCATAACATTATTAAACGCCATGGAGTACGTACGCTATTGGCTATCGATTGAGACTCTTACCCCCAAAACACCCAAACTTCTTATTTTGATCAACACAGCATTAACAAAACAGTACGCATGTTGTTTGTGTTTCCAAAGGTAGCGGGCCTAATGTACAGCTCGTTTTGTTACACCTACCGCATGAATTGATAACATTCTGGAAACGTTGACAAAGTTGCACTGCCAGCCCCCCCCCCCCCCTTTCCCCAACCACCCTGTGGCATAATGCTGGCCTCACGTAAGCCAGCAGGCAAGCATGGTGGTCTTGCGGTTTATGTGTCCCCGCTCTAGAATGCGTAAGGTCGCGGGTTCGATTCCCACCCAAGTTGACTGTAAATTGTTTGTATCCATAAATCGAAAGTACTGAACAAACATGCTCCTATGGCTATGGATTGGTTCTTTAACTACATCAGTAAAAAGTGACAAATGACATTACGATTTTCAACATTGGGAAGATGAAATCTGCCAAATTGTTTAATAGTTCACTCCCAGCAACGAAATCCCTCTACCACTGTAATGTCGGTAAAGTATGTTATTGACACACTAAATACATCAATCAAGTGACCCGTCAAGTTTCTATGAATACTAGTCTGTAATAAAGCTGATTTGGTGTCTTACCCGAGTTCAAAACTCGTCTATCGACATACAGAACATTTCCTGAGTTGCTAATTCGTTCTAATCTCCAGTGTTTTTTCTAGCAATCTTGAGAAGAGCAAGCAGGCTCTTTATGGCCCAATTTTTGGCTCTGATTCAATCATTTTATCACGAAGATTACATACAACCAAAGGTGATGTTTCCGTTTTCGTTAATTGCTGAGAGTTTGCGATTTCATGTGAGGAGTTGGTCTCTAGGCAACGCAGCATGTTCTAGTTCAGTGTGTCGGGAACAAACATCCTGTTTTTGAGTTCGAAGTCTCAGCAAAAAACCACGTAGGCCTGTAGTTGTCAGTGTTACGAAATATGCTGGGACAAAAATGAAAAAAACTTTCAAAATCGTCTTCACAAATGACCCAAAGTTAATGTTGTGTTGAAATTGAGACAATGTGTAAATAAAAGCTGCAATTCCAATTCTGTACCTTAGTTCCGCCTGTGAAATAACTCGACAATTCCATTGGGGTGGGGGGGGGGGGGCAGGTGTGAGCAAAGAAACTATTATTATGGCTCTATGGGATTGGGCTTTGAACTTTACTAAGAAAAATTATTTCTAAGATATATTTTCGAGACATACAAACAGTTAATTGTATAGTCTCCGACGAAGACAACCAAACTGGTAGAATTTACTATTTGTCTTCACGGGTTCCATTTTTTTTTTTTTTTTAATAAACTATCGCTCTCATAGACGTGGGTTTCGTAAATGGGATTCAAATCTTGTTCGTTGATGTTCTTTTTTGAGGAAAGCGGGCGGGAAGTTTCCAGCGTTTCAAACAAATGTTAACCCAATAGCTCGAATGAAGCGCTGTCGTTTTATTTCTACTCGTTCACCCCCAACCCCTCACCCCCACCGTTCTGCCAAATAATTGTGCACATAATAGTTAAATTAAGTTAATCAGGTGAACTTATTTATATAGTCCAGCCAATTTATTGTAGCTCTCGGTTGTTCGTGTTCACATGGCATTAGTCTTTGTTTTTTGTGACAAACAGACAAAATTAATGTATACAAGCTGCTGTTCTGGTTGTGTTTACTTTGGTAGGAACAACACAACAACTTGTCAATGAGGCTGGATTTGCCAAACTTTTGGCGTATTGAGTGACTGGCTTCATCACTGCCAATTAAATGTAAGAATTGTATCATCTAATGGTAATCAATGCTGCCCTCTTGCGTCATGTTTGGTGAGTAATTTTACCCTCTCCGAATCAATTTAAAGTCTGTAGCAGTATATTGCAGCTGATCTAAGCAAGTGGAAAAGGTTGCACAATATTTCCCAATAAGAGATTACGAAGCTAAAGACATGAAAGTAGCCCTCGAGTCTGATGAGCCACACCCAGTTCCTTATCGTGTGCACAAAAACCCAGGCAATTTAGGATTAGGGTGTTTAATTACTGCCCCGTCAGTTTGATAAGTTAATTAGGGCTGCCACACGCAGTAATCTGAATACTAGACGAGTCTTAACTGGTTAGCTGAATGGTAATGGTTGCATGTATTTTCAATTAAATCATCCAGAAGTGTACGATTGTTTTCTATTTTAATTTGACAGAAGAATCGTTTGTGTGAGATTCAAAGCTTTGCATGTAAACAGTCACTTTGTGGCGTGTCATGACCTAGCGGTTAAGAGCACCGGATTCAAGCTCTGGTGTTTGATCAGCAGAGTGTGGGTTCGAGTCCCGGTCGCGACACTTGTGTCCTTAAGCAAGACACTTAACCATGATTGCTTCGTAAAGTTGGGGAGGTAGTGCTTTCTGCTCTACCAGCCAGGCTTCTGATGGATGATACCCAAGCCTACATCCGTATGGACTGTAAAGGGGGTAACCCTGTTTCAGCCCCAGGTGTAGGTGGCAACGGCCCCTGGAAAAAATAGTTGATTGTAGCCCACACCTTGAAGTGGCCTTCAGGCCTTGTGTGTCTGGCGACTTGCATAAAAAAAAAATAATAAATAAAAAACCTATACTTTACAGGTGACAACCATGTGCAAGAAATCACTTATTGGTAAAAATTGGTGATTCTGAAAAGAACCAGGGGTGAGATAGTTCTCGAGGTTTTAAACAGGGTGCTCTGCTCGTCTGTTTGTCTTTTTCTTGAAAACAACATAGTGTGCTGCTCGAAACGTCGAGACCTTTTTCACTCCATTTCAGAACCACCACTTTCAAGAAGAGGTCACTTGCACATAGTTGTCGCCACTAAACTAGTTATTCGTACTTGGTAATTTTGCTTAGAGCTAGATTCAGTTGGTCTTAATCCTGACTTCTAAAATGGGAGAGTGCATCCCGAGTAAATACTTAGTTAGTTCGTTGAACCGTCCGTCCGTTCGTTTGTTTGTTTGTTCGTCGAAAGTACGATTCCACCAACATGTACACAGGTATTTCGGGTGTCCCAAGTCAGTTGATATTGACGTCGTGTTTGATTGGGCCTCCATATGCATGGAGGGAACAGGAAGAAACACAAAATAATCAAGAGGTGTTCCGGACGGTGCCCCGGACGGTGCCCAAACACCAAATAGTTAAGGGTTGTGTACCATCTCAGACACGAAGAACCCATAATGAAGAGAAAATATAAAGTAGTACCCGAAGGAGTTGTTTTGTCTACGATTCCTTGTAAACTAATACCAGAGGGAGTTGGTTTGTGTACGATTCCTTGTAAAGTAGTACCCGAAGAAGTTGGTTTGTGTACGATTCCTTGGTTGTTCGTGAAGTAAGACTTTATCGATTGCGTATTCATTTTATAATATCAGATACAATATTAAAGGACCTGGGGTGGATTTCACAAAGAGATAAGACTAGTCTTATCTGAAGTTAGGACCAGTAACTGGTCTTAAGTTAGGACTAGTCCTATCTCCTAGCATTGCCTAGGACTAGTCCTAAGTTAGGAAGGGTTTTGTGAAATCGACCCCTGTAACATTATAACAACACATTTTTGATACATGTTTACAAAACAAGTAAAGTAGGTCGAATATTAAAGATCATGATATTTTATCAAATTTTCCACCTGATTGCATGTCTAATAGTCTAGCAATGATGTCTGTGTTATTTCAACTTCATTGATTCTGATTAGGAACAGACCACGAGAGGATGCTCGAAATCAGAATCCGTAGACTTACTGGATGGAAGGGTAATCAAGTCAGCTCATATTAGGGAATTTAAAATCAAAAGATAACACTCTATTAACAGCCTTAGACACATGTTCAGTCATTCCCGAACACGACTTCCTGAATTTCCAACGGACGGAAGTTGGCGTTTCGAACGTTTCAAAACATGAGCACGTTTCATACATTTTGAAATTTAGTCCCTCGAAGGTAAGCTCAAACATGGAAGAAATTGTTGAGAGATTGTTACCATAAGTAATGGCTTCTTTGGGTAAGCCCAGTGGAAAAGGGGTGCTTATATTATTTTCAACCTTATGTCTGTGTACAACAAAATGCACACGTATCTATATATTTCTTTATAAAAACTCAAACAAAAACAGGGGCAAAATAGAAGACATTATGAAAAAAATTAACACAGCTCCCTCGAAAAAACACAAGCACATTATCGACGGTCACTGTTAAACCAAAGTGACGATAATTCTTCTAAAGTTAGCCAATATTTAGCGGTGGTTATCCACCCACAGGTTGCATTACACAAACTCATGAAAGTTTCTGTCACATTTTTACCATCTTACAAAAAAAAAAAAGATACGTTACAAGTCAATCTGTTTTCCCCTTCTTCTTCATGGTAGCAATCAAAACCAAAAATAACAAAATTGTGATTTGTGGCTCTCCAATGCTATTTTATTGAATTTAACATTATTTCAGATTTGGTTGCTCGATTAACGCAAAACATTCCATATTTCAAAACTTAGTGTTTCGTAAAAGCATTTTACTGCCTTACAAGTTGAGGATATTTTGGGGATTTGACTGGGCTGTTTCTCTGGTAGTTTGGTACCGGTATGAACCTAATAATCAGTGAGCTTTTAGACTAACTGATTTTGTTCAAAACCAATCCTGTCATTGTTGTATTTAGTTGTAGTGATGGAACAGTTCCGTTGAAGTTATCAGCCTGATGGTCATCTTCGCTGATGCACATATAATCATTATAGTAATATTATGCTGAATTATTTTGCGTTCAGGTTGGCTAAGTTGTTTCTACCCCCTGCCGTTCACCTCCATGGAAACCGGTTCGAATCCCACCGTTCACCTATGTGGACCCCGGTACGAATCCCCTCCTGGAGCCTAACATGTGGAGTGGGTTTTCAGTCTGCATAGATTTGCTGTATTTGGGTTGTTTCCTCTGTCTGGGGGTTTCGATCCTCCCAAACCTAGAACATATATCTTTTTCAGCATCTTTTCTACATGCCTTTTGGGTCACTGTGTTATACTCTCGAAAAACTCACGGGTCAGAATCGAGTCAGATTCTGGGTGCCAAGGGACCCGACTCATATGTTGGTCAGGCTGACCTAGAAATAGACTGGTTCCTTCTCTTTATCTGCAAGGATAAAGACAGGTACTGGTTTTAAGGCCCAATGATTTCATTGGATACATCACGTAGCGTTGTTTTGTTCTGCGAGTGTCCGTGTGAAATGAATGCTAGGTCAAAGGTACGTTTGCCAACATCCGGTCTGGCTGGTATCTTGCGTTATTCACGAGCCTCGAAGTGTGACGTCAGATGTACGGGCTAACCTAGAAAGTGGTTAAAATGGAATTCTGCTAGGAATTGTGCGTCAGTTTCACCCATTTCAGTTTGATACATATTCCGGGTCAAACTGACCCAGAGATGGGTTATGGCCACAGGATCCGAGTCAAAACTGACCCGGTAGATTTGAGAGTGTATACAGGGTGTTTAACGTTACACGAATATCTGCTAACACAATTTTTTTTTTTTTAACACCATGATGTTAAATTTGATTCTTTCTTGGGTATCTATATGTGACAACACCCATGGTGTCAATTTTAACACCCCATCAGTTTTGCAGTGTACTGACTCGTCTTCTGAAGATTAACTTTGTGTTACTCACACTGTGAAATTGCTTTAAAGGCCTTTTGGCGGATTACAAGTCCGTCGTTGATTAGCAACAACGAGACAAAGCCCGTTCATCATCAAGTTCATACCTGGGAAACCTCTGTCCATTTCAAACCACGATCAAAGTAGAGGATCCGAGTCAAAACTGACCCGGTAGATTTGAGAGTGTATACAATCACCTTTGAGAATCAATTGGTTTCATTACCAGAAGGATATGTTGTTCATGATATTTCGTTTTCTTTAAGATATAATTAGAGAGCATATTGGACTTTCGGATAGCCGAGCAGTTGCTTTGTCGACATCGTGCTGTGTATAATCGACAGAGTTAGGTGAATAACCATTTTCCCTTGAAACTGTTATGATGACTTCATGATCATAATTCAAAATGTGCCATCACCGTGAGTGACGTAAATCTTGAAAGACTAAATTTGTAGCGGTCTAGATTTTGCATCGGAAAGGTCAGTTTGGTAAATAACAAGTTAAAAGAATGCTGATATCATCATCAAGGTTTGGACTAGAATTCGCCATTGGTTTACCACAGGAACATCCACTTAACGTTTTGGTCAAAAATCTAGCAGGAAGTCATTTTTGTTTACAGTGTACAATGACCTTGTGGAGTGCCGGGGCGGTTTGGACGCAGACGCCTCTCATTTCGAAATGTTCAGGTTCGGTCTTTTCCGTTTCCTCGCCCTTGATGTCTTCTCTTTATCGTTAAGTAAAACCGGGTTTAACTTAGAGATAGAAACACAAACATCAGGACGTAACCAATTACCAACACCTGTAGAAATGTGCTTTTTGTAATGTAACGACTTGTGTGTGGTGTGTCGTGCCCCCCCCCCACGGAAATCGAAATAATTATAATAAATGCGATTGAAATTCACTCAATAAAAGGTTGAACTAGGGGCACATTACAACATTTAGCTTATTGTGTAAAGTGATTCTCAATAACATTAAGTTGATATCCATACTCACTGTAGAAGCAAACGATTCAGAGATAGTTTAAACAACAAATACTTCTTCTTTTTTATCTAATGAGGGCAATTAACGCTTGTAAGTAAGTATCAGTAGATCAGGTTTGCTGCCTTGGTATCTTGCCCAGCCTTTTATCTACATGGACACCGGTTCGAATCCCGCCACGGAGCCTTGCATGTGGGTTGAGGTTTCAGTCCTAACTTTATCACAAGGGGTTTCCTTAATCAGGTTTTCCTCCCACGTTCAACAATGGACATTTCTTCATCCTCCTTCTCTTCACAGGTATCTTCAGGCCTTCGGGTCACAGTGCAAATCTTGGGGATTTCTTGATTTGATTACCAGAAAGATTGCAATCAACCAATAGTACACAAATATTAACATCGTTCGTGCAAAACTGGGTTGGATTGTTGATATTTTGAGGTGACATCTCTCAAGGCCATGTCTTACAGGAATTTTGTTACAGGTAACTCGGAGGCAACCAACTGCACTGCGTGCTCAAGGAACACTTTGATAGCACAAGAGACCCCTTCGTGTAGCTCTAAGCTCATTATCTCCGAGAAAAGAACATTCATTCAAAGTTCACTCTGAAATTTGCATGAATGTTCTTGTTGAAGATTGCCTGGAACCGGTTGTCTGTACATTGCCTGTGTGACATGGCCTTGACGTCAGTAAATGGCAAGAGCTAATGTCTTCCAGTGCTCTTGTCTTGTTTAAATTACCAGTCCAGAAAGGGCCGTCAATGAGTATGACATTGTCTGCACTGATCTGTCCTTGTTCTTGCTCGGTGATGATAGCTGTCATCACATCATCACTGGTGCAGCCTCATTCACACTGCGCAATGGTAATAATGTCACATTCGCCAGATTAGAAAGATTTACTATGGGAAATCCCACTTCAGCACAGAGCGGGTAAAGGGATGCAGTAACAAGGTCAGTGTACTATATCAGTCCGCCAGCCATTGCAAGGGGAGGGGGGCATTTCTAACCAATTGCTCAAATAGACTCGCTTTGGCACTCCCATCAAAACCTCATTAGACAACATTGCCAAGAGGTCATTAGAGGTCACCGTAGTTTCAGCAAGTGTATTAATACCAGAATGGAGGGGGGCAGTACTTTATTCGCACAGTACACCGTGATAGAAACAGTGGGGTAATACATGCAGCTGCTGCTATTTCAGAAAAGTGATTTTCCTTCGTCATTCTCATGTTGTAAGCTGTTGACTTCAAACTACCCTTAAAACCCACCACAGGGGGCTGTGGATGCGTAATTTAATACAGCACACTGTGATTATGTTTTGAGCCCGCCGTTTAATGTCAACTTGCTGTTATTGAAAAACGTGTAGCTTGAGCTCTCTTGAAGTACATTCAGAAGTTTAGAATCCCAATCAAAGATTTATTGCCCATTTTAATCACCTGCAATGATGCGGTGTGTATCGAAAAAACCATTTCTAAAGGCTAAAAGACCCGTTTTCAACAGTATTAAAGTTTGATTTCTTTAGCTGAGTTCGAAATGTTGGTGGCTATTTTATTGATTTTGACAATATTTTCAGACGGAAATATTTCTCTGGAGGATCGGTTTAGTATGAATCTTACTATCAGCATGCCATCAGCCAACGTTTAACCAATCTCTTTCCCATCGTAGGTCTGTGGGCAGCCTCTGTTTTTCTACAGATATTTCCAAGGTAAATGTGCCACCAGTGTGTCCGACCACCAGGTTCCTCCTATCAGGGTGTTTGAGCGTGACGCCAGGCTTTCTGCTAAGTTCTCGCTTTGCTGAGATGTAGAACAAAGAGTCATTCCAACAACGTTATCCCACAGTGACGTACGGTATCTCTTTGGAACTCCTTGTCTGGTGCATGTTTCCCTCCTCCTCTAATATAGACTGTATTAAGAGGATTACCAATTCATACCTTCAGCTTCCCCGAGTTATTTTCATGTTGGACTCTTACCAACAGTAGCTTAAGCTTTGTTTGGGGGCGAACTTGCATTAAAAAGAAAAGTTTTTCAGGCATGCTGAATACTGTTCACGAACCTTCAGTTGTTTCTGACATTGTATTGTAATCAGAACTGGATTTTTGGATCATCAGCTGTTGAGGTCATGTGACTATTGTTTGGCACCCGTGGACTCATGTGGGCACCACATCTTCACGTGTTCTGTTGTTTGGGTGTAGACTGGGGTTGATCGGGCACTAAAGTGTACTTTCGCTATTGTTGGTTCGTTGGTTCTCGACATGGGGCATGGAGTACACCCTCCCCCATCATTGTGTCTTCATTGTGTACTTTGAATCTCAGGAATTCTTTAGACGATTTTAGGGGAGGGGGTACTTCTGTACAAGAGGAAAACAGTGTGTTTTAAAAGATGGGAACATTGGGGGATTCTTTTGCCGGTATGAGGCATCGTATAAAAAGGAGGGTGTTACGGAGAAATCTGATTTGAGGAAAAGGTTTAATGGGCCTACCAACATGCTTGGGTAATGATGCATAGGCTATAGTGTATGGCAAGATGTGTAAAAAGACAGCACCGTTGATGTAGGTCACACGTACCCTTGGGTGCACTTATGTATTATTGTTGTTGTGAATCCAGGGTCCGGGTATTTTCTTTCATGTAAACCTTCCTCAGTCGACGCACCTGTTTTGCATGCTTAGAAACACAGTTTGTCATTTATTGCCGGAATTCCATAAGCCAGCCGAAGCAGCGAGGTTCTCACCTCAGCGTAGGAGTCCGCCCAACTGTGTTCCATTGAGACTGTGCAGAGCCAGAAACACAATTCAATGAGAGATACTGTACCGCCAATTACCTTCAAATTATCTCTGCCTATTTGTCCACGAGTAGGAGCAAAATTGTGGCTTTCCGCAATGGAATTTTGGGGTTCCAGTGGCACTTGTATCCCGGGGAGGGTTTACTACTGTATCGCCTGAGTGATTGTGATCATCGTCTCGGCATGCTGAGAAACATGCAACTTCGATCACCCCCAGTATCTCCAGCTACAAATTAACCTATTCTTTGAAACCACTCCTTGTGTATCGTTATTTCATACCCTTAAAGAATAAGTGTTTCTTGAAAGGCCCACTGCGAAAACATTAAGACATTTTATTTTTCCTTGGTTAGGTACTTTAAGAGAATCCAGAGATTCCGAGAACTATTTCATGGATTGAAACAAAGACATTGCCACTAATTGAACATTGATGGGGCACCATTTCAATTGCCAAGAACTCAAGTTATTGCTGAACAAAGTCAGGGTTGTGACCCGTTTGTTTGAAGTAGTTATTACTGGTAAGCGGGTTCAATGTTGTGTAAATCTGCTTTGGGAGGAGTGTTGGCTCTTGAAAGAGCCGTTGGAATTGTCTCGACGTTTTGAACACTATATACTACACTGCAAATACTGGGGTGTTAAAATTGACACCATTGGTGTTGTCTCATATATAGATACCAAAAAAGAACAAAGTTTACATTACACAGGGTGTTTAACGTTACACGAATATCTGCTAACACAATTACATTGTTGTTGTTTTTTTAAACACCATGGTGTTAATTTTGATTCTTTCTTGGGTATCTATATGTGACAACACCCCTGGTGTCAATTTTAACACCCCATCAGTTTTGCAGTGTACTGACTCGTCTTCTGAAGATTAACTTTGTGTTACTCACACCGTGAAGTTGCTTTAAAGGCCTTTTGGCGGATTACAAGTCCGTCGTTGATTAGCAACAACGAGACAAAGCCCGTCCATCATCTAGTTCATACCTGGGAAACCTCTGTCCATTTCAAACCACGATCAAAGTAGAGGACATGGCATTTTTAAGACCCCGCAGGTCACCGAGGTTTATTTAAATCGCCACTATGGAAATAGTGAATGTGACGTACTGACCTATGGTGCGGCCATCTTGGTTTTTTCTTTCTCTCTATTCAACCCAATACCTTTCCATCGTGACGAACAACCCGCGCTGGTTGGCATGGATGGCCGAGTGTTAGCAAAATATCCAATCACGATGTTGTAACCAAATTCAACATTTTCTGCAAACGTTCAATTAAATTAGATACCTCCCGTGATTGGTTGCTTTGTTTCCAACAAATTCAAACTTCTCGTTTGAATAATTGTGTAACATTTTAACAAACTGTGGATATCCGTTATTGCTTTGCATTTATGGCTTTTCGTAGTTTTCCTACCGCGGGCTGTGACGTTGCAAACGAAAGGTATGTAAACCAAACCGAGGCTGGAAGGAAAAAAAGCCTGGTTCCTTTCATAACATGAGAGGTAGAACTGTCATTATCACTGTTGTATTCAGGGTACCTGACACAGATGGCCACAGCATGATAAAGGTCTATACAGAGACACCCCGACAGGATATGAATATCGTTTTCATTGCATTCACCAAAACTTGACGAAAGGGCTTTTGCATCGGTTGGTTGGATATTGTGTTTAATGAACAATTTGTGGATGAAAGTTATATCAATCTTCCCCAAAATATGACACATTTCCTCGAGCAACTGCATAAAAGCGACCTTCAAATTACAGATTTGTTCTTTACCTTCTCTGAAATTGATTTTTGCTGCCAAACTATAGGCTTGGGACGTCTCTTTTTCTAAACCAATTTCTTTCTTTGACAGGAATGTATATGGAAAAAAAGGATGAAGCAGTTGTTTACATCCATCTGGGGAAAAAATCACGAGGAATGTCTGGCAATAAAAAGCATCCAATGACTCGGGGTGAATTGAAATCGCGGCTGATTTGGGTTCGCCACATTTCAGACAGTGACACTTAATCACAGGAACTGTGCCCTTAAGATAATTCTTATTTCTACGGGGAGACTTTAATAACGCGCGACAAGATCCGGAAGAGTTGAAGACAGGGCATTACTTTGGTAGTTACTGCAGAAATTATTGACCACGAGAATTTACTTGGTTAAAAGCACCGGAGAGCTGTTGATATTGTGAAATATTGTTAGAAAAGACACCCTTTAATGTAGTTTGAGAGAACCGGGTAATTTTCTCAAAAACATTTGAATCTGAGAAAGGCTTTAGGCATTGACGCCTTTCTCAGGCGTCTGAAAGCACACAATTCTGTGCAAAAGAAATTGGTTTTCTTCGGTTATTTCATGCATATGTTGGGATAACATCAAGTGAGGATACTGGTCTAGGACAATAACCAAAAGTATACCCCTTCTTTAATGTGACTTTGGTAAGTAACCGCCAGTTGTATGCCACCTGTTGTCATGGTGATTGATGATATGTTTCTCATGGTCTTCAGTGAGACATTTTAAGTCGAATTGTGATGTTTTTTGGAGCCAGGGTTTTTTGGGGTGGTTATGGTGACCTTGTGCTTCATTAACCAATGTTGATGTCCTTGAGTCTACAGGTTCTATCCAGTGGGGTCAGAGTTCAACTTGACAATAGGCATATAGCGTGTCCAGGTTCTATTATAAATGTATCAGGTTCTTTTCGTGTGGTTTTTCCGTGATGGCTATTTTGGGTTTCATGAGTGGATATTAAGATGGATGGCAACCTTGGAGGTATTAAGGACACAAGCGTGTTCTCTTCACATACAGTAAATTCAGCATACAAATCAAAAGTTAAAGACATCGTACGTTGGTAAACATTGAACAAATGTTACGAACCACTAGGAGGATCAAACGGTACCTTGACCAGGATACTCCTCGACTTGATGTTGTCAGAGCTTTAGTACTCTCTCGCTGGCTGTGGCAATCTCCATTTATTTGGCGCTACGTCATATGAATTAGACAGAGTTCAAAGATTGTGATAGTTAACCGTCGTGTCAGTCGCAGATAGATATCAAGAGTATCAATTTAACACCCCAGTGTTTTTGCAGAAACACGTCCAGTAACAATCTTCCACCAGAGGAACATTCCAGAATGTAGTCCCGGTGTAAACAGGCACAAAGTCCGCTTGCAAAACCTAAACTAGTTTTCCTCTTTTTTTTTCTTAAAGGTTTTATATAGGATTGGTAGGGATAAAAAACATCATTGTTTAATTTTAGTCTTTACTAGAACCATGGAGGAAGAATATTCTAAAACCATTTGTTTCTTGTGAACTATTTCCTGAAAATAGTCCAGAAAACTGTATCTGAAAACCTGCAAAAGCAAAGCAGCGGATTTCGGTGTTACAACCAAAATTAAAGACGATGTGTTTACATGCTGTAAATTGTGCGTAGTTTTGCACTATTTTCTCCTGACTCACACAGCGGATCATAAGCCCCAAATTTCACAGGTTTGTTATTCCATGTCAGCTTGTACAATCCTCTTTAAATGAAAGGTATACGTTTGGAAATCACTCTTAGAATTAATGGCAATAAAAACTCATTGGTTAGAAGCAAACAGCAGCTGTCGAGAGTAAAAAGCCTTTTGAGAAACATTTCACTTTGAAGTGATGTGGTTATTTAACAAGATATCAGTTGTTATGCCCCCAAATTTGAATCTGTGAAGCATTACTGTCAGAAACGTTTCTCATATTGTGCATTCCTGTTAGGGATTATTCTTCCTGTATTTACATTATTCGTTTCGGATTTTCGGTGACATCTCAAAAACGCGACCACCCTTTGAAATGAAATTTTCACGGGTTACTTTTATTCTATATATCTACATTTATATAGGATTTTAAACAATTGAACGGTTCCCATCTTTGCCTGTAAAACCTGATCACAATAAACCTTTAAAAACCATCAGGTTGGGTGTTTAAATTGAAACTAAAGAACATGAAAAATTGTATTACCCGAAGGATAAGTTTCCTTTAATGTACAGGGCCTACTACGTGATGTATAGGGGCGTCATATTTATGTGAGTAACATAACAGGCTATACATTCGTTCATATTGATTGTTATAAAGTATTTTTTCGAATGCGAAGCCCACACCAGACAGCTTGATCCAGTTTCACAAATTAAAAAACCATCATGATTTTGTGTAGACCACCTGTAAGTCTATCCCTAATTGTATTGTGCTAGCATAACATTGCTTTGAGTAAACTCGTATTTCTAAGCACGATGGGAAACAGCGGGTAGAATCCATCCAGTTTAAGCACTTGGGGAAAACGTGGCTCAAATCTTTCAACAGCGACCGCCTTGTACACTCTGCCCCCCTCCCCTACACGCCCAATCTTAACCTTGCAGGCACCCATGATGGGTACGCCACACTCAATAGAGAGAAACTCAAGCGCGGAGCCTCACGAATAAAATGTAAACCAAAATCAAAGATTCGAAGGTGATGTTTTTTTATGGATTGTTGAAAATTGTTCAATATTGTGCCCCTGGGGTTGATGACTTTCAACCGGGAACATTTGGGGGTACTCTGTCTATCTCGTGTCTGTCTGAAACCTCCATCCATTTCGAAGGGCGATGGACTTATAAAACAACGCTGATTAGCTTAATAGCCCATACCTCTTTAAATGGCCCTATTTTTGCTGAAAGGTAAGGTAATTTTTCCAAGATAAAGTCTGGCGAGTTAAGTCGTTCTGGAGTGTTTTTATTTTAAAGTTTAGTTGCCAGAATTGTTGTTTTTTTCTTGCAAGAGGCTAAGAGACTTTGAACTATATTTTTTAAAAGTATTTTTGAATATTTAGCATTAAGCATTGGTCGCTATGGGGAGCTTATTTGGTGTGGTGCACCCTGATACTAGCTTTTCAAATGCAGGTGCAGTTTTAAACCACCTTTTTTCCAATCTGTAGATCGTAGGTAATTTGGACACTAACTTTTATAAACCAAGTTTATTAAAAGAACAGTATTTTTCACTGTCTTGTGGAGGAAGCCAGCTGTACGGGAAGTGGGTCATATTTTGTTAAAATGTGATAAATAAATAAAATTAGTACATTTTAAATAGATAGCATTCTTTGTCATCATCGTCCCGTGGGGACATTGCTTGTGACTCAGTGTGTTTGAGATGAGTTGATGTACCGGATATCAAGATTATCTAGACGGTCTGGTCCTACGTGCAGAGGGGGATTCTGTTGAAGGAATCCTTCTTGTCTGCACACAATGCTCAATGGCATCGGGTTGTCGATCAGGCACGCATGTTGGCAAATCTAAGAGCTCTGGTGTGTACTGTGTTTCGATCAAGATATACACTTACCAGGCGTCCTGGAACCACTTCTCATTGTACAAACGCCTCCACCCAATAGTGACGGGGCATTCATGTTCTTTCACAGAAATGGACGAGTCAACTTTAGGTAATAACTATGGTGGCCCTGAAGGGACATCGCATATCGCAAACGTGTGCGCATACGTATGCGATGTCGCGAAATAAATCGCGAATATGTGCGCACACGTGTGCAATGTCGTGAAACAATTCGCGAATATGTGCGCACACGTTTGCGAATTCATTTGCAATGTCGTGAATTTTATTGCATACCTTGTCGCATACCATTCAATAAAATTCCTAATGAACTGGAGTTGTAGCAGCTAGTCTGGGATCGAGACGTACAAATAGATATAAATAGGGTCTGACTAATTTACCTTCGAGCGCACTCTGTTCCTCACGCTTTTCTAATAAGTGAATAACTATTATACTAACCATTGTACCGGTGCTCATTTTAGTGAGAATAGTCCGACGATTGTTTGCATAGACCTTTTGTTTTGTGATATGATGCTGTACCATCACCATGTGGCTGGCCGGCTAGGCATGGCCACACTAAAATGTACCTGCCTGGTACCCAAGCTCCTGCCTTGAAGTATATTTGGTATACAAGATGGGACCGGGCCACTTGTGTACTCCCTAGGTTACTAACAAATTGCCCGCAAAATGACACCACCCCAAAGGTATGCGACAAGGTATGCAATAAAATTCACGACATTGCAAATGAATTCGCAAACGTGTGCGCACATATTCGCGAATTGTTTCACGACATTGCACACGTGTGCGCACATATTCGCGAATTGTTTCACGACATTGCATACGTGTGCGCACATATTCGCGAATTGTTTCACGACATTGCATACGTGTGCGCACATATTCGCGAATTGTTTCACGACATTGCATACGTGTGCGCACATATTCGCGATAAATTTCGCGACATCGTATACGTATGCGCACACGTTTGCGATATGCGATGTCCCTTCAGGGCCACCATAAATAACCTTTAGTACAGTGAAGGTGAAATCGCCTCTGTAAAAATAGTCGCATTTGGGTCAAATTGTGAATTTGTTTATATAGGTTTACACAGTCACTAGCATGAATGTAGTATGTAACCCTACTAAAGAATCGTGAAGTGTTTTTGTGTGACATCATTCTGATGAAATGAGCAATAGTGTAACAGCTCGACGTTTCGATCAGTATGCTCCGATTGTCTTCGGAAATGTTGTTGCTGCTTTATCTCGCTTTATTCCTGAAGGCGATCCTAACATAATGATCGAGATGTCGAGCGATTAGACCCATCGATGTTCCTTTTAAAAACCACCACAATTCTTGCACGCTGTCAACCACAAACCACAGTTCAAAACTGTTTCTCGTAGTAAACAATTCAAAATACTACCTAATGTCCGTAAACAGCGATGGTTGCAATCAAGCTAACTTTATTGAACTGTTTTCCTAATTTGTTTAAATGCTGGTTTGTTTGTTGTACTTAGAGTCAGTGAAGGTACTCGTGAAGGTACTCTTGAATATTTATTATTGATGAGTAAACGGGCAAAAACGAGTACAAGGTGTGTGTTTTTTTCTAGTTTAAACTTAACAATCAGTAAGCTTTCAGAGTAAAATTAAACAACTATGTTTTTTATCCTTACCAATACTGTGTATACCTTTAACTCTATCTCAGTAAAAGTAGATAACCATATACAATTCCTTGATGTATTTTGTTTGACACCTGTTCCCCCTTAAACCAATTTTGTAATACTTTTCGTCAGGTAGCCGTATGACTTTCAGGACCAGTCATCAGTGCCTGGAATACATTTGTATGAGTACATTGTGACCGCGAATGACTTCGTGAATCATGTATAAAATCCAGACGAAATCACTGAGCTTGCTGTCCCTACAGACTACATTTTCTGCAACAACTCGCGCCATGTTTAATTTGTTACTGATGTGGAGAGCGACCATGTGAAATGTTTAATTCCTGTGATAATTTGAGGCACTGCTCTCAGTGGGGGTCCCTCAGATTGGGATTCCATTATTAGATTATATTTTTAAAAATGTATTGCAACTTGTTTGAGAATTTGCTTAGGGGAAACGACATCATCGGGTCAAATCGGAGAAGTTTCAATCAGACAGGGATTTGCCTCTAGTTCACTGGCAAAAAGTATAACAAGCGAAAAGGGGAAAAGGCCGGGTCAAAATTGACGTTTTCAATAGTGGCTGTGGCCAGATTGCTGAAAAGGACTATTCGATTATTCAACGCTGTTGCTGCAGCCAACAGCCTTAGCCGTAGCCGATCAACCGCAAACATTTTGGGACCGAGTAGGTCATGTTTGCCCCCGGGAAGTGGCGGCAACTTGTGCCTTGACTTTGTTGGCGTGGGAGATCAGTTGAGCTGAAACATTTTAGATTACATTATTACCTTGATACGCGTAAACTGTTTAGAAAAAATACGTCCCCATAAACAATGCATTCCATTGCTCTCTGCATCTTGTACACATTGTCACATTATGTTTTTAACAGTCAGTGGCGTAGACGACGGGGTGGAGGGGCAGGTTTCAAGCCATCGGTCGATGGCATGTAAATATAACAGTTTCCGTTGGGGGTGGGGGTGGGAGGAGTTACGAATACCCCACCATCTTTAACTTGCAATATGTTTATTGATTCTGAAGAGCGCTCAGTCAAACAGTTAAGATAGTATAACAATTTTTTACCATTGTATTATTACCCGGTGTCAGATGGTACCCATGAACTTTTCACGTTGTGATTTTTCCCCAGTAGTGAAATCCAATTAGTACAAACCAATGGCAGTAGCAACTCTGATGTGCTAGCCCAGTGCCCCAAGATTGGTTCTAATCATTGTTGTACTGTGTTAACTCAATTCTACTCAAAGTGTTCAAGCTTCAGACATACATGGTACTCTGTAACTGTCTTCCTCTTGAATGTGGAAAACATTATCATGTCAAGTATTATTATGACTTCCTCTGCTGTTCCAATTTCACGCTACATCTTGAAAGCATCACCGATGGACTCCCCATGAGAGTCTGTACTTGGATTGTATCAAATTGAGTTTTAGTGATCAATGTTCCTTTATCATGTGTGTTCCTTGGTCATTATTATTCATTCGATGCAGAAACATGTCAACATGTAATTGCTCATTAAACCAACTTCCTTTATTTTTGTATGGCTGCCAACAATGCACAGCAACTTTGTCTTATTCCTGATTTGATTCGGCAGCAAATGTAGCTCGAGAAACCAATGAAGCATGGATCTAGTTGAAGCCCCGACTTAAACAAAGCCAGAATCCTGTGGACTGAGAGTATTCCAGGCCTAAACGTAGCTTTAATCATGTACCTGTATGTACACACACATAAAAGCCCTTGCTTCATGGCATTGCTCACGGGTTACACACCTACGTTTCGACACCCCTATGTTCCGTCATACCTCTGAAGTATTTTCTCATTCTAACCCTGTAGCGCGTAAGATCATGAAAGGTTATCCAACCATAGGGTTGTCGTAACATAGAGCTCTTACCAGCTCACGCTACATTTAGGCCCTGGCTACATTTAAGAATAGGACATGGGATAGGCCCGAGCTTACTTTACGTTCCTTGTAACATCCAGGTGCCGCATACTGGTTGAATTGAATTGAAATGGTTTGTGGATATAAACATCTTCGAAGCCTGAAGCCGAATTAAGACAATTTTTACATACATAAATATATATATTTTTTAATATATAAAAATATACACATTATAAGACATATGCATAAACACCCTTATATATATATATATATATATATATCCAATGAAATCGTCTTCTATCACAATTCACAGTGCTCGATACATCTCTGTAGAGCTATAACAAAAAAAAAATGCATTGTTGCCAGAGTTTGTTTAACTCATATTCTGAATTTATTACATATATATATATATATATATATATATACAGAACTATACAGAACTATAAATTCACTTCCAATATATTATTGCACTATTAATTATGGAAACTCCAGTAATGTAGGCTTATTTCTCTACCACAATGAAAAAAATGGTTATGGGTGTATTTTTAATCCTCTTTTTTAATTAAGATTTTTCCTGTGATTTCTTATTCTACAACCTTTTTCCACAACCTCCTTGATTTTCAAAGGTATTCCAACAGCTACTGGCCGCCTTGCTCCAGACGGTGTGTTACTGTGTTGCATGCTCTAATATATTATTGTTGTAATGTTGAAGTTGAAGTAGGAGTTTTCAGGTGGCGCTTTCTTCAATCTCAGTCTCTCCTAATGGTTGTTGCTCGGAGGACTCATGTCGTGTTTTAACTGTATAAACCGGTTGTTTTCAAGGAATTGTGTTGCTCTCATTCTTTGACCCCACCCTTTCAGCCCATCCCACTCATGATACCCTCGGCTATTCATTTGGTGCCAGTGACACAAGCCCTTCGACCTCACCCTTTCAGCCCATCCCTCTCGTGATACCCTCGGCTATTCATTTGGTGCCAGTGACACAAGCCCTTCGACCTCACCCTTTCAGCCCATCCCTCTCGTGGTACCCATGGCTATTCATTCGGTGCCATGGTGCCAGTGACACTAGTTATCCAGCCACGCGGGGTCCCCGGTGCAGTGGCGTTGCTGTGCTCCTCACTGCCGAGTGGAAACTGCTTATTAAGATGATGAGTGTAAAACAAAGATACACGTCTGTATAAAGGAGATACTGCGAATGCCTCGCGTGTTGCTTCAAATCCATAGGGCTTTACGCTGTGACATGCTGACAGTGACTCTTGAGATGGTTTCGCGGGAAAGGGCGCTGTCAGAGCTTATATCAACAGATAATATAAAGCTTTGAGGTATTAACTTTTTTTTTTTTACATAAGCTTTTTAAGTATGTATGGGTGCGTTGGGTCTAATTAATTGAAGCAATTAATTGAAGATGGTTTAATATGATGCGATTCAGAGAAACATAGTTGGGCAAATTGCCGACTTTAGAGACGTGAGTGTATTAGAAAAGTTAGGCTTCACATCAAGGCGTGAAGCGGATGACAACGCGTACCTACAGTCTTTTTTTTCCCCCTACATTTTCGTATTGAATTTCCGGTGCAATCATTAAGCGGCTCGTTGCGTGTTTACTACATCGTGAAGAGGGACACACCTATTAATTCGTGCGTTGTTGGGACGGATTGGTTGGAGAACACACATTTTGTACAAACTTTTTCTCAAAAGTCTTTTTAAAATACAGATTTATAACATTGTCTTCTATACAGTGTCGTTTTGAAGTTGCGTGTTCGCATGATGTAGGCGTAATAGTGATTGTATGACGATGCGTACGTATCCATGACGGAACGCGAGCGTTACACGTTCACGTGTGTAGCTTCACCTATATTAAACTTATGCAGGGACATTGTTTAAGCAGGGTTTCTACGGATTCTTAAAAAGTATTTAAAAGTCTGAAATTTAACTATCCAAATTGAAGGCCTGAACAATAAATAAAACGTTCCGTTATCCGAGGTCTTTAAAAAGTTTGATGAAGCATGTAAAGAGTTTCCTATCAGCTCGAAGAGAACCAAATAACGCTGCGTGTAAAAAGATAACATAATGTGAGCAGTTTGTAGCTGTTTCTTCCTGCTTTATTTACTTATTAATTTAACGTCTTAACTTGTGTTAAGTGTAGCATTAAGAGTGTCTTAAAAATTCTTGAAATTTGACTTTTTAAAGTGCGCAGATACCTTGAACCAGAGGCTACCTTACGTGAACTATGTCTTTTCTTGTGGGCCTACATTCGTAAAGGATGAGTGAGTCGGGGTTTTTTGGAATTGTGTTTACTTTAGGGATACCTAAAGTTTGTTAACTTCGTTTGGGGGAAGTGGCCTGGCAAAATGTACTTGGCCCATTGCTTGTAATACAGTTGAAGTCTATGTCAAAGTGTACCAAGTATTGGATCTCAAGGCCAGCACTTGTAAAATAAGTCACGTATGCAATAATGTTTGTCTAGACCATGGGCATGATTAGTCATAGTTTATCAACGGATTATTCAATTGTTTTAACAGACCTTGCCTATCTTATACAGGACTTGTGAAAACCTTTTAAATTTCATGTTCACCTTTTTGTCCCCTATATTGACATTTATTGTCGAACAACGTCGGAAACAATCTCTCTGGTGGGTTTAGCTCCTGAAGACAATCAGTTAGGCTAAAGAAGGGTTATAAACATTGCAGGGGGAGATACAGTTGAGTTAGGTATGCGTTAATACAGTGTACATAAACCATCTCTTACGAAACAACGACGTTTCGATCAGTATGCTCTGATCGTCTTCATTGGGGAAAAAAGCATAATGAAAAGGACGCTCAGAGCGTACGGATTGAAACGTAGAACTATGTTACAGCACTGGTTTTATTCAGACCCACCACATCCCACAAAGAAAGAGTCGGTTATGTAATAAATCAACTCAACTCGGTCAGTGTGTTCTGACTGTCTACACGAGAGAAGCTGCTTCATGCTTTCTTTGTATGATAATTTTATAAAATGCGAAAGTATAGGGTCGGGGACTGTTTTCTCAACAATTGCACTTTACTGTGCTATTATACGCATTACACAGTGATGTTCAGACACCAGACTTGGAAACTAATCACAAAAACCTAACACAGTTGTGTTCTCTTGCCAAAAAAAAAATGAGATAGGGTGATTGTATTGGATTGGTTGGAGATTATTTTACACGCACTCTGGACGATTGAAATACCCAGCAGACATAAGCGGATGTTTAGGAACACATTCATGTGACTATACACTTCCTGCTTTGGAGTTGGAACATGTTGCATTGTGATCCAATGGCACTCGCTCCCTCAAGGGCTATTCTAAATAGACGTTAAGTTTGGTCTAAAGGCCGTGTCACACGGGGCAATTTTCAGGCAACCAGTTTTAGGCAGTCACCTATAAGAAAAATCATTCACACTTCAGTTTCTTATTATTGTCTAAGGAATAGTGAGTTACTGCTCGCAAATTGTCTCTTGTGCTGCCGAATGCTTCTTTTTGCATGCATTCCTCTTGCCTCCAAGTTGCCTGGAAAAGTTGTCCTGTGTGACATGGCCTTTAAAGTGAAAAAAACCTCATTGGAATTGAAGAGTAAATTCTCTCACTAATAAAGAATCGCGTGTCGTGGCCGAGCGGATAAGAGCACCGGACTCAAGCTCTGTGGGTTCGAGTCCCGGTCGTGACACTTGTGTCCTTAAGCAAGACACTTAAGAATTATTGCTTCGTCCTTTGGATGGGACGAAAAGCCGTTGGCCCCGTGTGTTGTGTAACGCAAGTAAAAGAACCCAGTGCACTTATTGAAAAGAGAAGGGGGTTCGCCCCGGTGTTCCTGGTTTGATTGGCAGCATATTGCACCATTTTACCTTGTAAAACATTACATGGTGCTATGTAAAGGAGTAGGTCTCATACTCCAAACGAAGCCCACACACCTTACAGGAAAATACTTAATGTTGAAGCGCCTTGAGCGTCACTGGGTGACGTATATGAGCGCTATAAGAAGCCATTATTATTATTATTATTATTATTATTATTATTATTATTATTATTATTATTATTATTATTTATATTATTATTATTATTATTATTATTATTATTAGAACCCATATACAATCCGGTGCAAATTCCATCAGATTTTGTGGTCACCTTTGAACGAATACAACAAAAAAATGGTATAATGTTTTTTTGTCAGAAACTTTGGCTTTCCAATCCATATCTGATTTTAAATAAGCAATAGTGATTTTGTGACGTCTGTTTGTTGTTGTTTTTTTTGGGTTTTTTTGTTGTTTTTTTACATTTGTTTAGTGTCACAGGCAAGTTTGACCACTGTAATTCACATTTCGCAGGTCTGCAAGTATTTTCCACGTGGTCCACGCTGTTTTGAAATCATTTTGAAGTCAATGTTAAATGGCAATCTGTGTATGGTTACATAATATAGCTGCATGTGAGACGCGCTGAGGTAACACGTTAAACCACAGTTTGCAAAGAACCAATTGTTTAAAATGTCTTTATGACTCTTCTAGTTTCACCGCATCGTGCATGCAGACACAATTTTATAAAAACAATTATGAATGTTATATTAATTTAATAATTGTATTCATTTGCTGCATAGAGGCCTCGAAAAACTAACTGAAGTACTAATGGCAGCAATGTATGGTTAATTAATGAAGGTTCAAAGATATTGTTTTTAATCGTCATTACTGTTTTAATTATTTATTTTGATATTCCATTTTATTTTGTGTTTTATTGAATTAATGTTAATATTTTTATTAGTCTATCCATCACTGGTACGGTACATCGCTAATGAATTAGTCTATACCGTTCAAACGAAACTTTCCATCGAACAATTGACGACCTCCCGTTCTTTTCCTCTGGTACGTTGCCCAATGAGTAATTGCTGTGCTCCATCTGTTATCGGTTAATTGATTGACGTGACCCGCCCTACTTGTTAGTTTCTGAGCTGACCTATGGTGTGTTCTCTGACTAAGACATTGGTAAGGTCATTAAGATTGTTTTACTCAAGTAAGTTACAGTTAGGTCCCAATCTGTGTGCCCGCTCCCATCCGAAATGATGCAGTTTGTCGTGTCAGTTTCAGTGTTACTCCGTTGTTACTATTTCGAAAGAATTCCCATGTGAAGTACGATTCGAACAAATAAAACATTGTGTGTGTTTGTGGGGGGGGGGGGACCCTGCAAGAGCCTGTTCGTCAGCCCACCCCGACACCGCCACACCACATCCGTGCTCTGTTCGTCAGCCCACCCAAACACACCACACCCATGCCCTGTTCGCCAGCCAATCCCAACACACCACCCTATGCCCTATTCGCCAGCCCATCCCAACACACCACCTTATGCCCTGTTCGCCAGCCCACCCGAAAACAACACCCTACGCCCTGTTTGTGAGCCCACCCAACACACCACCCCATGCCCGGCTCGTCAGCCCACCCAACACACCACCCCATAACCTGTTCGTCAGCCCACCCAACACACCACCCCATGCCCGGCTCGTCAGCCCACCCAACACACCACCCCATAACCTGTTCGTCAGCCCACCCCAACACACAAACCCCATGCCCTGCTGGATAGTCATTTCTATCACCGACTCTTTGCAAAGTATTCCCAAAATAATATTTCCTGGCACGCCTTTTCTGTTGACCTTCGTAATCCTATTTCATAATTTAGTGAAGTAAAATGATGAATATCTTAATTAATCTTCTATGTGGTATAATAATTGTCCTGATTGGCCAGTTATTAGCAACGGAATTTGTCAGATGGCTGACGAGTTGAAAGAAGACTATCGGCATGAATGACAGATATGCGTAAAACATTTAATGTTCAAAAACAGGGTGAGCAACGGAGATGGTTAGTAATTGTTAATGGTGCACTTACATAAATCTCTGTGATGTACCCGCCCCTCTATCCCCACCACTCGTACGCACCCATCAAGATTGAGGTCAACCAAGGTAAACCAACAGTAGGAAATTACCCTTATAGTTCCAGAAACATTGTTTTTTGGAGACTTGTCTGAGGATGTTTGCCGGGGAGGATGTTCCCAAATGAGAAACAGACTGTTATCTTACGAGGAGAGGTTTTCATTTGGCAGATCTTCAAAAATATGTTTTCATCTTTCAAAGATCATATCGACTTGAATCGCTAGAACAGATGTAGACTTACTTGTTTAAAGTATGACTGTACGATTATGCGCAGTAGCCGTTTAAGTTTGGGAGTTGTTCAGGACTGGAAATGATGATTTTAATATCGTCTTGTCATTGAGTTCGTTCGTGTCGTCGTTCTCACAAAAAACGTCGTATCCTGCATTAAAAGTTTCTCGCACGACCACGATTCTGTTCTTATTTTGCACAAGAGTGATTCTGCACTAACTTCATATCTTGCGTGATATAGATATTCTGTAATAACATTGTATCCAACACGATCACGACTCTTTAAAGAGGAAGTGACATGTCAAGCTCAGTTTTGTGATTGACTAGTTTTCCAATAGATAGAGTCCTTATGTGGGCGGGGGAAAACTTACAAGACTCTAACCTCACGTTAAAATGGTGTGAATAGCCATTGTATTCAATACCCTTCCAGTGCAAAATTTGTCAGCATCCAAAACATCTGACGACTTCCTTCTGTGAAAATAAGGGTCTCTACATTTTTGTACAGGGATGTTTCGTTCGAGGTGCTTGTGTGTGTTCTTAGTTGCTGTAGTTATCATAACCAATTTTAGTAATACTTCATTCCATCTGAACTCATTTCTTCTTCAAACACAAATTAAGTGTTGCTTAAGGACAGTTGTTTTCAAAACGTAAGGATTCCATTATTGAGATTGTGTCCATTTAAGGCCATCAAATCGTTTTCATCATAAGTGGTCTCGACCATTTTCAACCGAAAACTATTTCACAAGAATGACTACATAGCTTATTATCCCTTTTCATTGCCTTCGGTTCCACTATAGGGATGCAAATACCCCGCCCCACAAGCTTTAAAAATACACGCATATTTGTATCGGTTATTTTGTTTTGTTTGGTGCTATATTTAAGTTTTGGGCAAAAAGCCAACAATTATCAAGCGAAGCACCCTGGTTGCTTTTATGGAAATTGTCCATTGTGTGGTATTAATAGGTTTGAAACATTGTGGTTTTCATTTAATTGATTGAAATATCTTTTTTAGTGAACTGCTGCGATCATATGAAGTTTTGTGGATTGATTTGGCTACAACGAGGCTAATATTGTGTAAAAAATCTAACGATTATTTGTAACAGGTGCTTCACAAATTGTTATTGGCCGTGGTAACATTCTTGTAGGATATTCTACGAAATTTGTTTTAAAAATAATTGTTGACAACAATTTGATTATTATAGGGGACAAACAGTAGTCAATCGCACGGAGACTGACGTTATTGAAGTGAGCATGGTTTGGGTTCAAAAGGGTACGTTAAAAGAAAGTTTTGTGTGGCCTGGAGCGTCCAATAAAATATAACAAAATAAACAAAGTATTTACAAAATAATAATTAAAAAGAAATTCACAAGTAATTACGATAAAAAAACGTCTTTAAAATAGGGGGAAACAAGCAGATACTCAAAATAACATTGACAAATTTAGTGAAGGCACAATCCTGTTGGGCCATGGCTTTATAGCCTGGACATGAAATGATTGCTTGTAAATTCTACCCCACCCCTCCCTAAAATCAAATTGCCACCAGTCTACGACAGATTACCTCCCAGCAATATGGATATTGCTCAACACCTGGGTGCAGAGAAGTTTTCATGGTAGGGTGTCCTCCTGGGCCTCCTCGGCCGATGAAGTATCAACAGTCAAGGTGACTAAACTCGAGTACACACAGTTTCTGTAGTTGCTCATGTTTTTAAAGATCCAAACATTTAAGACAGTTGTCTAAAACAGCAATAGGTAATTACTTAAAATGGTAACTACGCTTGGCTGGCCAGTAGGTTTTCTCAACTTGTTTCCGGGTGGACATCATTCAAGATACGAAGCAAGTGAGAAAAAAATGTTTCCACCGCTCACTAACCTTCTTCACACCCTCTTCCTGCCCCCACAAACCACGTTCTTGACCCTTAAAATCTCTTCCAATCGCACCTGCAGTTTGTCAGATAGTAAGCTATTTAATTAGAAATGCTAAAGTTGGCAGAGGTTTTGTCGTGACTCATCGAATGCAAAGGGTGTGAGGTTTTTGCTAAGAATATTTTGTTTAAGGGTTTAATGAAAGATTCATGTACTCAACCGACATCTCATGGGTCCAACCCGGATTTCTGAACCCATAGGAATATTGGAAGATGAAGGCAGAAGAGTATGCGGTACCTTCGTTCAAAAGTTACTGACCAAATGTAGTCATTACATATATAACAAAAAACTGTGCGCGCGAAGAAAAATCCCCTTTTTCGAACTGAGATTACGTACACAGTAGCGTTGGTAGGCTAATTGTCGAAATAATAAAAACATATGCCAGTTTGGAGAGGTATAGTTCAGGCACTGCAAACAGTTCTTCCATGCAAGTTGGTTGTCTGCGTGAAACCAGGCTTTCTGCTTCTTTTCACCCATACATGCACTCTTGCTTTGCCGAGATGTAGAACAAAGAGCCGTTTTACAGCTTTATTCCACATACTGCATCTCTTTGGAACTCCATGTCTGGTGCATGTTTCCCTCCATCCTGCAATCTAGACTGTTTTAAGAGGAATAGGAATATCAATTCCTACCTTCAGCTCCCCTGAGTTATGTTCATCTTTAATATTGTTTCGTCTTGTAGCCCCTTACTTACCAATAGTGGCTTTATAGCCTTGTTTGGGGCAAGCTTGCATGAACGAATTTAATAAATAAATAAATAAATAAATATGACTGTTTCAGTCTGGAAGCTCGCAGATGGTGCATGGGTTTTTTTTTGTTTTTTGTTTTTTCAACCAGTTCGTATACTTATTCTCTATAGTAATGTCTTAAATAGTGTCCAAGTCGAGGGAATATCATGTGAAAACCCTACAAATACTGTTTCTTATTTCGATTGCCTCAATCAAACTAAGAGTGAGTATGGACACGCGCAAAATCAGTGACTGCATAACCTTTGTTCATTTCTTAAATGTTAACAGATTGGTTGGATGGTGTGTTTATTAAAAATCCAGGTATTTGAAGAAGAAAAGTACTCTTCCAATAAACAAAATTGTGCTGCCTTGTCTTTATACGCCAATGAGTGTTTGTGCTTTACAAGTGTTTCATAGTGGAGGTGTTCCGAAGACTCCCGAAGAAGTGTACATTTAGACTGAAATGGACGCACATGAGGTCTTCTGCATCAGAATGTTTAATTCTTACCGTAAAACGTACCTCCTCGTAGCTGTTCTGCTTGCTGAATCATCGGAGTGCGGGTTCGAGTCCCGGTCATGACTTTAAGCGTCCTTGGGCATGACACTTAACTAAGTGCTCACCATCACTCAGGAGACACTGGTATCTGGAGGGTAGAGATTGTTGATGTGAATGATTGGCAACCTGTACATTCATTTGTCTCCCGGTGCTGCATACTCCTAACGAGTTGAGACTGTAGGGTTGCATGGCTTTGTGTCCCGGTCATGACACTAAGTGCCTTTTGTCAAGACACGTAACTATAAGTGCATACCATTACCCAGAATTGGTACCTGGAGGGTAGAAGCATTTGACCTCCGGTGCTGCATACTACTAATGAGTTGAGACGGTTTCAGAAACGCTTCAGATCCAATGGAAAGGGGGTTATAATAGAGAATGGCTTCTTGTAGAGAAGTTAAGTCTCATTTTTAGCCTATTTATCTCACATCAAAAAAACTTGCACCTCGTGTGTATCATCAGCAAATTTGTGCTGTTAGAATCAATTACTGTTTTGTGATTTTAAAAAAATAACGAAAAAGGGCATTAAGCCTGTTGGGTTTAGATTACTTTGAAAAAATAATCACGGCTTCTTCATAATTTCCGATTTGATATTTACTGGCGGACTAAATGTCTAGCATTAATAGAGTGTCGTATAAGATTGATGCAGCTTGTGCAGGAGTGATGAGAATTGGCAGTTTTCTTGATAGAGACCCTGGGAGGAATTGGTGAAGATGCTGATAGTGGGATGATGGCTTGATCTCAAAAGAAAATACATCGTTTAAAAATGCAACAGTGTCACAAAACCTGTGAAGTCAGACTTTCAGAAGTTATCAAAGTTTCAGCCGTATAGAACAGGGCCCAATGTTATGGCGCTTCTTGTCACCATACTCCGCTTACTGTGCAAGCGCCGCATTTCTGCGCGAGCTGTGTTTGCAAAGAATGCCTAATGTACGCACGCGCACAAGTAAAATTCTCTGCTTACACTTGAAATACGCTTGACGTAAGCGCGGAATTCCACGCTTCCGTTTGCGTCGATTCTTTGCTTACGGTAAGCAGAGCCATAATAGGGAACCTTTCTGAACAAGCAGCTGAAGTAAAGCCAAATACTTTATTGCCAAAATCATTGAATTCATGACACAAACAAAGTTCTGGTTGTAACACTAGGCCTATAATATACCTTCAAAAAAATATATATGTACATTTAGACTGAAATGGACGCACATGAGGTCTTCTGCATCAGTATTTTTAATTATTTACTGTCCTTAATAGCATTGAAAACAAGTTGTTTAAATATACAGCTTAAAATAGATATTTACCTTGATAGCGAAAGGATTTTCGTTTTCACTTTGAATGATTTACAGGCTACGAAACTATAAGGTCATTGTTCCATACACTACTGTGGATAATGGAGTCATTGTCACTCAGAGATGTTACAAAACAAGGCGCTAATTCTAAAGGAATTAATGACCTGCTATTGATTTTATTTTGTATTTACCCCAAACCAAGTATCTTGGCAGTCTGTACAAGTTGATTCGCTTGTGTGAAAAGTAAAAATCATGAACATGTCGGAAGGCCTATTCAATGCATTCATTGACATAGTATGAAATATGACAGGTGTCTGAAAATTGGTACATTTGCTAATCGTTGCTAGCAAGTATAAAAAACAAGTAATTTCATGAAGCTAAATATTGAAAGAAATTAAATGATATTGCTTCATTTAATGTATCAATGTTTCAGTTGATGTATAGAAGTCCATCCTCTGGCGATTTTCAGAAGCTAAAATAAAACACTATCAATGATTTCGCAACAAAAACAGTTGCATTAATAGATTCGCCTGTTGTAAGTTTTTTGTTTGTTTGGTGTAGTTTTGTAGGTTTTTTTTTGGGGGGGGTGGGAGTTTAGGGGTGGGGGTTTTTCTTCCAAAAAAGTACAAACTTTACTTTTACGAACCTTGTATGACTAAGTTGTATGAACGTACGTGACAACAAACAACGTATGCAGCCATGCTTTCCCAGAGAGACTGTTTTAACATCTCTAAGCGGAGGGTGGTCCATTTCTCTTCTTTCGTGTATCAACCGGAAATCTGGAGGGAGAGATTGTCCGCGAACCCCCGTTTACTCCCTGATGTCCAGTTTTATATGATGAAATAATTAACTTGACGCGACAAGCCAGCCAGTCCTCTCACTAAGACGAGAGATTTGTCTGCGTGCTCAAAGTGCACCCCTCCCAAATAAACCGTGTCAGTTGCTGAGGTATCTTCTTTCTTAAAAAAAAAAAGCTGATCTCATTTTGTATAAGGCGGAGTCAAGACAGGGGACGTGTATGATGTTCATCCTTCTGTCCATAATTGCCAAGAGGGCAATATCAAAATAGCAAAGTAGACATTCGCTGTACGAACTTATGTGAATGTCCAATGTCCATTATCGAAAAAGGAACTAGACGTTCACTATACAAACCTATGTGAATGTCCTATGTTCGAAATAGCAATGTAGACATTCACTGTACAAACATTATCTGAATGACCAATGCCCAATATCGAAATAGGAAATAGACGTCCACTGTACAAACCTACGTGAATGTTCAATGCCCAGTATCAAACTTACTTTACTGTCATATTGTATACTGTTCGCTGCGTGCACACTGAATGATGATATACACTGCATTGTTTATTGAGATGGCAGGTATTTTTGCACCACAATTAGGTTTTACAATGTGTGTAGAATGCTTTCTCTCAAAGTAATTACAATATATTACAGATTGTAGTTGCACAGAACTTTCTATCGTGGTTTGTTGTAGGATGATCGCAATGTTAATAATGTTTAACCCGCTTCCTGCTTTTCGTGAGACGTGGTCCTTAGATTATGCATTTTCCACTGTGTTCACCTCCCTCAATTCTTTAAGACTATAGAACCAGTGCTCTTTATCTTGAGGCAGACAAGAAACAATTTTGAAACATTATTTTTAATATACAACATATGTTTTTATACGTGCACATGTAACTGACACTTCACTTATATAGAGGAAGTGAACCCCGCGTCGATAGTTAAAAAAAATGCAAATGTTGTTTCATCCCTTTAATCATAGAGAAACCATACTTCCACCGGGACATAAAATGTTACCGCTTGTCTGATGAAATGTTATTGTAGAAGGTTCAACTTGTTGTTTTACCTGGACACCCGCATCAAAGACGACTTCCAGTCTGAGACGAGGTGAAACGTTCAGTCAACCGAAAGGCTTGCCTTACAGCGTTTGTTCCACTTTTCAATCACATTTTACACTTATTCATGTCCACGTACAAGTTCATGTTATGCTATGTGCTTGTACTTCCCGGATGTCCTGTGAGGTTTGTTTTATTATTACAAGTCTCCTGGTCGTATGCCACAGCAATATTGGTGGTATTTCTGGTATAGTGCGTTTATGTGCAGTGATTTGAAACAAGATTCGTGTGTAATTTCCCCCTGATTTGTCTTTTGCAGAGCTACATGTTTTTGCTACAACTGCTGCAGCGATTAGCCGAACCTGTATTGGTGAGTTATGTTCATTTAATAATCACAAGGGTGGATGTAACAATAATATAATAGTGGAGTACAGATTAATTGAGCTAACGATATCAGTGGAAATCTAGCGTTAAGTGTAAAGATGGAACCCAATAATCTTCTGAAACTTTTCCTTCGAAGGTGGTACCCTTTTGAATAGCTCTGTACTGGACGTTGACGTCTACCCCACAGTTTGTCTACTGTACCAAAACAAACAAGAATTCAGTTATGTTGTGTCTTCTCGGAAAAGGGGGACCTTGTTGTAAAAATTACTTCGTGTATCTCTTTTTGACTGCCATGGAAACTTGGTAACTTGACGAGACGATTATTGTGGAAATCGAGATGTATTTATTACTTATTAGGACGGAGGTCGGGTTGAATTCGTGGTATATTTCACCTTGTCCTTTACTTGGACCCTGGGGTGGTTATAAATCCCACCTGAGACCGGCGCCTCGCGTGTGGTTTGGACTTCCAGCCTTTTCCGGATTATGTGGGGTTTCCCCAATTTGAGGTTTTCTCGACTTCAAGAGCTACTGACGCAAAGGAAAATGCGATCTACCTGTTGTATGTTGTGCTAAAATTAACTAATAACAGCAAAATCGAACCTTACATGACAATGTACTTCTTTAGTTACCCTATTATTTGATAGGCCAATGGTATTTTGATGTGGGGAAAATGGCAAACAGATGCGAGGAGTCAGATGTTAGTAGACTGATTAATCTTGTCTAGAGAATGAGGTGTCCATTGTTGTCGAAGATGAAAGGGTTGGCAAGTAGTGAACTCCAAGTCAAATGTCTAAGAATGTTTGTTTGATGATGGGTGAGGTTAGTTTTATGTAGACATTCATGTGACAAACTGAAATATCTGACAGTCAAGAACATTTGACTCCACACAAAGGATCCCTTAGGCAGTGCACTGATCTAGTATTTCGTTGATTATTTATGTATTAACAGAAAAAAAACCAGAAACGTGGTTGTAGGAGACATGCGCACGTGTGACGTAATGACTTATTTAATAACAAGATGGCCACTATAGTACATCTCTTATTTCGTTTTGCTAATTCAACATGAGAACGTCATACACGGCCGTCTAACCTGACAAAGCACTAGGCTTTTTCATACAGTCCTCGGCTATGGCTCCGTCATCATTTTTAGAGCACTGAGTGTACATTTTGCACGGTGTTTAACAACATCAAACGAAGCCTTGAGCTGGAGACGAGGCCTAAGTCAAGGTTTCTTACGGCCACCGCACTTGGCGTTTTCTTGAAACGCGTGACCATCTAATTTGATACACCGTTTCAGGATGTTTGTGGATGTGTTTACTGGAAACCTGACACGCACCCAATGATCTTACCTTTACAGACTGATGATTACATATGTTATTAGTCGGACCATTATGTCCGACGTGAACCATCCCAGCCTATATTATGTCCGACAAACTATTGTCTGACCTATTGTATCTGAAAAACCAGAATGTCCAACCCTTTGTTATGTCTGACTTGCTTCGAAAAAACATTATGTCTGGACCATCGTATCAAAACACCTTTCATCACGACTGACCCATTGTGTCCGACGAATTGATGTCCGACAAATTATTATATCCGACATATACCTTGTCGGACATAATTGCCAATGTCGGACATTTTTGGCCGTAAAAGTCGGGTAGCTGTCATATAAAGGCCAACTAAAATTGAAATATGCGGTGCTGATACAAATGTATACTAGATTCGTCAATTAGGTTGATTTTGGGATCAGCTTAGCCATTATACATTTTGAGCGTGGGCGAAATATAGTTAAGTATTTACCTAGAACTGTCCTCTAAAAAAAGACAGCTATCAGTAGTCAGCAGTCAACAACCAGCTGTCACCGGTTGCTGTATGATTATAATATAACACAAATCTTGTAACCGGAACCCCGGTAGCCTTTTACTAGGAACTCCCCTGAAATCAATCAGAATCTAGCTCCCTAAAAAGGTAACTCAATAAACGAAGCCTGTGGAACATAATTAACCTTAATTATACCACATATTGGATTTTGATAGATCTGGGGAAGTCAAGGGTTATATAGAAAAGTGCAGTTGCACCGAAACTTAGCCTATACCCGAACTGTGCGTGCACCGGCCTTACACCTGTGTGTAATAAATGACGTAGAAAACAACCTGCGAAGGTGTAGAACAATTTGCAGACATATGTCTGACCCGACCGCTAAATTTGTGTTTCCTTAATAGTTGTCAGATTCTATCTTGGCGATTTTCAATAAAAATTGTCCAAGAGGAAGTATTCACTTTCTGTAAAACATCTGTAGAAGTGTCTTCACGTTATGACCAACCGTTGATAAGCATTGTGTTTAATTTATTGTATACTGGTTTTCAAAAACGTTGCACTAATATTGGAACGAGTGATTGGCCGGTGAAGAATGTTGATTGGGTTACAAGGACTCTAGGAATAATATGCTAGTTATCTTTTGGTTGTAATCCAATACGGAGAAAGACTATTTTATCCCTCAAGCCTTGGTTTCGTTACACTGATTTGAACTGGGGAGGAAAAATTGCCACATGGCGATAGCTGAGGGCTGTCTGTGAAAAGAAAATGGGTCTTTTGTTTTATTTATTAAGTTAGTTTATTTTAGTTTATTATAGTTTATTATAGTTTGTTTTTAAAAGTAAGTTATTTGTTTATTTTGTTTATTTCATTAATGTATTTATTTGTTTCAGTACCTTTATACGGGAGAAAAAGATCAACATCAGCTGTTTTACATTAATGTCCGTAAGGCCAACAAATTATATCCTTAAAAAGGGTTTTAAAAACTAATAGATAAACAATAAGACAAGACGACAACCTAAACAATTACTCTGTGAAATGTTCTTCAACTTTGGTGGCCAAGTATACAGTGAAATCGAAAATCGGTTTACTTAATTTTGCACGTTCTTATCTAGCCTTTTCAAAAGTTTTAAATAATAATAACTAGTTCTTATAAGGTGCATTTAACAAGAACGTTTATCACCGCAGTTTACATTAGTTCACTGGTCATTTGGCAAATAATATTTTTGTAAACATTTGCAGCTCACTCCAGCACTGATAGGGAGTATGCAGCCCGGGTAGCCGTGGCGCCCGAAGGCATTATTCCAACACAATGTTTACCTCTGCCCTTAGAGGTACCCATTTAATGTAGGCCCTACCTCTGGGTGAAGAGAAGCAATTATAGCAGAGCATCTTGCTCACGGAGACAAGTGTGATCGGGATTAGAACCCACATCCCGATGACAAATACCGCCAGAACTTTAGACCGGTGTACTAGACCGCTCGGCCATGACATTCTACAACTGAAGCAAATCAAACCGGAAGCGGTGACTTGTATTTTAGAGTCTGAATGATTTTCCATCGGCTTTGTCTGTACTTCCCACTGGTGTGATAATCAGTGAGCTTTCCGACTGAAACTGATTTTTCTCTCCATTTTTTAAAAGTTCTGTATTTTAAGCGACCTTTATGCTCAGTCAAACATCTGACGGACAAAAAACGATCCGGGTAAATCCCCGTGTCTTTCCCAATGTATAAACAACAAAATGGCGCCATGTTGACGTATCCATTACGGAACAGATCTCCTTGGCAGTAGACCAGTGCGTCTCAAGTTCATCAAGTCTAGGAGCCATCTTGGCTTGTCCTGACACGTTTTATGGCCAATATCAACGTCTTTCTTGACATCATGCCATAGTGTTTAGAATTAAAGACAACAAACATTGAATTGACTGATTGAAAACCAAAAATGGATAAATGTTACTCCGAAAGATCACTGTTCTTAAAGTTGTTTGTCACGTATTGCTATTAAAACATGATACAAATATCAGCCCAGTGGCCTGGTCCTGTTAGAAATAGAAAAAGTTGAAACAAGCAAACAAGCACAAATTTGCAAATTAAATAAAGGAAAACACTAGCGAGTCATACAAGGCAAACGACACAATACATGCAGTAATATACGGAAAACAAAACCCTATATACCAATCAATCAAAAGAGAGCTGGGGGAAGGTGTGATAGAGGGACAAACTAGGCCTACTTAAAACACCACAATACGTAATTGTATCAATAGAGGGGGCATTCTGAATGAGGTATTTGATTCTAAACAAGAAGCACCAGCATAACAGAGAGATTGTTTCAAACATTCAATATATTTGGTACTGGTATGAATACTTAAAAGTATTTATACCAGTACCAATCCTGCAGAGAATTACTTCCGTCCGATATACTGTCAAAGTCGATGACCACACAAATCGCCGCTGCTTATTTCGATTGCCTCAACCGAAATAAGCCAGATGTGGTGTATTTCCCCCGCCGTATTAAAAGTTTGTTATGCTGGTACATAATAATGTAGCGGTGTTATCATAACGCCAATGTGTGTCAGGCCTACTTAGTGCTGTCTGATTCCTGCAGAAGCAAAACAATCTACATAATACCTGATGGGATTTTAACCCAACAGGGCCAAACTTCATAGCGATGTTTACCACAAATTATGCAATTACATCACCCCGCAAGCGCAGAAATCCGCAGTAAGCGGTGCCATGAAATTGGCCCTATAGGTGTCATGTAAAGATGCTTGGTCCGATATTTGGCTGATTTAACCCCAAAGGTTTTGGTTAAATTTTAAACACTCAGCTATTTCTATCGATTCCTTTGAGGGATTGCACGAAACAATCCACCAATAATAAGTGGTAAAAAAACAACAGAATGTCGGGTTCCAACATTATCTCACGTGCATCAGCTATGTGTAAACAATTATGCGTGTTAAATGTATTATGTTTTTGTATTTGTTTCGTTTTTAAACAGCATTTTCTGTCAAAATTTGTCCAGAAAAAAAAACATTCAAAATATGTTTTTATTTCAATGAAAGTCGGGTCAAGCAACTTAATTCGCTCGCTACACTTGCACATGATCGTCGTTGTAAAGTGTGATTTGGAGCAAATGTTGTGCATAGCGGTGCTGATTTTTATAAACGAATATCAAGTTTAAACCGCCAGGGAAACTGACTGAGTGAACTTTATAAAGGAACTTCACGTACCTTCCACGTCGGAAACTCTTTAACTTGTATTGAACGCGTACTCAGTTCCCCTCCCAGTGTAAATTTAATTAAACAGATTGTCTTTGCTCTTGTTATGTAAAAATGCAATCAGTAACTTCGAATCAGTAAAAACGAATCAGTAACTTCCCGTCTATTTTTGAAATTTATTAAGCTAGCCAGAAGGTCTATGGGGGAAAAAAAAACATTTCTCCCGAGGACCCCAAGACGAACATATTGATCCAAATATCGAATTTTTGGATCACTCAATCTTTTCCTTGCCAACAAAATAGTTACTTAACAAAACTCAACGACAACCAAAGGATGTTTTCACAACCATCCTTTGCTTATATTCTACCACGTAGGACACAAGGTGTCAATTTGCAAATCCCACAACATTCCTGTGGCATTTGTGGTCTAGCCATTTCGGGGCAAAGTTTTTTATGTTCTCCTTCTTGTGCCCATTGTATTTTGGGGGCTGATTGGTTGCACCACCGCGAAGCTCTGAAAAAAAGTATACATTCTTGATTCACCACTCGGGTGTACCGTGAACAGTTATAACTCACTCAGCGTTGACAGATTTATGATCTGGAAGCTTATAAAGTGTTAAAATGCTGATGATTGAAAAATTATTTCGTTCTAAACAGTTTGTTAACTACTTTACGTAATATGTTCCAACTTCAAGGGTATGAAGCGTTGTGTTTGGGAACTTTTTATTATATACATTGTGCACGCTGAAGGGTTTGAAGATATTTTACAATTACACAACAGAGGGGATCTACGGCCTAACATTCCATTCAAAGGATGAAGCAACATATCCCAGTGACGTGCTGAAGGACACAAGTACCTTGACCGGGAACCGAACCCATACTCTGACAATACCGGCGGCCGGTTTCACAATGAGCTAAGATTGATCTTAAGTGTGAATCAATCTTAACTGCTAAGTACTTAGCACTAAGTTGAATCTTAGTGCTTTGTGAAAGCGAGCCCAGAACTGTAACTTTGATTTCCGTCTATCTAAAATGAAAACACTCCTGAATTACAAAACAAGCCAGTCTCCATCCTGGAAGTGGAATATGGGCCTGTGCTTCTGAGCAAAATATGGCAAGTTGTTGGAACAACGAGAAATGAGAAAATGTTCTAAAACTTCGTAACCCCAACTTATATGAACTAAATATTGATGGCAGTATATAGAAAATAATTTCACTTTACGGTTGAAGGGGTTCCTGAAGACACCCGAATCATACTGATCGAAACGTCGAATTGCCGTACATGTGTCTCTATTCCACTTAAGATTATGACATACAGAAATTGTCCCGCTCAGCATTGCTTTTTATTATTCAAAGTTTAAATTTCTACCCATGCTCTAAAAGAACCAGGCAGGACTGAATTGATCTGGAAACTAGTTCCAGCGGAAAAGAACCAATTCCAGCCGTCTTTCTGGTTAAAATGATCCGGAATCTGTGTCAAGACACGGTTACAGTATCCCGGATTTCTGGTCAGTAAACGGGCCACGCTGATTTCGGAAATGTGTCTGGCTCCGTTTGACCCCTCTGTGGGTAAACTCTGACCCGGCAAGGTTTAGAATGTATTCTGAGTCGAATATGACATCTTTGTAAGTTTTAGATCACCCAAAATGCATTTCCTCTAGTGAACAGCGGCTAAGTTTATAAATCTGAGGAATCGTTCACTTTGTGATACAAGCACCAACATTTGAATGAGGGTTCCTCTAGAGCCACTGAATTCAAAAAGCCCGTTAGCCAATTAAAAAATCCAAGATGGCTGCCATTTTCAAGATGGCCGCCATTGTAATTGTATTCCGGTTGTAAAATGTGATCCACAAGCCCGATCGGAGTGAATTTAGTGTCGAATCATATGTTTTCGGCCATGAAAAATACGAATTTACCACCCATTTATTTCATAAGCCATCCGTAATACCATAAGGTTAAATTGATTAAATTACGAAAGTGTTCCCGAGGATCGGGATTATGTCGTCAGCCTTCTGTACACGTGGTAGAACTCCATGGTCACACAACCTCTGATTTATTTCTGAAATAATCGATTTGACCTGAGTCTTTTTTTTTTTTTCTTTTTTTTTTTTCACCGCTTTTCTGGAGATGACAGACGCTCTCAACAACCGCTTCCAGTCTGGGCGTTTTTGCGGCATAAAGAAGTCAGTCATTCAGCCACAACTCGTCCTTCCTAGAGGACATAGATATCAAGTATTAACTCCCTTTGTCAGGGAAATCTCCATAAAGTGTGCTGTCTTTTTTTTCTGTTGCTCAACACTGAGGTTGTAATAAGTAGATGTGATATGTGTTGACGAGTGAATGCTCTGTAAACAGATAGGTATGGAAGTGGGCAATCTAGTTTGTCAACAATCGCGTTAGTCAACTTCCATTGGGGGGTTACTCAAAATGTCTGCAAGCTAACTGCATTCTACAATATGTTGCTCTGGATCTAAGATAGTCCATCAGTGTGGGTTGATGAAACTCACCACCTGTTGACTTCGCAAACTGTCTGTCCTCGCTGTAGTTTCTCTATGATATCCCTATGTTTGTGTGCACCACTGAGATGCAAAAGTTCATTATAACTCATGACGTAAGCTGTGCGTGCTAAATCAATCAACACATTTGCTGATACTTGATGGGGATTTGAGCAATGATAGTGGAGTGCTGTCTTATGAATTATGCATTTTATCTTGGCGTGTACGATGCAAAACATCACGAGAACTTTGTGTACTCTTCTTAAAGACAACTATTACACTCTAAAAACTCCTGCGTCAGAAATGGATCCGGTTGCCGTGGGGTCTGACCCATTTGTAGGTTTATATGACCCGAAGTCTGTGTCAAAATGTCCAGTAAATGGGTCAAACTGACGCAAAATCCGGGTAAAACTCCCTTTTTTTGACAAATTTCCAGGTCAATCTGATCCCGAAATGGATCGGTCCCTCAGGACCCGGAATTGGGGTCGAATCTGACCCGGTTTTTTTAAAGATAAGTATAGTGTTAGTTGAGTACAACAAACATGCATACATTCAATCTGAAAGCTATACTGATATCAATCACCACTGCTGTACAAATCCTCTAGAGAACTATGTATCATGTAAAAAATAATGTCAAAGCCGTTAAAGAATCATTGGAAGACCCTAGAAAGCATTAGTTTGATCTTACACATACTTCCTGATGACGAATCATATTCACTGAAATGTAATAATCGTTATTTCACAGTCAGAATTTACCCGGAATCTGGGTCCCAGTGGGCTTGATCCATTACTGGGTTCAGGCCCGTATAGCGGTTTAAAAGTGGATTTTTAGCTTGGATTCTGCCTCAGTTGACCCATTTCTGGGTCATTTGTACACATAATCCGGGTCACACTGACCGATAAATGAGTCAGGTCCCCCTGCATTGGACCCGGAACTGGGTGAATTCTGACCGGGGAGTTATCAGAGTGGGTATAGGTTGCTTGAAAAGTCGTTATTTTATAAAGTTTTGTGAAAAACGCTGACTGTGTTTTCTCTTTAAGTCATTACTTGTTTTTCTCAACAGCTTGGCAAGGAATTATGTTTAAAAAGATGCTTGTAGTTTAAAGTGCTGGTCGTTCTTATGGGTACTGGCAATACCCAAGGCGGTGTTTCTTTTTTCTCACCTGATAATTGAGTTGGTTTCCGTAGATGATTTTTGTTAGCCTTTTTTAATGAAAAAAGGACCGCATTGTTGTATTGGACAATTTCTCGACAGAAAATCAAGGTTGTTTTAAATCAAGACTGCGGGTGGCCTTTACACTGCTGTATTGTGGTTAAATCAACTCATTTTTCCGCATTATACTACAAACAGACTTATGCGGCTGCTATAAATAATTGGTTGAATGTGTTTGCTTTGTGCCAGATTATATAGGAGCAGCAATGGGTTAGTTTGTGTTCTTTGTTGAAGAGTTCGTTTTTAATAACAAGGTACAGTGTTAGGATTTATTGGTTGGAAGTTTGTTGCCAGTGTTGATGTAATTAAACCAACAACCATTAAGGTTGTCTGTAATGTAGAACTCGAAAACTCGTTTGTCATACAGAACTTTTTGTAGTACACTGAGCATTTAGGTTTGTCTGGCACTTCCAATCAAGCGTGTTTGTACAAATAGATTTATAGCTTTCCATTTAATTCTCGAATATGGAACGAAATGTTTTGTCTGCATTTCTAATAGCTGCCAGATGAGTGTGACAGGTTTAGTATAAATTACGAAATACGAAGTTTGGAGGCAATTTCCAGTTCTAACGATCGCGGAGTTTGTTTAGAACTGAAAGTGAGTCAGTTCCAGTCAACTAATTAAAGTCATTAATGTCCCAATGACGTGATGTCTAGACAGTCTTGGTTTTTAGTAGCTCTGATTGATTGTTAGTGGGAAATGAATTTTGAGACGCATCCTTTATTTGGTATTCGCGTGGGAATTCCTTTGTGGGTGTTGGCATCAGATATCACCGGTCCGTTGGTCTTTGCAAGTCTTTGCTCCAAATGGTTCCGTTTCAGTGTCAAGCTTACCCGTTCTAACCTATTTATCGGTAATAGCGTGTCGTGGCCGAGCGGTAAAGCATATTGTACTCAAGCTCGGGTGTTTCTGTAGGTTCGAGTCCCGGTCGTGACACCTGTGTCCTTAAGCAAGACACTTAACCAGTATTATTAACTATTGCTGTACTGAGCACCAGAGAAATGCCTGAGGCAACATTCCTCTCTGGGAAGTTTGACACGGAAATGAAACCGTATCAAAACGGTCACCAACATGCTGTTTTTTAACAAATGGTTAAAGGAAATGAGTCAAACACTTGTGTTTCTTGGCTCTTGTGAACTGGATGATGTGTGTTTGTTAGGAACCTTGGTGTCCGCACGGACCAATTGGTCGAACAACTAAATTCGTACCGTTATGTCCGACCCGTGGTGTCCTACAAGCTGTTATGTCCGACCTGTTACGTCTAACGAAGCATGTCTGACTGGGGGAAATCCCTCTATTTTCCTCCTTTAGTGTCCGACATGGATCGATTTGTCGAACAAACATTTCGGACCATTATGTCCGACTAATTGTGTTCAAAAAACAACTAGTCCAACCGCTCTCCGGATCAGAAGATTGATAGTGAGCGGGTTGGTAGAGAGGCGATTACTGACGTTAAGATCCTCGCAAGCCTTAGCGTTTGTGTTTTGCTTCGAATGTTGCCGGATGGGGGAGAATGTTCAAGTTGACGCGGTATCACTCAAGCTCGCATGAACCTAATCTACCCCACCCCTTCTTGAGTGTGTGTCCTACACATTAACTCGTCTAAAGCCACCACGATGTGGCGATTTGAACAGGAAATCTAATTCACACCTCTCGACCGGGTCCTGGCACGTACGGTGCGGTACATGTTACAGCCTGGCTTAAAAAACTCGAGACGCTCAGATTAAAACTCCTGGCTTCGTAGATAAACGCATCTCCCCCTTCATTGAATTTCCCTTCAATATACATTACACGTAAAGACACGTGCTCAGCATGGGTGCGCCTGATCGTTATTACTCTCACTTAACAGCCCAGGCGCATGTGTGTGTACATAAAAATACCTAATACGTAATTAAAACTTGGATCGAAGCTGGGACACGACCGTGTACAACATTTTCGAAATCCTGGTTACATAATTGAAAACAGTGATGAAGCAATTTTAGGTCGTTAAGTGAAGGGGATTATACATTTTGTTGGAGGAACTTTGGCAGCGCTATTCGAGATCCTTTATTGTTGGAATTTGTTTCCAAACTGAGAAGCTCATCCGTAGATGATGAACATGGACTGTCTAGCCCTGTTACTATATAATCTGCAAGATGAGCAGTGGCTAAAAACAGGCATGCTGACTAGTATAGAAATAGAGAAGAGGAGTTGAGTTGTACGTTAGTGGAGACTGCACTTGTTATACTTGCCCCCAAACCTCCTAAAGAAGACACAAAGTGTGCTTCCAAGTAACTGAAAGGGAAGGTATACGTTTGGTATTCACTCTTCAAATCAATTGCAATAAAAAAAGTATTGGTCAAAAGCCTAAAGCAGCTTTCGGTTGTACAAAGCATTTTGTGAAACATTTCTCCTCGAAGTAATGTGGTTATATATAAGTTTTTATGCGCAAAAATTTGAATCTGAGAAGCGTTACTCTCAGAAACGTTTCTCAGATTTCATATTCCTATTAGGAATTATTCTTCCTGGATTGACATATTTGCTCAGGATTTTCTCCGTCAATCACTGAGTGCGTGTCTTGTAGATTTCATCATAGTTAAGGATTTTTCAATAATCGCCATATTGATCCGTGTTATGACATCACAGTCTGCTTTATAGAATTAAGATTTTGTAATGGCAAGCTCGTCTCAAAACCTTGTTACATGCTTTAGCGACTGGTGACAAAACATTTCACTCAGTGAAAAGACACACCGGTTACTGTTGTAACAGTGGAGCAAATTACTCCTGGTTGTTGGGTCATCTTCTTGTGCAGTGCAGTAATGCTCAAGAAGCATTTGAAACCAAGCATGAGGTACGAAAACTAAGCCTAAGAGCCAGTTAAGTTCTATCCCATGCTTCTATCCCATGCCTCCACCTCATGACGGATTGTCTGTCATTTCAAATGTTGCGTAGCTGCGCATGCTTACCTCTCCCCCCTTTTAACCTCGTCCCCACCAAACCGTCCTGTCCCACGTTTTTGTTTTTGTTTTTTTGGGGGGTCCTATGTATGCTGCCGTGAAATCCGAGCCACATTTCGGCACTTATGTCTTTTTCTTCCCTTTCGGCGTGTAAGGTAAATTGCATGACAGACTTGCTTTTTACCACGCACGTCGTAAAGGTACCTTCCTACATCCCTACCTTCCAGTCCCACGTTTAATAAGCATCTGACACTTTGCCCCTCAAAAGACAAACAAAAAGTTGGAATGAACTAGTTAATGAAATGACCCAGTTTACCCGCTCACCCTGTATTGACAAAGTAAGCAGTAGTAATTCAAAAAGGATAAAGAAGCAATTGGTGCGTATAGCCCTTTGCTTAGTCATTGTTGTTAACCAATCAGCGATGTTTTGACAACACAAGGAGTATCCGTGATAGTCAAGTGAGAGTCTGGGACAGGTTCTTGGTACTAAAGGGAAATTCCTCTTCAGAACTTCAAACTTCTACATTGTGTGATGGTCCCAGCGTAAATGACAGGCCCGGCAGTGAAACACATTTTGCCTTTGGTATCGTTTTTTTTCTTCTTCTTCAAACGCAATCGCTGAGCGGTGTGCGCGAAGCCATTACGACGTGGGTCCTGGACCCGCTTAACGGCCCCGGAAGCTTTGGGGTTCTAGAAGCGCTGCCGTGCAATCCGAACCACAATTTGGCTAATAAAAGTCCCTTTTGAGGGCCGGATATTATTAGTGTAATTTTCAAAATTATATCCCCTTTAATTTGTTGTTTTCCCTTTTTTACGATTGTATGATAAATAGCGTGTCAAACAGGCTGTTGAACAAGCACTCCGAAAACGAGTTCAAAGTAAAGTACACATGCATTTTTATAAAGCTTCTTGACACATTAGCTTTGTAAAATACAATGAAACATAAAAATGTGTTCCAAAAAAAACCAGCTCACTACTAACTTACTCTAGACTCACCGTCTCTACACTGTTCCTTGTAAATAAACACACTTTAACCACTCTACCTGCTAAAACAACACAGCCGGATATACTATGTAATGAGGACGATGGAGATATGTCTAGTTTTAGAGACCTGATGAATTCCCCAAGAGGGAAAAAACAATCGCATTCGGAGATCGATCGCAATCGGATATTGATCGTATTCGGATATTGATTACATTCAGATATCGTAATCACATTCGGATAGAGACTGTAAAACCTCAATCCACATGTAAGACTCCGGTCTGAGGCGGGATTCATACCGTGGTCTACAGAGGTGAAAGTCAGGAGACGGTTCTTTACGCATTTCAGTTTATGTTCCTGAAAAAAACAAAACAAACAAACAAACAAAAAAACAAGCGGAATCGATTACCCTACATTGAAATAAATTATCCTTGTTCGTTTACAGATCCATTCGTGAGCACGTTCACCCCGGTGCCTTAAACCGTCTTCTAGGGCCTGTGTCGATATAGTACAATCCTTTTTGTAGATACTGGCCGGTAGGTTAAACTGGCATTTTTGTGTTTGAGAAGGTTTTAATACAGATATGAAGTTGGAGTGTATTCATGGTTCGTTTTGAAAACGAATCAAATAAACAATTTGTTTCACCCTGCTGGAATCACAAATTTTTCTTTATTGCTCTTGATATATTGGCAGATATTTGACCGAGACTCTCGTTTAATAACTAGTCAGTATGCATGAAACATGTGCAGTACACTTGTCTCAGATTGCATGTTGATCTAGAACGCAAGTAATTAACGACAGGATTTTTTCATGCATCGCCAACCGGCCAACGCCCCCGTTTGGCCACCCCCATGCAGGATTGCTCAGTAAATTAGAAAAACATGAAGTCTAATGCAACGCAAAAAAAAGTATAATTAGAAGTCCCATTTTATTAGTGACATCTTGCGAAGACATTGAGGGTTGCACCTTTATGCACAACCCGTGGAAGGGTTGTGGGTTGATTTTTTTTCTGCGATATGCCAACTTTGAATCATTGGTCCCCATGTGGTTTACCGTTCTTATTACGTGTAAATGCCACAGAAGCTGATGCAATAAATCGTAAATGAAAAAGGTAAGTCAGTGTTTGCAGTGTGGCAAGATAATATAGTGACAAACGATTCTTAGACAACCCCGGTTCTACAAATGTATCCTTATGTCCGACAAGATTGTCCGGCGAGGTTTGTTGGACACAGTAGTTTGTCGAACACTATAGGTCAAACATAATGCTTTGTCAGATGCAGTTAGTCGGAACAAAAGGTTTGTCGGTGCAACTAGTCGGACGTTATGTTTTGTCGAACACAGTGGGTCAGTTATAATGGTTTGTCGAATACACTTAGTAGGTTAGTGGGACATCATTGTTTGTCAAACACAATGGGTTGGACGCAATGGTTTGTCGGTACAACTATTCGGACGTTATGGTTTGTCGAACACAGTGGGTCAGTTACAATGGTTTGTCGAATACACTTAGTCGGTTAGTCGAACATTATGGTTTGTCGAACATACATATCTTTCTCTGCGATAAGAAGTCTTTCAACAGATAATCACAGTAAGAGGTAGGCCTGGGTAATCTCTTGGGAATAAAGATGTTTGCAGTTCGTAAAGACACATTTTGGAGACGTAGTCCTCTTGAACACTTGAAAGTTGAGACAACGACAGTCTCTTTCTCGTGCAAGCAAGTAACACATCCATTTGTGCCTAATATTTTTTGCAAAGTCCTACCACTTAGTTAATTCCATTTTAACCACAGCCTTTCACCTTTACGGGAATTTGTTTCCCTCTTTTCCATGAAACCAGCTGTTTGTCTACCAAAAACAATTGTGATTTATAACAGCGGTACGGACGGTATTGCATAATTTCCACGGTTTTAATTTGACTGTAGTTAACCCACCGCTGGCTTTAAGGCTGTCAAAGTGAAACAAATAATATTGGGGGGAAAGAAGTGTTGTTTTCTTTGTACCAATAATGTGTCTACCACAATGATACATCAAAGGAACTCGTTTTTAAAAGCCTAAATTCACATATGACTGCTTTTGCTAATGGTGCAAATCAACGTTATTGTATACATGTCTCTTTAATAAATATTATGTGAGAAAATTGACATTGAACAACTGCTTGAGTTGCGCCAGCTGCGAGAACCATAACCCAGAGTTAAGACCCCAAACTACCACCTGTATTGAAGGTTGATAATGAATTATGTTTTCTTCACAGATGGTGATCGTGCTGTTGTGAATGCTCGTAATGACTTAACCTGTCATTTCTCGTTATTAAGTGCCACCATGAGGGAGCTTTATTGGAAAAATTTGTATTTCTTTTCAAGGTGGCTTTATTTCAGACAGGCCAAAGCAAGTCGATCTTTGTGGTTTGTTTTATTTGCCTGACATGTCGCCTCTTGAAGATTGTAAGCTATACAAAAAAAGCTAGGCATATGTGATTTGATCTTTGGATTGGTTGATCTTGATTTGTCTTCTTTCTCTTTGCTTCTCGGTAGCGTTAATTAATTTACGGAAAAGATAGCACATGCAAATCGATTTGTTTGTTCTTTTGGGGTTGAAAGATTTACTTCTTCGCGAATTGATAAGATCGGCGTGGAGATTTAACATGAGGGGTTAGGGTTATCGTTACCTAAGATTGCCCCGTTTACTTTATTAGAAATAGAACTTTGATGCTGATGAAGTGTCGACGTTGTGAAACATTTTTATGTAATTTCACAAATTAATGTCCGCTTAAAGGCAAAGTAAACCATTGGTTTTTCGGGACCGTTCGATTGTTTTCATCCTACAGATGTGTAGATATATACAATTAAACTGACCTGTGGAAATCTCAGATTAAAAGATGGTAGCTTATTTGAGATATCGCTGAAAATCTGAAGCCGTTATATCCACACATGAAGAACAGTCCGTAGTTGGAATACACAATCTAAGAAACGTTTCAAGCATGAAACGTTTCCGGTTCATGGCTGCTATCTTGAGTGAGCGTTGACTAAATATCATTGTTGTAGGTGCCTAGTATAGTTCTTTTCACACGACAGCAGTTTAGCAGGTGTCCCTTGCTTATTTTCAGCTTGAGTGCGAAATGTTACAAATTGCATCACGTGTGATAGGACAACAATATGTTTTGACTGCCACGGGTCCCTTGAAATTGGCAGTGGTAGATGTAGATGTCAATGGAAAACCTGCTCGCAGTTCAAGCACCGCGAGACAAAACTGGATGGCACTGACAAGGGTGTTAGTTATCGGACCGATAAGTCTACATAACAAAAGTCATGTGATTTCAATGTTTCTCGGACCTTGGGTCTTAGGATTTGTCTGCGATTGAAACCTGGCTCCAGCGTGATTTTTATTTTATAGGCGAGCTTGCCTTTTAGATCTGCAACACAGAGGTGTTGATAACGGACCGTCGAGGGAGTTAGGTTGGTATATCGAGGGAGAACAGTGACCCCGCCCCTGCAGGGCGCCACAATGCTGACTGTCTGTCTGTCTGAAGCATGCTTGGGCCATGGATATAGACCATTTTTAACTTCACAACGAATCGTCTGACTTTACAGCCTTACTTGTTTCTATACTGAAGAAAAAAATGTTGGGGAAATATTCAGTTTCCCCAACTACCTTAATAATGTCTTCTGTCGCTGAGCAAGAATCAAATTCACGGATTTGCTTTGGTCAACTCTTCCAATTTTCATCGGCTACTTTGACAGCGAAAGCAAAAAATGCAGACTGGACAGGAGCTTTTCTCAATTCTGATCCATCCTTACGTTTTGAATTTTGAGTGGTTTAGTTACGGTGTATTAATAATCTTGCTCGCAATTGAATGTGAAGTCTCGCGCCCAATTATTTGTCAAAGTGCTCAATTTTGTATGTGTATGGGATGGGAACCCATGTTCTAAAAAAAAAATCCGAATTCTCGCAAGACTTGCATAATATATGATGCTCATACAAGATGCGTAAACCATTTTTAACGTAGTAGCACATACATGTCATTCTAAAAGTGAGTTGGTAATCAATTTGTCATTCTCTATTGTTTAATCAAAACAAGTAACCCTTTTTTCTTGATTCGTGTAAGTTTGTAAAGTCTCAGTGAACGCACCCGCATCTGATGCCAATTAGTTGTCTCAAGACACTTTAGGTATTTCCGGATTCAGTTGACGCACCTCTTTGACCCTGACGCTATTATTCCAAATCGCATAATTCTTCTCTTTTTTTTCCCGCATGTGGAATGGATTTTTGATCACTTAAAGAAACCACAAAACATGATTTGTGGACAAATGAAGCTAATGATACGCATTAATGTTGTTGTCAATCATGAACCTCCAAACATAATAACTTCAGAATAACGTCATGAAGGTGTCATTATTTACTGCCACTTCGTCTTGGATTTCAATCTAATTCTACATTTCTGCGAACATGAACCAAATAGAGTTAGGGGGTCATGTGCAAGGGCGGTCGTTCAACCCACATGCTGTGAAATATTTGGCAGGAGTGTACGTCTCCAGGGGTATATATTACAGGTGAACTAAGCAAAAAACACGGCGATCAGCTGATTGATGTTACCGGAATTGTTTATAACACAGGTAGATCATTTCTTTGGTCAACTGGGTAAAGGTCGAATAAAGACTCCGATTCTCCTTCGTGACAACCTAACAAATCAAGGGATTAGTGTAGAATACTTTGAATTGTTAGTACATTTGGTGTAAGCTCCTTGACATTGCTTTGATTTCAAGCATCCTTTCAGCTGTTGTACTTAATATAGAGCTTGCTGCTACAACCAAAGGCGTTTTTGATCATCGTTAGAAAATATTTTCTCTCGTGAAATAGTTTTCACCAAATAATATACATGCTTTCATCAAATAATATACATTTCCCTTTAGTGTCAGTAACATGCTAGACCCTTGTGATTTGCAAGATAAACAGAACACTAGCTTGGCCTACGGCCCATCACATGTCAAGATTTCCAGTCCAGTCAATCAGTACAATGCATGAAGAGAAGTACCTGCCGTACCATATCCTTTCTTGTAGTTCGTTCTGATCAGCCAACATGAATTTATTAATCAGAATACACAACCTGAGGGTTTCTTTTGTCTCCGATAATTGACCTGTATTCCCTCAGTCATTGGATCACGGTGATGAAAACAAACGCCGAGGGTCGACCTGGGAGTAACAAAAACAGTTTTGTGAACCCCAAGGCATGCTTTGAGCGTGAGTGGTCAGAGTGTTCCCCCAAACCCTACCTTTTTAATTTATTTCTGTATCCAAAGGTACTTGAAGTAATCAGGTTGAACTCCCCTTTCTAAGTGTCAACGAATCTCAATACCTTTCAGATTTGCCATAAAACTTGACTCCAAGGTACCAGCAAGGCAAAGTAAACCGTGCCAAACATTGCCCCATAGGGAACCTGGCTCACAGCGAAACGTTGTATTTGTCTAATATCCTCAATCAAACGGGAACAGAAACTAGTATTAAAAATAAAACATGTTTTGTTTCCTTTTTCTCCAAAAGGATAAGTCAATTAACACGTGTTTTTTAAACAGCTTGTTGTCTATAACATCTGGCTAGACTTGGTCAATTTATACCCCCCCCCACCTCATGCACCCCCTCCACCTCACCCCCTGTCCTATAACAAAATATACAAACGCTTTCTAGTGTACTATATTGAAATTGATGTTTAGGAATGGTCAGAATTTACTACCAAAGTTGAACTTGTTATTTCATGAACCTCTCGTCAAATGATGGCACCCGTGGTGGCCTAGAGCGGACATTAGTATCCTTTTCAAGAAGTACAGTCTCACGGGGGGGGGGAGGGTAGGGGCAGATCATTCTCCGTTGCAGCACCACATCTCTGGAATCAGCTACCTCTTCACATTAAAAACTCCGATACTATTCACCTATTTAAAAGAGTCTCTCAAAACATACCTCATGTCGAAGCATCAATTTCTGTTGAAGAACCCCCCCCCCAAAAAAGAGAAAAGAAAAATAACAAATGAAAGTAAATAAATAAGTAAATAAACAAACAAATAGACAGCATTAACAATAACGAGCTACTAAATATATCAATAAAATAAATATGTAACTCAATTAATAGTTAAAACAATAAATGAAACAAAAACCACAACTCAGAACTGCATTTTTTATTGATGTTTTATTTTACAAGCACCTCAATCCGGAATTCAACTTTCCCCCTTAGATTTTTGAAGTAGTGTGGTTCAGATGCCAGCATATTTACAAAAATTGAAGCGCTCCATCTTTATCAGAATGTTCTTAAATATGTCAAGAGCAAAATAATATCTTTCCCAGTTAACGTTTCTGCTCTCTGGTTGACTTTTATCTCAGAGGTTCAATTACCACATCATACAAAGAATTCAATTTCTTCTCTCGGGTCGATTTTTTTCTCTCATATGTCCAATTCCTGCATCATACAAAGAATTTTATAATGATGCCCAATAACTCTTTTCTTTCCCCCGGCATCTGGAAGAGTTTCAAATCTCACCTCCACGAGATGAGAGACATAGTTCTCATAGCTGTATCGTTTTACTTGGAGATTTACGGCTGTCCTCATAACGTCTGCTCCATCGTCCAAGCTCACAGGGAAAAAAACCCAGTTTTCTCCGTCATATTCTAACATAAAACTCGTGTAACATTGTACATTCCTTTAGGTTGGCAGTCTGAAGTGTATGGATTGTGTTTTGTTCTGTTCTTCGAGGTAATTGTTTTGTTACTGCAGCTATATAAAAGGGTTTGGCCTGTATCCGCCCTGTGCATGCCCACTTCAAAAATTCAATACCGGTTATGAAATATGTCAAATATTTTCTTTGGGGATTTTTATTAAAAGAGATGACAAATGTACAAAGTCTGGCTTGAATGTTCATGGCATGGTTTGATAGATCAGTTGAAGTTGACAAATTACTTAATATCACAATCCATAAATAAAATCCTTATGATTATTGCTTGTGACTAGTCCCACTTTGGCAAGACAAGAATTAATCTTTTCGTGCCAACAATATTATCATACAATTTGTTAAGTTACAACTTGTTTTATGCCTACTTTTTTAGGCCTACTTGCTGGCTTAGCTGCAAGGCACAATAGAGGCTACATGTTAATTTAGCCCCTTTTTGTCATGAGATCGAATGTCTCGAACGTCACCAATCCTATATTTGCATTGGATGTGGTTTGAGTCATTAATAAAGGCTCATTTTGGTATATTTCCACCCATAAGTTGAGTACATTTTACCCCATCATTGCCAACATCGTCATTATGTCGAGTTGTCTTAAACTAGTGGTATCTTGAACTGCCTTTAATCTCTATGGACGCCGGTTAATACTGGATCCATGTGACGTGGCGTGTCTTTTCAGTTCCTAACTTTACGTGGGTTTTCCCGGTTGGGGTTTTTCTTCAAAAACAAAAAATTGAGCTAGTCTCCATCGTCTTCTTTCCCCACAGGCATCTTCAGACTTACTTGTTATAATGTTTGTCTTGGATCCCTCGATTAATTAATTACTGGAAATGCTTTTAATCATGAAGTTATACAAACAAATTATGTACCACAGTAATCAGTATTTATGAAGCCCTCTTTTAATATAGTGTTTATTTTGCATGGATTGTCTTGGCCGAGCGGTAAGATCATAGGACTCAAGCTGTGCTGATGTTTAGTGATCTGAGTGTGGGTTCGAGTCCCGTCGTGGCACTTGCTTCCTTGAGCAAGATACTTGCGTCCTTGCTCTATGGTCCCGTGTACTAAGGCCGATCGTGTATGTGAACGAACCCAGTACACTTATCGTGGAAGAGCAGCGGTTAACCTCGGTGTTTCTGGTTCTCATAGCAAGTACACTTGTTTACAGGTTTCCTCTGGCTTGCGAGCTATACTAATTAAGTTCACTTATACGAGGCTTCATGGGTTTCACCACCAGAAAATAATTATATAGTAATAATAATGTTGTCATTTTTGCACAGTCTTACCGCTGTAAACATACTGTGTTTACCTTAGTGGCGATGTATTGGAAACAACAACATGCAAGTGTGACAGAGCTCAGAGCAGCGAAGAGAACAATTGTCAATCTATTCACGATGTGGTGCCATTTACAGAGCAGCATGTATCATGCTCTCAATGTGAAAGGGAAATTAATCTTCAATTAATATTTACCCTTTCAAGGCCACGCGACACGACTGTAAGTCACAAACAAGACGCCTGTCACTCCCCATCTGGCTTACTTCTAGAAACTACTGGAGCGACAAGTTACGCCAATCGGGGCTGGAAAGATTCCAAATTAAAAGTTGTGGGATATAGGTTGCAATCACGGATGCAATTTACACAGTAGATGCCCCCAACTATGGGCTACTGATTGGGCTACAGCGTAGGCGAAACTTAGCACGCGAATCGTACACGTGTATGATCAATAAGCGATGATTGTTCTGACACTGTGTGGGGTTTTAAGTCATCAGTGTCGAATATTTGAGGGGCTTGATTACTTTTTGACACCGGTCCACCTGGTGAAGTGTTCTTCTGAATTAAAGTGATTACACTATAGAGGTTTATTGGTTTATCAGGTTTAGCATTACCACCTAAGGTGCATTTGTTTCATAGTAATAAACGCTTAATTAAAAATATGTAAATTGATGTGACTATTCTCAAATGGGGTGTGACGAGCAGCTATAGGCAGCCTCCCACACAGTCTGGCTCCAACATCGCCCACGCCTCCCTTCACCCCCCCCCCCCCAACTTTCACAGACTTCGATCAGCGAGGGAACTGGTATGCCCATGCAACCGGTAGGGGAATGGTAAACAGGAATATTGCTCTATCTGGGGACAGAGCCGTGGTGTCAACATAGCCGTAATAATGACCGTCTACATCTACCGGTCTTGTGTGGGTGTAGGCCTAATTGGCAATCATAACAATGATTGCCAATTATGTAGACATTTTAGGAATGGGTGGGGTTTTTTTAGTTGTTTTTTCTTTTCTTTTCATTTCATTCATTAATTCTGTTTGTGAAGCAAATGGCTCTTTTAAAGTCTTAGAATGCGAACTTAATTACTTTACTGGCCAAGACAAATGGAGAGAAGACAAAGAGGGAAGTTTCAGTTTTAGATGTGGGAGGAAATCCCCAGAGAATTATTTCAAGGAAAACCAACGCAGTCAGGTAGGGACTGAAAACCCAACCCACATTGTGCTACCGGCGGGATTCGAACCGGTGTGTGCCAGAGGTGAAAGGCATGATTACCAATACACCAACCCGACCGCCCTGTGGTCAGTGGTCAGTGATGGAAAAGGGTATATAGAAAGAGTCGTGTACTGAAAAAAAAAATAAGTGAATAATTTGAATCGGATAACAAACATTGTCTTAGTGCACAACAGTTGCAATATACCAAATTTGCTTTATCCGATTGATGCAATGTACTATGAGTACTAATTGATGTTGCTCTCTCGTAAAAACACACGGCTCAACTTACATGAACAAAACAAATTGGGTCTTTCCTGTGTTCGAAGGCTGTCCAATGAAGTCTGGTCCAAGTCAGAACCCATTATTTCAAATTTACCGAAACAATAAAGAAGAAACGTGTAATTTGTCATGGAATAATTTTCCAACAACTCCCACTGCGACTTAGAAACCCAAATACATCAACATCGTTCCTGTAGAGCTTTTCTCAAGAGAATGCACGGGTTTAAATTCTCTGTCGTTGCTTTCCTTATATATATTTGCGCTATTAAATGAATGACTTGCAGTCCCCCTCCCTTCCCACCCACTCACTTCCTCTCGAAACCCCTTCCCCCTGTAAATGGATTTCAGATGACAAGCATTCCAAACCTTTGTTATACAGCTATGTGATAGAGCAACCCATCAGAATACCCCGTATTATTGCTGTCAGACTTGCCTAGATTCCTCTTCACTGCGAGCGGAAGGCCCCTAAAACAATCGTCCAACTCTTTCCTGTTTTCTGTCCAATCTCCACCTTTAACTCTCCACTGTAGAGGGAAGGCTTTACATCAATCTTACACTTTACCAACATGTCCTCTCTGCTCGTTCTCCAAAATAAGTTGAAAGCATCTTCATCAACCTTCACCAAACATGTGCTCTCTTCCTCCATCGACACAATATGCACTGTATCTCTCACTCTCCACAGCAGAGAGACGCTGCTCTCTAAACTCCAATGCAACGCCAGTTTTCATTGACTTCAGTTTTCATCATATCCAGTCCACTGGAGAAGGACGCCTCTTCTACATCTTCCATCCCTCTCTAACCAGTACTTTAATGCAACGCCGAAGTATTCTTCATTGACGTCGTTTTTTCATCTTCTGCTCTCGTCTGCAGAAGGACTCCACTTTGGCAGTCGTCCATCCCTCTCTATTCAGGGCTGCTTTCTGCTCACTTGAAACGCCGCAGTATACCTTTATGTAATTTCTTCATCTTTTGCTCTCCAATGTAGAGGGACGCCTATTTTGCAATCTGTCACCCATCTCTATCAAGTGCTGCTCTCCGCTCCCGTGAAATGCCGGAGCATTTATTGAACTCATGTCTTCATCTGCTGATCTCCTCTGCAGAAGGACGTGTCTTTAGCAATCTTCAACCCTCTCTATCCATGCAACGCCGGAGTATTCATTGACGTCAGTTCTTCATCTTCTGCTCTCCTCTGCAGAAGGATGTGTCTTTAGCAATCTTCAACCCCTCTCTATCCATGCAACGCCGGAGTATTCATTGACGTCAGTTCTTTGTCTTCTGCTCTCCTCTGCAGAAGGATGTGTCTTTAGCAATCTTCAACCCCTCTCTATCCATGCAACGCCGGAGTATTCGTTGACGTCAGTTCTTCGTCTTCTGCTGTCCTCTGCAGAAGGATGTGTCTTTAGCAATCTTCAACCCCTCTCTATCCATGCAACGCCGGAGTATTCATTGACGTCAGTTCTTCGTCTTCTGCTCTCCTCTGCAGAAGGATGTGTCTTTTGCAATCTTCAACCCCTCTCTTTCCAGTGCTGCTTTCTTCTCCAATGCAACGCTGGATATTCATCGATGCCATTTATTCATCTTCTGCATTCTCCACTGCAGAAGGACGCATATTTTGCAATCTTCCATCCCTCTCAGTGCTGCTCCCCGCTCCCGTGAAACGCTGCACTATTCCCTGATGTTTCGTCTATGTATTTTACTCTCAACTGCTGAAGGCAGGCCTCCTCAACAATATTCCTTTCATTCCTTTGTGCGTTCTCAGCTCCAATCATTACAATATCTTCTGGTTTCATCTTCTTCTGTATCTTCTGTACTATCTGCTGCCAATGGAAGTCTTTTCAACAATTTTCCCCAACTGTTGCTCTCCCCTCCAATACAAAGCTGCTTAACAACCAATGCAATATCTCCATTTTCTATACCGAACACTTCAGAATGAAGACCTCCTCAACAGTCTTCGAAACCTCTTTATCATGTGCTCTCTGTTCCCATGTATTGCCACAGTATTCCCGTGAATATAATGCCATTTTTCTATAGTTCACTCTTCACTGCAGAGTGAAGGCCTCTGCAGCAATCTCCCAACCCTCTATATTCTGTGCTCTCTGTTTCCATTCAACGTCACAGTGTAGAATGAAATTGGAAAGTTCAAAACAATTTAACTATCTCGTTTGACTCATACAAAATATGTATAATTATTTTAAAACCATTTTCATTTGCATAATCATTTACCCTGTTGTTTTCCTTCGGAAAGGGATAACTAAGAGATACAGTTCTACAGTTAAAACAGTCGGACCAATTCAGAGTCGCCAGAGGTAAAAGCAACATCTTCCCCATATGTACCTCAATTTCTAAGAAATTTTCATTAAATGTATTTACTGATTTAAATCCATAAATAGCCGAATTAATTAAAACCGCTGCTCCATCGGAACTGAACTGCATCCAGTGCAATCAGTCATTATATCCAAACGTTCTATTTATACAGAATTCCCTCAACATTCTTTAAGATGTTGATGTCGAGGCTATTGTTAATTGTCCGTGGAATAATTGATGTTGCCCAATGAAGGGTGGAGTTCTGCATCTGTTTAGGAGGAAGTAAATTTCATTTATTTATTTTTTTACAGAGCGGTAGTGCTTTAATTTACCGTGACTAATTAGATTTATGTGTGATGTTTAGGACAACGGTGCATTCATTTGAAAACAATCTGACTTCAATCTGCCATTTGTAAAACCAGAAAATGATAATTGTGTGCATTCTGTTTCTCTGCACTTGTTTTTCTGTAATTATCTGGAATTCTACTATTAGTTGTTTATGGGGTATTTACAATATTGGTAATGGAGGGAACATTTTAATTCAGAAAGCCTTCTTGCTGTGTCAACTTCGATACCTGTACGTTTGTCCCTCAAAACTATTACGTCTGAATTGCTGCCAGGTGCCAGTGAATCTTGTCCCTCAACTAACTTCTTATTACGATTTGCCAGATCGGAATAAGGGCGTGAACGTATAATATCCTATACACAACATAGCTATTTCGTGTTTTATCAAAAACGTGACCAGCTAACTTGATGAAATGCTCACATGTTGGTCATTAAGGTGTGTAGACTAAAAAAGGAGATCTGGGAACGGGGAAATGGTTAACACTTCCAAAAAGAAATCGTGCTCAATGAATGTTTTTCTTTCTCTCTCTTATGAAGTTTGTAGCAGGGTTTGTAGTGTGCAAGCGGATGATAATATTTGTGTCAAAACAGAAATGTCGCTGGATGAAATGCACATTCATCGCGAAAAAATGTGTTTAGATGCCACCCTGGCCTAGAAAACTGTTTATTGAGGACAAGGTATTCCATGCATCCATCTCGCCAATTACCTCAGGAAGCCTTCAAAATGCACATTCGCCCTTTGAGTATCAAAGATTGAAGTATTATTAAGTCGGTGACAGTTGTGATGGATCAAACAGACACGAAGTCGCCTCATCGTCCTCCAAATTAGCTACTCACCCGCTCACAATGGTCAGCCCCCGTTTCATTCCAAATGCCACAAGGCAGAACGGACTTCTATCCCACTCCCAACTTGTGATATAAGCGATAATAATTCCGGCCAATCGTAATTTTATTTTGTATAATTACCTGTCACCACGGTCGATCCGTTTTGTAGCTCCGTTTGAATGTTACCTGTGCACGCGCAACCGCTGATCAGCATCACCAGATTTCGACCCCTCTATAATGATTATTATTAGACTGCTTTCTCGGCGATGGACCTCTGGAAGCACGCAATCCGATCATTATATCACCCTTCATTTATGCCACTGCCAAAACAGGAAGCGCAATAACAATTCCATGTTAAAGGATGTGTACAGGGAACCTGGGAAGGGGGTTGTAAAACGCCTAAAAGTTCACCTGGTATCCCAAATATAACTATATTATATGCGAACAAACGGTTGAAAGTTTTAGCTCTATTTATATAGCAAGTAGTAATACAATATGGTTAAGAAATTCAAGTATAACTTCTCTTGTTTGTTGTATGTCAAAATGAATAACATGACATTGATCTGTTGAATCTTTCCCGGAATAAACCTCAAACGTGCCAGGTGGAGAAAATTATAGTCCTTTGAAAGTTCAGTGCACTTTCTATACATGCATCCAGGTTGAGATCTGGTGTTAGTTTGCCACCCTTTAAAGTCTAAGGACGACAACACAGTGCACCAACAACATTCCTGTGCCATAAATCATAATTTGGGTGATACATTTTCAGCAAACTTGATAATATCCTTTGAATTGTATTAATTTGTTTTCAGCAAAGTGATCACTCATCACATATAACTGTGAGCTGGTCTCAAAAGGATCGTGTTTCACACACACACACATAACAAAACCTGTGTTCAACATGAAAAACATAAGTGTTAAAATGGGTCGGAAATGAACTGGTGCCTTTTATTAATGCTAAACATTTCAGTGCAATTTGTTTTTGGTTGTTGTCCGGAAACGAAGTAATGATGTACAATTGTTTGACCTAGTTTTTATTAGGACTCGGTACCAGGGAGAGCTAAATTTGGTTTGTTTTGGAGAGAAAAAAATCACCACTTGGTCATTAACCCCTACATGGTTATAGACACCACGCCTAACACATTGAAACTGGTCATTTGCCGGCTTATCTAAGAGGGGTTTAGTGAGAGGCAATAAATGCAGTGGGGTTGGTTTCGTATAGGTGTGTCTAGTCTGTGTAGGATATGACAAAACTATGCCCTGGCGCCTCGTTTTAAAAAAATGACAGAAGTGGTTTCACTTCGGCTCTCTTTTTCCTAAGGCAGGCTGACAACTTTATTTCTGAAAAAGCTCGCTTGCGCTTTTGGCAATAATAGGCAGGTGACTTGTTTGCATATACTTGGTTTTTTGATAATATCAACGTAGTCTTGAGGCCGCACTCGTGATCATCGTCAATCAATTGAACAAACAGAAATAACAGGTAAGATTGGTCACAGGAACGCTCACTAATAGCACTTTGGGGTCCCATCTTTTTTTGAAGAAAAAACGGCGAACAATGGTGCTATCCATTTTGTCAAGTCTCTTGAACAAGATTCGCCCGGATTACACCATCTACATCAAAAACTACTGAAAAGAAATGACATACATTACAATACAGATACGAGACTAACCCATCATGAGTGAATTTAGAAGTAACGGACACACAGATGTTGAAATAGCAACAATACTCATCTGTGACTTGTGTAAAAAAGCTCTTCACCGGTTACAAAGTTCATACCAGTAAAGGAATCCTCCTTTTGTCAAAGACGAGGAACGACCGTACTGCACCTTGTAGAACCGTTGCTGGTTTGATCGCGTATATTCAGAAGTGGACGCAAACGCCACTTCTTACTGGCTGTTTCAAATCGCAGTAGTACTCTCTAAGTTTTAGACTGAAATTCCACCAATCTATTGAAACTATGGGGACAAAACCATCTGCAGTTGTCACGAGTTTCATTCGATTAGAGTGAATTTCAATCTAAAACTCACAGAGAGTAATCATCAGTCTTGTACTTAGTGAAAGTGCAGGTACAAAGATGCATGTGTTTTAGAGATACACCGTCGTTCCGGTCTATCAATCAGAACACGGATTCACTAATGCGGTTATAATTTCATAACTTTGGTCATGCGTAAAGCATCATCAGTCTCCTTACAAGATTATTGATGGAATGCAGTCATATCCTGCTGTCTGCAGGTCATGTCATTGGGTTCATAACCGTCTTGATGCAAGACTAGTATGTCAGTTTTCGGAATAAATGCGATGGACTTCAAGGAACACAGTTTCCTCACCATTCATATCAAATGATAAGTTAAAATATTGTAAAGCTTTGGATCGAAACATGAAAATAACTTGCTCCCACGTTCATTCTCAATTATGAAAGAAATCGTTTGGACTCATGTAAAATTACAACAACAAATTTACTTCGACTGGATTGTGTTGGTTTAATCTATCCCAGGCCCCTGAAGATAGATTGATAAAGAGTTGCAGACATAATTCTTTCTGGTTTGATTAATAGAGACAGCAAAAAGAGTGTTGGGGAATCCAAGATGGCATGGGTCAAATCAAGGATCTCCGAAGGACTTTCGCTGTACAACATTAAAGCCATACGTACATTGTACATTACCTGCTGTATAACTCGACGCTAACTTCGCTGGGACGTAAAGTCGTTGGTCCCGTGTGTTTGGTAACGCACGTAAAAGAACCCAGTGCACTTAACGAAAAGAGAAGGTGTTCGCCCCGGTGTTCCTGGTTTGATTGGCAGCATATTGCACCACAGCACCTTGTAAACCATTACATGGTGCTATGTAAAGGAGTAGGTCTCATACTGCAAACGAAGCCCCACACACCTTACAGGAAAATACTTAATGTTGAAGCGCCTTGAGCTTCACTGAGTGATGGATATGAGCGCTATACAAGAAGCCACTAATATTAGTATTAGTATTAGGTTTAATAAGAACTTATAAGATATTTATCTGAGGGTTTCGAAAAGTCAAATGGCACCCATGGAGCTCCGTAGGTGTTGGACACCAAGGCGATCTGTTATGTCAATATAACTTTTCAGCGGGGAAACACCTGTATTGTGTACCACAACTTTATACCTTGACTTTCTTAAGCCGAGTCGGACTTAAAAGTATTATACAGGATTTGTAGAGCTGACAAAATAGTCGCAGACAGTGTTCATGTTTTGTTTGATCAACCATATTCATGAAGTAACAAAACCTGTGAAATTGTTGGACCATACCCGTTGCGTAAGTCAGGAGTAAATGTTGGAAAACCATGCACAATATTCAGCATGTAAACACATTGCCATTAACTTCGGTTGTAAACAACCGCTGCAGATACAGTTTCCTCGAATATGACTTCATTTTAGAGGGAAATATTTCACATGAAAAATGGGTTATAATATGAACTTCACAATCAGTAAGCTTTCAGACTAAAATTAAACAATAATGGGTTTTGTTATCCTTACCAACCCTGTTAACTACCTTTAACTGATACGATTAGGGATTTTGTGTGTGTCATTTTTATTTATCAAGTTTATAAAAAATAAAGGGGGAAATTAAGGGGTGCACTTTTCGTAAAGTATTTTATACAACCGGGGTTTTCAAAATGAAAAAGCGAATGGAAAACGCTAAATAAATACATTTCGCAGAGAATTTTAAGCGTTGGACTTTATGTTGGCACATAAGTGGGTATCTGAAGGTGACAGCATCCATTGAATACGGACTTGACTTGTCTCAACAACAAAAAGGCCCCCTTACTTGACAGATAAATTCTATCACTTCTGAAATCTGTTTCCTCGCCATTCAATTAATTACATGAAAAGTGACTTTACAGAAATGAGTTCGTTACAGCTGTGGCATGCGGATCGTTGAGTGTCACGTCAGGTTGCATGTAGAAGAGATAAATAATATTCATCCATTAATATTATCATCCGAGTTTGTTTTATCGACGACATCGCGTTGACAACTTGGGTTCTATCGCTCATCAATGACATTTCAGTAACAGACATTTCTATCAACGTACATCCTCGACAGCCCTGTTTGTCTGCTCGATGCGGACAGTGATGAGTGACCCAAAATGACATATCTCGATACATCACTGGTGGTCCTTTGGGAGTTGGGATTAAAAAAATGGCCCTATAAATGTTTTAGTTCAGAGACCAGCTTGAACGAGAACGGCAACAAGTGATCTTTGCTGAAATTCATTTAAAATATTTTCAATCACTAAGGAATTTGAGTTTACATGAGAGAGTAAACAGTTTTTAATTGAAAAAAAACACACCAATCGTTTTGAGTATCCTTCTGCGGTACTTTTCAGAAAGATTCGCTAAAAGCCCCGTAATGTTATAACTCGTGCGTCATTTTTTGGGAGCTCCATTTTGTATAGCTGCTTTGTTGCAACATGGATCAAGTTTGGGTGCTAACCTTTAACCAATTTGCCGTTTAAATCACGCATGCGTGGTCTATGTTTCACTCAAACGAAAGTTTAGTCGATTGATTTGTCAAAATATGGCAACCCAACCAGGCGACGACGTATCGAACGGAAACAAATTGGCCCTTCAGAATTCACTTGCAATAGTTATTAATATCTTAATAATAATTGACATATTTCATTGACAAAAGGGTATTGAAGGACTTGGGTTCGAATCCTACCCGAGTAAGCCTGTGATTTTTTTTGTTTTGTTCAAAGGATACTGGAAAGTGCCGAGTAGAGAGTGCTTTTTAACACATCGGTGTTACACACACCGGTGTACGGGTGTACGGGTAAACAGGAAAAAAAAATGTTTTTAGATTTAACTTTAATTTGTATTTATTCGTGATTTGTTTAGGGGGGAAAGTTGATATAAAACAGATGACATAGATACATCCTGTGCAGACCTTGTCATTAAATCTCTGGTCAGTTCAGGTCACCGTGGATATGACGATGAGACCCGGTGGAGACTACAGAGAAGCCAGCCAGCTATCTTCTAAGAACCCCTGGGGAGGAACACCTAGAAATGAGGGCTTCTCTGGGGTCCTTCGTTGTTTAATGAGTGTATGGAAACAGTAATATTCTGCTCCTCAAAACCTCCCATGCCTTCAACAGCTTTTGGCAATAAAGACATCCACATGTCCCAATCGCAACTCTAAAAAGAAAACGAGTTCTTGTCTGCGAACTCATTTTTTTACCCTGCCCAGTATTTGAACCCAGAAGTTGATGATTAAGGGCACCAAACCTTGAATGCGATCCACTTATACACACAGCCGTCACAATCTCTTATGTCATACCAATGTGAAGAGTTTTATTTTAGAATGAGCTACCGGGCGATCTCGGAGGTCTACTAGTAAGACATCCGCTGTAGAATGGCAAAACGGATCGTGGGTTCTAATCCCACCCGAGTTTCTATGCCTGTGGCTTTTTTTTTCACATCACGCGGGAAAGTACTGAGTGTGCAGTGTTTTTTACACATCGGTGTAGCATTGGTGTAGCATCTCCCCGATGCAAATTTAACATTATTTTAAACTATACTCGTGTTTGTGAATGTGTAGCACCGCAATGACTCAAATCAGCAGCTTACGGAGCTGGTTTCAATTCTGTTAACTTAAAGTCAGTACAGCAGATATAAGATACCGCAAACCACCTTAGAGGGTTACACGTGTTACACCAGTTCATTGGCACCTCTCAGATCTGAAAGAATGTCAAGGAGGGCAAGTCACATATGCCTCCTTTTTCAGTTTGATTGTTATATTGTGACTTAGGCAAACCATACGTTTTCAATCTGACCCACTTTGTTTCAGTGTGGCCTACTTTCCCTTCCACCTTGATCTTTGGATCCTCTCAAACACGTTCATCCAAATACTTTTGATTGTTTAATTGTGTGCCACTGCTGTCAGATTAAAGGGACCCAAGGCTACGATAATGAATCCGAACTACAAATCGTAGTCACATTCAAAGGCTACCTCATGGGTTTGATGCATCGTTGTATTTTGGAAGAGTTCCTTCTTTTCTATCCTCAATATAGTCTTAAGTAACACAAACTTATATCTAATTGAAATGGAAAGTGAGCGTTCGATTAAATTCCCTCTCACGCACTTTTTTTTTTTTTTTCCTGCTGCTGCTGTTGTTGTTGTTTTTGGGTTTTTTTTGTTTGTTATTTTGTTGTTGTTGCTGCTGCTGCTGCTGCTGCTGCTGCTGTTGTTGTTGTTGTTGTGTCGCTTGTACTTTAATGTTGATTTTGCATTGCACTTCTATGGGTCTTTGCAGGGAACCATGAAATAGCGCAGCCAACGGCTCGAAAAGTTCGGTCAATCAAAAATCAAAAAGTTTCTTTTTTCCGATTGAAATTCCACAATAATATGGAGAAAATGTACCATCATACCTGTTATGAAATAGTAAACCTTTGCATTGACGTCATCCAGCCGCCATCTTAGATGTAAAACGATGGCAAAAATCGAAATGCACAGATTCGTACGCTCGGCGCACTAGATGGCCAATGAACAACCTCCTTTTGACCTATAAGGCGAGTGCGCTTTACTTAATGACATCATGTGACTTTTAACATAACGTGGAAATTATTCAGCAATGAATTTAGTATGAGATTTTGTATAAATCCTACTTTAAAAAAACTGCGTTTAGGTCACTACCAATTAAGTTGCTTACCTTTAAAATTTAAAGCTGGTACATCTGTCAGCAGTTAGATTTTAGCTTAAACTAGTTTTTGCGAGGACATGAGTTGTTATTTGTTGATTACCAAATAGTGACCACCAGCTAAACATGATTGTGGCGCGTGTAATCAAAGATTGCATATCAATGGGATGGATTATTTGTTATACGTGTTTGTATGTACATGTATGTTATGATATACTCTTTGGAGACGAAAAAGTCAATGCTATCCTTAAAGTATCATGCTTGAAGACACTTTCAAATGAGCTTGTATTGAGTGAAACGAGCATTTCTATTTGACATGAGAAATCTGTCTAGAATGCTACATTTACTTGTCCCTTATTATCCCCCTCATATCCTCTTGTGGTTCACAAACGGAGGTTCGTCTGACACGACAGGTACCGTACTCAGGGCACGATCTCCAGGGTAGCTATAGTCCTGGGTGTTGGTAACCTTAAGTTCGTGATCTTTAGTGCGAACAAGACTGGAGGGGTACCAGAAATCATAACAACATCTCACCTGTGGGGGAAAAAAGCCCCTGAGCTTGCTAGGAAAGGAATAATAGTGTCACAGAGTTACGGGGCAGGGGGGAAGCCAAAAACCACAAGAATTTTGTAGAGGCACTTTGTGTGCCACATGAATGTAGGTTGGGAAATGTTGACTTGTGCAGCAGATATTTGAATTCCCTGCTGTCTGTTTGTGTTATTCGTCTTGATTTGTAATCGCGTTTAGACTTTATCAAAAGTAAACAGATTGTGCCCATTGTGTGTGGTTGGTGTGGGAAGCTTAGCAGTATTGTTCTGGTATTTGCACAGTTTTGTATTTGAAGCAGACTGGCCTGGGTGACTTTATCTGTTCGTGTCCTCTCAAGGAGAAAGTTCGCTGTTGCCAAACTGTCGGCTTCAACCCACTGTTGGCACAAATTAGGAGCTATACTTGCACTGTTTAGCTTAGTTTCTTTGTATCTTTATGTTGGGTACCCACATGAATGCTTTCAGCTAAATTATTTAAATAGAGTAGTTTTACAATATCGAATTAAAGATGTACAATGTAGATTCATATAAGCAGGCCATCATATGAAAAATGTAAGGAGAATCGGCGCAAAGAAACACGTTTAATAGGCCTGTGTCACTGGATCCAAAATGCCATATTCGCAAAAGTTGTTGGCGCAGAATTATGGAATTTAGCAACAACTTTGTTTTCTTCTTGACTTGGTATTGTGAACTCGGCATAAGAAAATCATGGTTTACAGGTTATTGTGGCACAACTCAAGGTATGGTGATATACAGACCGCTTTCGTGTCACACACCTACGGAGCTCCGTGGGTGCCATTCGTCTTTTCAAATCCTTGTAATACTTATATTAAGATAATGACAACCGAGGAAGCAAATGCGTCGATATCCCGCAGTATAAAGGCACAAGGACAGAGCTCCGTCTTGGTAGACAAATTTTTCTTCTGAAAAATTAGTCAAACTGAGTGTTCGAATCCTATCAAAATAACCGCTTATTTAACAATGACTATGGAATAAGTATTGTCGTCTATAGTTACTGAATCACATTTCTTGATTTGTGCAATTCATAATTATAGTCGTTGAACCAATGTTTGTATTGGAGAGATTGGCTGTTGCCAGCTTGGTGTTTATATCCCCTATGTGAGTTTGCCGAGTTCCCTTGACGGGAAGATCATAAAAACAAACAAATAAATAAACAGTGTTACTACTACACAATAATGTTTGACTTGATTTGGTTTACTGTCAACACATCTTTAAGGCCTCAATATTAAGAATACATCATGCACAGGATATGCTCTGTAAACCAACTATTGTCCCATATGTAAACATACATCAATTCACTCATGCTCCCCTTAGTAGACCTCATACGAGGAACGGTTGTATACAAGAGCCACAATGACAATAGATGGACGTGATAAGATTTACACTTGGTTACCTGTGCCAAGATCAAGTTCATCACAGGTACCATAGACATGGCAACGCTGCCGGAGGTGGGCAACTATGCCGAGACTCTGACCTTGGGCCACGGAGGATTTGTCAAAGAATGTTCGTGATTAGCACGTGATTTACCTTCGGGAAAAAACGGTCGTTTCAGAGTCGACTTGATTTTGTACGTCGCCGTGTGTTTGTTAAATCTATATTTCAGAGTGGGTCACACCCATTATGTCAATGAAATCTCACCTTCCTTAAATTTGAAGGAAAAATGTATATATATTTATCTCAACAAATGGCAGTTTGTCAGTTTACAATCATCTCTTTGGTTGATTACATCACCAAGCAGAACAGCTTTCGTCCACTTTCCCCCATTCAGTTATTGTATTTTTAAAACATGTAAGTGTCTTGGATTTGACAACATAATGAGTACTCAACTCGAATAAAAAACCAAGTCCCCAACAACTGAATGGTACTTCGTGAGTCAAAATAGGTTCGGGTGCAAAAGACGGTTAAAGTGATATGTTTTTAATCGGGAACAAAATCCTTTTTTGCTGTTGACATAACCTAAACGGTTCCATACCTTTGACCTTGGTACATATCTGAATTTCTTTGAACGCGGCTTCAAAGCGAACAATAGAGAGTGATGGGTGTGTTTGTAGAAACTCCAATGGGAAGTTATTGACGTTTTTGTCAGTAAAAGACCTTGCCTTTTAAAAGTGATTTCACACGTCTGTCAGTTTACCTACAAGCGGTGGATTCACTCAGCTATGATACTAGCCAATTTGATGGTCGCTCGGTGTTCACTTCAAAAGGTAACGTTGCTCTTTTTTTAACACTTGATTTTGCAGCGATGTAGTAACTCCTTTATCTAATCCGATTGTTTGAAAAGTTCCGGAATTTAAAAAAGTGTGTACGAAAGGGATGTTCTAATCTAACTCGAGAGTGATCAACAAATCAGTGCGTGTGTGATTTCTCGGTTGTCAATGTTCCCATGATGTAATTGCCTTGTACGTCCTTCATTTAAAGGACAACTAAGCTTTATGTTTTCCTTTTTATTTGTTCCATTGTTTAGACGTTTATTTTATTTTTGAAGTGGAGCCTTCGATGAGTATTGCCAGATGAGACTGATGTGAAAATGCTGAGTGCATACACGTACCAGTATAGAAAGCAACTCTGATAATTATACTGATCCATTCGTTGCCAATGTTTATTGCTGTGTCATTTGTGGGGGAAAGTCCGGGTCTTGACAGACAATTCTGTTTGCCTTTAATTTGTAAATGTATGAAAAAGTATCAAGTGAACTTTAGAAATTGTCACTCATGCAACGTTGACTTTATTTATTGACACTCAATTTAAGGTTGTTTTCATAATAACTTGAAATGATGCAGTGCTGTTTCTTTAGAATGTTCCTTTTAGCATGTCCCTTAAGGTGTTTACTCTATGTCTAATTAAGGGGGGAAAGAGCAAATTGTCGTTTAAGGTCTTACTTGTCTAGGAAAGTGCATTGATACTAAGCATCCTGAGTAGATAATTAATCTTAGAGGCTGTCTTTTCCTCAAGAACTTAAAGTTAAGAGAGACTCACACGTAGTATTATTGACAAGCTGGCTTACTTCTACACACGAAATGTCTCTTGCAAAGTGAAATGCATGGTTCAAATGTAGGCCCTGTGCCTGTTTGTAGATGAGAAAAATAATATAATCAGCTGTTGCAAACTGCTTAATACCAACCAAAAGGACCTATAGTAAAAATGCAACCCAAAACAAGTTAGTCGCCTGACGTTTTGACCCTAGTAGAGTCTTCTAGCCTTCGAGAAAGACACTGCTAGGGTCGAAACGTCAGGGAAACTAACTTTTTTTTAGATCTAAACTTTCAGGCAGCATCAGTGTAAACTTACAAGTAAAACAAAGTATGGCTGGAATATTTATTTTCTTAATGAAGTAAATCTCGGCATGGAGCCAGTCATTTTCAAGTTCTACGTGACATGATATCTTAGAGGCTTCTATAGCCCCGCTATGCTTGTTTAGGATATTTCTGTGTACTTTATGAAATTGTACCCCCGGTGTAACTTACTCCGGGCCTTCAAGTTGAAACTACTGTAAGAAAAGTCAAAGACTAAGTTCCGCAAAAGCTGCCGAGTGCCTTTAAGTAGATACAGTTTCCGTTGTCTTGAAGTTTCTAAATTGGCTCATTTGATAGGTTCGTAGCTGTACTGATGTGTCATTTTACCTTTTACGCCTCTTCTTCGTGCTCCATTATGCTGTCAATGGGTTAAAAAGGGGCACACCCTAGATTTAACATCAGACGAGGCTGAAAAGGGGACCACTCTTCACTCTCTTGAAAGGGAACATCTTATCAGACTCTCTCAACAGGACCGGGTACGAGTCACTTCCCAAGTCTTAGTTCTGCCGGGACTTATTGTATTGTATACACTCTCCTCATTTCGTTGGATTGTTAATCTTGCAAATATTGAACGGGCAGCCCCAAGGAAAGAGACTTGCTGCGCCCACCCTTCCGATTTGGTTCGTTTGGTAATATACAGCTTTCTGTTTTAACGTTAATTACTGTATTGAGTATAGTTCTCTCCTCTCATGTTATAATTGCCCATGTCAAACTAACAATGTATCAAATTGTATAGCACCGGTATCCGCCATGTTAATAACGCATAGAGCGCTCTGTAAATACCCTAACAACCACAGTGGAAACTAGATTTTAAGTAAGATCTTAAACACAGTTCAAAGCATCCTTGAAAGTGTTTTGTGTAAAGTTTCTCTTGGAACTTGGCAAAGATGGAGAAAGACGCACATCAGATGGAGATGTAGTTCAAGGTTGTCGTTGCTGCTGCTGCTTTTGTTTGTTGTGGTGTTTGTTGGGGTGTTGGGGCGTTTGCTTGTTTGTCTGTTCGTTTGTTTTTGTGTGTTTTGTTATTGTTGTTTTTGTTGAGGTTTAATGGGGAGAGGCTGCCCTTTCTTTTTTTCTTTAATTTCTTTAATTTCGAATGGCAGTCATGTTTTCGTCCAGAAGGGAGCCATCCATGCCACAAAACAGAGACTGCGCGAGTCATGCCCTCTATCGAATCTTCTACAGGCATTATCTCCCACAGGGAGTTAGACCGAGATTGTCATGGTGTGATAAACGTATGAGGTCCAGGGTGATGGCAGCATTGGACTGTAATAGTGTGCAGAGTGTCTCACTGTCATTAGCAGGATGTGCTTGCCTCTGTCAGACAGTATCAAAGTTAAACACAACTCATAACATTAACACCGATGGCGACTGTTGGGATTAAGGACTTACACTTCATGAAAGACGATTATGTGTCATCTTTTTTTTAAAGGGCGGCCTTAATATCGGCAAGACGTCACAGACAAATAAATCCCCGAAAGCTGCTTTCCTTCAGGTGTTTCTCTTGTATCGAAACCCGCGTTACTGTTGATTGGAAGTCCTTCATTAATAGAATCGAATAGCTTGACTCTTACACCAACGCAGCCCATGCAGATTGGAATTTTGAGCCATATGATTGCGTGGAGTTCTTCTTGTTTAGTGTTTTTATAGATGTGTAGACTTAGATCTGGAGCTTGATTTTGAGCAGCCAATCTTGTGTGGGAACATCAACATCAGCCAAACCTTGGGCTCCATTGGGTGGTTGATGTAGAGAGCACTCCCTGATGATGTGGTTCGCTGTTTGTTCTGCTCCACAGTCGGTTGATGTGAAGCCCAATCTTGAGATGACCCTCTCAAGCTCGCAAGTGGTTTAGCTTCACCCATGAATGCCGAGGCAGGTCTGAGCAAGGAGGGCACCTCACTGGTTAAAAGAAGTAGCTCTTCAGGGGCGATGGTGACTGGTGCCACTGCTGCGACCATTTTGTTGGTAGTCCATTGGGATGTTGGTGTCTTGGTGCGTGCCTGTGGGAGCAGTGACTTTGCTTCTGGGGTGAATGGGTGCCTTGATTTGAGTCGAGGTTGTCTGTTTTCCAGTGATGACCTGGTGGAGCAGGTGGTCTGGATTGAGAGCACGACGATCCAATGCCATAACATGGCCTTCCCTTCTCAGGGCAGCCGGTGGGATTCCTGTCAGAACTGAAAGCACTCGGGTGGGTAATTCCTGTACAAGAGGAAAATTGTGTGTTAAAGTATTTGAGGGGTATTCTCTGCCCCATATCGGGCGTGTATACCCCCACCCATTACAATTTGATAGTCTGGTGCCGCAGACTATTACTGTTTGCGCCGCATGTTAAACTGAGTCTCCCAAGATTGTAAACATTCACCTTCCTGCTTCCTCCCCGAGGGGGCGACTTTTCTCACTGAACCTCGTCAAGTTTGCGAAGCCAATAAAGTTGTCATGGACCTCACATCTGAATCATGTCAATGCGCGGCATTTTATCTGCCGCTGCCTAATTTTTGATTAATATGCTCCCAAGATCAAAAATGAATGTCTGACTTGAGTCATCAACACTGATAATCCACGCCCTGTATCAATACTTATTCTGTATACAAAATGACGCAAACATTATAGGCAAACAAATATGAACCTCTGTGAAGGTTATGGACGCTTCAGGTATGCAGAAGTTGTTCATGATTGACCCACTGTACGTATGTGTAGAAAATGATTTTGAGGGGAAAAAAATCAATCCAGCAGCCAAGATTAGTAAAACCGGACGAGCACAACCCACATTCTTGAAGTCGAAGCTGTAGGTCCTAATGCTGTAGGTTGTGTTGAGCAAAAGAACTAACGAAAGTTGGAGGACCAGCCATAATTTATGTACCTTGAATGATGTTTTGACAGGTAAAATGTTCTAACTTATAAAAATACTTTTGTCATAACCATTGACGACATTCTACTGGTTCGTGACGTAGCTGGTAATCGGTTAGCCTGGAATACTCTACATAGTAGAGGCTGATATGATATTTATTCAGCGTTTACTCGATGTTCCTGTTTGCAGTTTGTATAATTAGCAAATTTGTACACGTGTGTCGTGGAATCTTTGTGAAACTAGGTCCAGCTGATTATCCAGAAGTCATACGTACAGCAACTTTTTGCAACCTGTTCCAAGTCACAAAGATTAACAGTATCGAGCCTACTGTAATCAAGTAGGCCTATAGTATTTAAAAATCCCAAGTGAATTATGGGATTAATCAAATATGCCCTGCCTCATAATGTAAACCGCCAGGAGCAAGCTGATGACCCAATCGAATTACAGCGTTCACTTCTTAATTACACGCTGGGACACCTGTTGTTCTTATTCTATTCCCGAACAGGAACGATATGTTGAAACCTCTTGGCAAGATGTTTGTCAAACTGAAGCGTTAGCGCTCAGTTTTCACTCGCTTGATCAGAATACTCTTGTTTTCTGTTGTCAAATTGCAATGTAAAAATCAGGTGGTAAACCCGTAGACTTACTCAGTCCATTTGGTGTTTGATTTACCAAAACAAATCTTTCAAATTATTTTGTAAGCTTCCTGACCCATAAAACTGCCAACAAACAGCTGTACCCCCTGTGTGATGTATTGAAGCATAGCTCAATGATTGAAGTGAAGAATCAAAGGCAAGTGTAGAGTACTCCGTGAGTTTTCATTGGCAGCTGTCCCCTCCTTCAAACAACCCTTGTCATCATCACCTCTATAACGATCGTCTAACCCTCCCGGCAGTGAAGATAGGGTGACATTACGGATCTACAAAGAAAATAATAGCTTCGAACATGATTGGAATGAAGGCATTCTGGAAGGAATGGGAGAGTGCCTAGTTTTCTGGGAACCTGTGCATTATGTTTCTATTACTCATCAAAAATGTAGACACGTTAATTGAAGATTTGAAGAAGAAAACAAAAGGTTATAAAAACGTACATTATAACGACTGTGCAATGTTCTGCTGCTTGTTGAAAAGTTTGAATGAAACCAAAACATGAGTCACGCAGATTACTGGTCCGTAAATCCATGATCCGGATAGGACGGGATTGATTTGAAAAAGGGGTCATGCCAACCAGAAAATCGTCACACAGCAGCTCCCATCCGCCATGTGATTTCCCCATTCCAATGCTTAACATCCTGCAGAATACCAGATCACCGATCGAAACGTCAAGTTGTTGTACCACGGCACCGGGTCATTTGAGGACCACGACTTTTTATCGGTGGGTGTACCGCCAACCTTTACTAATAATATATTCTTGCATCAAACTATCCGGCCGAGTGCAATATTATTTTTAAAAGCACTTTATATTTTTTAACTTTCTAAAAGTCTTCCTAATTGGGTTGCCCTTGTTCCCACCGCTGTGATCAGTATAAAACACTGCTATGTAGAAAACCTAATTAAGCAAACAGTATCAATATTGAGAGAGCTCCCAATTATGCTGGAATGTTTACTTGTCTTTTTCATTTTATGTACCGAGTGTCTCTTCAGTGGAATTTGTCCTATGACCTCAACTTGAAAAGGTTTGATGACCTCCCTAAGAACCCCTGTGTTAACTAGGTCACTATTATGCTGATTAAATCCACGTATAACCTTAATCAATTTACGTTGGGTTGACCTGTGCGGACAAGGTAATCCGTCTTGGGCAAGAAGTCCTGAAAGATTATGATTTTGAGCAATCTATAAATAGACAAGTTGAAGTCACTCTGGTATTTTTAAAACGAAGCTTGAAGTGTATTTTAGTTACGATATTGCTATACTTTGGAACTTCGGGGGAACAATCAGAAAACCTCTTTTAAAGGGTCAGATGAAAGTTTGTAGATAAGTTGAAGACTTTCTATTTGGTTAGAAAGAATTCAGACTTATGTTTGATTTATTTTTATAGGTGTGTTTACCCAGTTATTCAGACATCTGTTGATTGCCTGCTTTAGGTAACAAGAGCATTTTTCAGTCGACCGCATTTTGTCTCTGTTTGACCTTTCGCATTTTCTGTCTGACTCTTTTTTAACTATCATGTATGACATAGACTTAATACCAATCCCTCAAACTCCACCCCGCCCCTGTCGATATTGCGAGCAAGAGAAAGCTCTCCAAACTCAAGCCGGTCATTTCAGTGCAGTGTGGGTAATGTATGAACAAATGGAGCTGACGTGCATGTTATAAGGAACCCAAGATAACTAGCTGCAACTTTAAACAAATCTGTTGAAGATGCCAGGACCCCGTAGGGATTAATAGATGGGTGGAGTTGAGAGGAGATGAGGGCAGAGCACTTCAGTCAGTATACAAGTGGATCAGAACTAAGAAATAACTGATCAGTTGAAGTAGACCGACATCCCGGATGGGGCCGTCTTTGTTTGATTCCCTGTGTTAAAATAACAGCAAAGGCTCTATGTCCCACTTCATTCAATGGGGCCAGACTACTTTTTCCTTCCAGCCTCAGAGTGGTCTTATCAATTTAAATGGAAGAAACACAAGATGGCGGCACAAACTGGGTGCCATCGTCAAATTCGGGAGGTGTCGTTTGGCAGTTTGAGATCACCCACGTATTATAGATTAATCTTCCTTGAACATGGTACCCTTGACACATTTTAATGAATATGTCAGACACACAAATATGTCGTGGTACGTTTTCAAGGTGTTTCGAAGAAAAAGAAGTGAAAGAGAATTCGACTTCGGTCCCCACGTTGGCGATTCTTCGTTTTCATTACGCGCTCCAAACCGCAGACTCCTAAACCGTTAGCCCTTCTACTCGCCACAACCCAGTGAGGTACCGAGCAGTTTGTTCCACTCCCCGCTAGCAAGGATCAGCTGTGATCCCTCAGCCTCTTTCGCATATTGGTAACTCTTTCAATGCATCCATTCTAGAACACCGTGATTGTCGGCTCGCATACCAAAGGTTGGATATAATATCCATTCATTTTGAAGGGGGCAGAGTCGGTAGACTTGACATTGACTGCCCACTTATTGGGAAAACGTGCGCAAATTACGGAGCGCAATGTGACGGGATGGTCGGATGGGATTGTGTGTGTTATGTCTGTGACTCCTTCGTTTTATACAAACAAATCTCTAATTGACAGCTGGTTGTGATGGCCCGCAGTCATTAACTGTACGATCGGTGCCGATAATTATATGTTATTATAAACTCTGTTAATGAAAAGATATCAACTTTTCAGAAGTGATGAACCAGTGGCAATATTTCATTAGACATTTATGACGATGGTTTGCATACACCACAAGTCCGTTCTGAGTGCTCGATTTTCTGTTGCTATGTTGAATTCAGTCTGCACCGTATTTTACTCTAAATACTTGTGAAGATAGATAAGTCCCCATATATAGTGCTTGCTGAGTACAATGTCAACGAACGGCTTCGCCCTGCCGATAAAACCTGCTGGATTAGTTTTTGATGCATTTGGTGCTCGATATGTGGCATGGTGTAACCCCCCTCCCCTGTTGTGTCTTCATTGTGTTCTGGGAATCTCAGGAATTCTTAAGAAGATTTTAGGTTGGGAGTACTTCAGTAGAAGAGGGGAAAAAAGTGTGTTAAAAGTACGGGAACATTTGAGGTGGACACCCCCTGCCACATGAGTCCGGGCCTCATCCTCTAGCTAGACACCCACAACAGCTGCAGTGTGCACAGATTTTCCCCGCTGAACTTTAAGGCAATGGACGAGTTCAGCAATCAGTTTGCATTCGTACAAAGTGTATATACACAGCCCAGGAATCTTTTATTCTTACCCTGCGCGATGGGCACATCAACCATGAGAGACTTAAAGTGAAGGTATACGTTTGGTAATCACTTCAAAAATTAATGGCAATCAAAACTGACTTGCTTAAAAGTACAGCAGCTTTCAATATTATAAACATTTTGAGGAACACTTCAATTCAAAATAGTGTGATTATGGAAAGAGATATCAGTTGTTATCCCCCCAAATTTGAATCTGAGATGTATTCCTATCATGTTCCTATTATATGTCGTTCTTCCTGCGTGGACATATTCGCTCCGGATTTTCGGCGATATCTCAGAACGCGACCACCTTTTGAAATGAAACTTTCACAGGTTAATCTTATTGTATCTATCTACATGTATATATGATTAAAACAATTGGGGGTTTCAAAAACCAAAGGTATACCTTGCCTTTAATACACTGGCAAAGATGTGTTACATCTCGTCAACTAGAAGCGCACCACGCCGTGGCGTAAAGTGCGTAATACAACCCAGCTCGGCGCTGTCAAGCAACTGCTCTCCCTGACAATCAGACAGTACGTGCTGCTATTCAGACAACGGCGAAAATAAATACTTGTTGTAAAGTGCCTGTAATGATTTCTGATTGATGAGAATATATGTTTCAGATTTTCATGCCATGTGGTCCATCCTGCACACAGCAGTGCTGCTCTCTGTGAACACTGGGTGGGACTTGCTCTTTCTGTTATTTTCTTTACTGAGGACAAATATAGCTGTAGCAATCAAACCAGCTAATACTGTTGAACAGTTATATAGGTTCATGCTTCAAAAACCAAGTTGTGTTCAATCAGTGACAAGCAGTTGTTGTTTATACTGTGCGACAAATACTTAACACGTAGCTAGCTCCCTAACTGTGTTGTGGGTTGTTTTGTGTCCGTCTGCTGCATCGTTTTGTGCACTGGTTAGATAAGTTTTGTTTTTGTCGTAGGAATTCTGTGATCTGCAAGATGTTTCAACATCTTCGAAATCAACTTAAAAGTTGTCAACTAAACACAGTCTCCGAATATGACCCCATTTAAAGCTCATGTGTCACATTAGTAATTGTCAAAGACCAATATCCATCCACACTTGATGTGACCCAACACATCCATGAAATAACAAACCTGTGAAAGTTTAAGCTCAGTCGGTCATTCGAGTCACGAGAAAAAAAAGTGGAAAAAACCTAAAATGTTTTCACTGTTTTCAAACACTGAGTTTTGACTTGCAAGATCAAAACAAGTTGTTTTACTCATCATTTGCTCGAAACTATTGCATTTCAAGCAGAACTATTTGAACCATGACCACCATGACCATCGTTATACCATGTAAGTTGTGTGCTAAATTGTGATCATTTATATTTTTACTCTTGTCAATGTTATGTACACCCTTTAACAAATTGCTCCAACCCAACCATACAGAACCTAATCAGAAGGAAAGAACAATAATGTTGATGTTTTAAGGTTTGAAAAGTGTACCCCTTCCCCGTTTAAACCACTCCTCAGTTTAGTTTCAGAAATGAGATTTTTATTGAGATTTTGTACATGAGTGTATTATGCTACAAATCCTTTAATCACATCATGCAAACACGGAGCCCAATCTGGCCAAGTAAAACCCCAAAGGTGTTTATGTTCTGAAGAACTGTTGACGTATGGCAAGTCGTGGGTTTATTTTGATGGTGTCAGCGATTTTTTTTTCTTCTTCCTTTTCCAAACAGCTCTACCAACTTTGCCGTCGCAACCTGGCGGACCATGCCATTCAACTCTACTAAACTGACGAAGTGGAGTCCGAGAAAACAATATTGAGCGAATACAGAAACTTGACTTCACGCTTTCCGGGACAGAAGATCGATAAGGTAAATTATAAAAAGATTTATACAATGTTGTCTTTAGCTCTTTGACATGATCATTTTCAATGTTCATTTTTTTGGTGCTATAATTGATCTTTTAGAAACTTTGTAAACTGACATTCGTGTGGATTGTGACGAAAATAAAATACGCACAAGCCTAACATGATAAAGTACATGCGTGTTTAAAATAATGGCATAATGGCATATTCCAGTTACCCCCCCCCTCCATAGCGGCACGCCCCTTCCCATTTGTTGTACGATCTGTTCGTCATTATTAAGTCACGGTCATCAGCGCATGTTAAAACCCTTTTGTACATGTTGACCATATCACGTCCGCACCAGTGAAACAGGCTGAGCCCGTTCTCTTGATTGATTGTAAGCACTATGCGAACCACATAGCAAACAGGGTCTCAAACAAAGATGGCTGAATCTTCCTGGTGAAGGTTTATTGGCCCCACTCGATCTGCCTCCTCCATGAACCGGTATCGGGTCCTTGCATGTTGCTCTCAGGGAGGAGAGATGAGCTGGTAGAGGTTTGGAATGTGCAGCCAGAGATCGTGCTGCTTCGCTGCCTTTCTGACGTTGTTATAATTATGAGAGCGTGTCCCCACGCCGTGTGCTCATACAATTTCACAGTTGGCTGTGGCCAGTACAATGATGTCATCGTAATCAACTTGTTCTATTCCTCTTTTGAAAAGGCCAAAAGAGTATATTAAACTTTCTGCCTCGTTGCCTCATAACTTAATATGGCTGATTTTTATTGAAGAGGTGCGCGGAAATCACTTGAGCGTGGTCGATGCTTTAAGCGTCCCCACTGCATTCCGAAACATTTGCCACCGTGTCAAGAATTACTCAAGAATTATTAGGAAACAATAATTCCCTGACACGTCAATAATGAACTTAACAAATTGCACAGTTGTATGATCAATGTCTTGCATATGTCTCTGCCTTCACAACCCCACCACATCTTTATTTGGATAGATCTGAAAATCTGTATGCACTTTGGAATGAATTGATGCACATCTTAAATATGTATACAATAAAAGCTCAGCTCGGCTGATCCCAACCCCTGCACACACAGCAGAGCGCCGAGCGTATATCAAATTTAATAGAAACTGACAGAGTGTTGTTGCCTTTGATCTTTGCATCTCTGGGGCTTGTTTGCTACCAGCGAGTGTAACCAGTGTTTGATCGTTCAAAGCAATCAGACAGACATACATTTGTACAATAGCTAAGCACAGGAAATTGCCACTACAAGTTGCAATTTCCTGATCGATGTATAATTTTAGGACTGTTTTGGGCAGAGGTTTTGCTGTCAGCTAAGTCAGTGACTTAAGCTGTACTATTGTGTTCTTGGTTGAAAGTGAGGCGACTCTTCACTTTCTTTCGATAGCATTTCAAACCCGTTAGACTTCTTGCTCCCTAAACTTGTCATAATTAGTTGTTCTGAACGGTCTTAAAACCCTCTGGGCGAAATTACGTCACACACGTGGCCTTTTACGCTGGTTTACTGTCGAGTTTTCTTTCTATTCGCGTACAGATACATGCAGGGAGCCAACCAGAGGGCGCTCCCAACTGCGGCCGTGGCAACTTTTTTCCAAGTTTATAACTTGGGCTAATTTTGTTCATATCACTCTACAAAAACAAAGTGAGCGGATTATGCAATCGTGTAATGTAAAAAAACAAAAACAAAACACGATAAAGTAATTAATATTAAGGATAAAGTATCCTGACAATACCGCCTTTAGATCCGTCTTCTGTGTGAGTTGCACAATCGCCAACAGCAGTATATTGCAAAGTTTTTTTGGAGAGTGTCATTCCACATTCATTCCCGATGACCGCGAGGGTGCTCAAGTTGTGATTTATGGCAGCATATGTCCAATGGCGCATTCCTACTGGGAATACGACTTGATGAGTTACTAATAATGATTGCATATTTACAAGATGATGCACTTCACTCAATTTATGTCCATTAAATGAAATATTTGAGTGCTTCGTGTAAGCATCTTGGGTATTTTAGGCTCTCCCAGACAGACCCATGAGCAAGAACGGTCTGAATTCCTGAGAGAGAGATTCACCGAGGAAACTTCTTTTGAAAACATACCCAGATAGATTGAAGGGTTAATTTACTGGTGGTCAATATCAAATGACACAAGAATTACAAAGTTATTTCTTTTCTAACTTAAACGGACTGACTAATCGAAAAGCCTTAACAGCTCCGGACTCTCGAAGAGAATGCCACGTAATGTTAGTTAGGGAGGAAGCATTGGTAGGCACTAGTTCACATCTTTCCAAGTTTGCACAGTTTCCAAGATAATATTTACTAAAACGCTTACATCATCCAACCCTACCCCCACCTAACCCCAACCCCAAAGAAGACAGAAAAGAAGAAGAAGAAGATACAGCAAATGTGTCAGTCTGTTTTAAGCAAGTAAACGATTTGGTGATTAAGTTATCTCTCACACTCTCATGATATTGTACGGCATCTTTGTAAATGTTGGAATATGTGAAGCCACGCCCTACCCCTAACTTGTCAGCTAAATACTACGGCTCTTTAAAACGACGAACGCTGGACATCATTAAATAGTTGTAGCTTCGTGACCAAAAGGTAGCAGCAAGCTACGTGAAACAGTTGTCTGTCTTTTGTATCATTTCAAATGAGCGATTTTGATGACACTGACAATGAGATTGACAATAAGATCAAAAATAGTCAAGTGCTTATAATCGAGACAAAGGCACTGTAGGAAGTGCCTTTGTCGTCAACCGAAGGGGATTTTCCCGATTAGGGACCAATGTTTGTATCCGGATTTGGAGAAAACGGTTCCAATTGGGGTAAAGTGTATTCCGTGTAGGAAGCTTGTGTAAAACCACCAGTTGGGCTTTTAATTAACTAAACACCTCAATATGTATGTACTATTTCGTACATTTCACAAGGGCATTAAGAAAGCATTTAAAGACTTTTATCGCAGGCGTTAATTTCCTCCGACAGTTACTCATCATCATCTTCCTAAAGACTTGTGAACCGAGAAAAAAAACTACGGTGAAACTTTGATGCACCCCATCCAGTAAGTTTGTAAAGCCCCTGGGGAAATAGAGGGGAAAATAGTGACTTTTTATCAGTAATTGAAGAAAAAATAATAAGAGATTTTGTTCACGATTTGTGCGCTCGTTGTTCGGATCGTCTGGCGCCCCGACGTCCTCTTTCAAGACCTAGTGTAAATTCGATACCGTGGTGGTATAGAACTGTTTGCAAGGTACTTTTTATTTGTGTCGGTGTCGTTTAAGTGTTTGTCACCCTCTGGCCGGTGGCACAAAGTACAAACTTTCAAGAACGGAGATTTTTAACCATTATTTGTGAGAAACTTCCAGACGTAATTGTGCTGTTTGTTTTTTTTATATTTACGTAATCATAATATCCTGAGGTTGGTCAAGTTCACTTGGTGCAGTAAAAAAAAAATCATTCAGATTTTGAGATACAAAAGAGGGTCAAACTGTATAGTCTTCCAGAAAGAGTTTTGTTAAAAGTTTCGAATGGTACCCAAAAAAAAACAAATACGCAGGGATGAGACTTTTATCTGAATTTAGACTTGATTATGTCGGCATGGTGAAAAGGGTGCCGTTTTTCTGCATTTATAAAGCAATCATAATCTTTGATCTACTGATCTAGATATTGCTCCCAAAAGCTTCTTGAAATCTATAACTGCCTGGTATCCATTAGTCTCTCTAAAATCTTCCGAGTCAGATTTGACCCGGATCTCAGGTCCCATGGAGCCTGACCCTTTTTCTGGGTCAGTATGACCCGGAACCTGTGTCAAACTGACCCGATACTGTGTCAATCTGATGCAAAATCCAAATGTTGAACCATTAGTGGGTCAACCTGACCCACTAATGGTTCAAGCTACCTAAGACCCTGAATCTGGTTTGAATTCTGACCCGGTTTCTTCTTCAGAGTGTACCATTGTGTCAGCATGTCCGTCCTGATGTGTTTCAGACCTTTTTGTCAGCACTGACTCTCACCTGTGAATACGGCTGCAGCATACTTTGGTATGGCAATATTGTTCAAACGTCTGGTGTTCACAGAAGGAAATTCATTGATATAACTTTTGACTTGGATTGATTTCCTGAACCGTCTCTCCATAGCGGTTATGCCAGTTCCTGATTCAGGTACAGAAACGGGGGTATATTTATTTACTTGTTCTACAGATCGGAGACATGAACCTACTGGCGACATTCTTGTTCTAGTCTGTTGTGTACATTCGCCAAGGCTAAAGGATTTAGTCTGTTTTATATGATAAATAAGTGCTTTCTCGTCCAAAATGATGCCAGATGTCCGACGTGTATGTCTAGCTTCAAAGGTCTGCGTATATAGATCATTACTGCTCGTACTATAATTGTAAAATTTAATTGGGGCAATTACCCATGAGTTTTGTAGTTGACAAAGAAGGCCTGACCACGAGACGTGCAATACAGAAACAGGGACCTTGGTGTACCGGTATGCATCGAGCAAGTTTATGACAAAAGAGAAACGTTCAGGAATACATCTTTTTTTAGAAAATTTCATTCCAGTCTATAAATCTTTCAGGACTTTAAGAAACTTGTAAAAGCTAATCTTGTAAAACAAAAATAACATCAAGAAAAGATGGATTAAGACTACACCAGCCATTTTGAGTTATGGTGGACATAATACTGTGACACTTGGGTCAATTTGTCTGTATACACCCAAACCAAACAGTGCGCTCCTACAGTGTCCACCAGTATCTCACAACGGCTAATTACACTGCACAGACCATATACTGAAACATTTGTTTGTAAAAGAGTGACCTTGTACATTCCAGGGCCTTACGGGCAGGCGAGATGCTACACTGGTCTTAGTATGGGAAGTTTTACATATTGTGTCATAATTTCCACGTGATTTTAAGAGCTATAACAACTGTAGGACAAGTTTTAAGACGTGTCCTCTTTCTTTATATCAAAAGTTGTTGAAAGACGGTGCAAATTCAATAAAACATGACATTCTATGTTTTCTTGTATCGGGCTGTGTACAAATCGTGATTGCAGGGAAGGGCAGGCTCTGCAGGTCTTTTAACACATTATGTCACAGGTTGCATGGTTTGTGACAAAACAGAATGGATTGCTAAGTTGTAATACCATGGCAAGCAAATAGGCGGTAGCTTTTTCGGATTCGAAATGATTCAGTTGGAAACATCTCACACAAAATTACGTAGGTTTTTTTCTTTTCTTTTTCATAAGTATCCTCATAATCTACCAAGTGGGTTTTTAAATTCTGTATCAGTGTGAAAAGAAATGGATTGCTAAGTTGTAATACCATGTCAAGAAAATAGGCGGTAGCCTTTTTGGATTCAAAATGATTCAGTTTGGAAACATCTCACACAAAATTACGTGTTTTTTAATGTTTTTTAATGTATTATATTCTCTTTTATAAGTATCCTATTAATACACCAAGTGGGTTTTTAAATTCAGTATCAATGTGAAAAGGAAAATAATAACCCAAATTGTGAAACACGAAAGTTCTCTCCCTGCGTACTATAAAATGCTTCCAATTGGACACGCGAGCACGAAGACTGTCGTTTTATTTTCCCACAGAAAAAAAGATGTCATTTTAATTATGTGACACGTTTCACATAACCCGGGTATTTTTATTGCAGCGATCTGCCACTGTTGTCGTTTTATGGACTATTGAGTTTGTGTAACGAGGCCTGGACCATTTAGCATTGACATGTTTTTGCTTGATTTGCCGTCTTTTGTGTTCAGCTGAATAGCTGCTTCTGACTAAGTCATGGCCTGCACCCGATAGTTGCATTGGTTCTGCCTTTCACACGAAGTTAGCGTAAATACAACGCTGTTCATGTGAATTCCCAAACGTAGCATGTCACCACTCTGGTTTTCAAATGAGATCATTGATAAACAGTTTTGTAAAGTGTACACATTTCTCCAAGAAGAGGTACTTTTTAGAAAAAGTGGGTAACTCCATTTGATTTCTGTCAGTTAAAGTTCTCTAGTTCTCTCGGCAGCTCGTTGCCCTAGGCAGTACATGTACGTGGCCGGTCACCAACGCACAAGATAGATCACTCACGAAGCTCTGTATTCGCTGGTTACCAAAGCATACCCAAACTTTTACGAACTATGTAACGAACAGTTTAAGTCGATGACACCATGCAATTATTACAAACTGCGCATTAGTTATTGAGCCATGCAAAGTTTCTCTCGAAATTTTAGCGCAGTTTGGGGCTATAAAGCCAACACTAAATCTAGCTAAGGTGGTCAGGTTGGTGTAGAGGTATCTTTCTTCACCTTTCACATCTGTGTGGTTTGATTTTATTTATTTTTCCCCTACCTGACTTCGTAGGGTTTCCCTGGAATAATTCTCTGGGGTTTTCCTCCCACACCTAAAACTAAAACGTCCATCCTTGTCTTCTCTCCATTTGGTTCTTGGCTATTACAATGATTAAGTTGGCTTTTCTAAGAGTCATTTGCTTCACAATCAGTATAAATAAAATGATATAAGATTAAACTTAGCTTGAAATATGGCTTCCACCAGTGTATAGCAAAGGCACGTGATTAGTTTGCATACAAGTTGTTTACAGACCTATGTTTGTGTTCTGTGGTCTATACATTGGCAATTAAGTTAAGTTTTGCTCTATAACTTGGAGGCAAAACCATTCAGTAGTCTGAATAAGTTAATTACGCCCTTAATTTATTTCCAGGCCGCTACCTTATTTATAGAACGAAGATGAAGGGTAGTAAAACCATGTTTTATATTATTGAGAACAGAGCTAAAACGGTACTTTCATTGAGAAAAACATTCATTTGTATCACTAATGGCAAACTCGCCAAGTTTGATTTGAAAATGGACAAATTCTCTCGGTGCGTTTTTGTAAGTTCTTCAACTGAATTAATCTAAGAACATATGAACAGTTAATTCACTTCCAAACTTTAATCCGTTCACCAGCCCCAACGCATTAAGAGCTGCCGAATCAAGCCACACGTCACCGTTATAACCACAATTTGTAATTTTTAATTATCGAAAACGGCGAATTTCTCAACGCGTTCCACGTGGTTTCAGAATGACAGAAAAACACATCAACAGTCTTGAAGATTGACTCGCTAGACTGGCCACCACACTCTCTGGGGAGTCCCAGACTAGGTGTGAATTACATTGACTGATATGTCGGCAAACTTTGACTATATTTTTGTAATAGTAAATGAGACTTCCATCTAAGATGTAATCTTAAAAAAAAGATAACATATTCACATCATTGTGTTTCTCTTTTTATTCGAAATGGTTTGTTTTTTCAACATTGTTCGACATTGCACCATCATGCGCATACTGTGTTACCAGAAGATCTGACGTCACACGTCAAGCTTAGTTTTTGTTAAATGTGTCTAAAGTACCGGTAGCTTGAAATCATAATTGACCTTTTGCCAGCAAGGGTGCCTTTAATTATCGCACAAAACCGTAAAAGTTTTTAGCCTCACTCCAAACTTTAAAAAATGACACAGCTCTCAAGTGTGCATGTTTGAGCCCTGTTCATCTTAAACTTATCCGATGGATTAACTTGGTAAACAAGGCAGTCTTTTAGCTTGAGACCGCAGACTTTTTAAGGTTTATCTAGGCACTGATGACGTAGGCACAACGTGTGGTTATATTTTCTTGTAGGCCGCAGAGTGGGGGCTACGTCACAGTTCACGACTCACTATCAACACGACTGTGCTTAAGTTGTCGTGTGGAGGCCAAATCGGGCACATGAATCCGGCGTATCTCCTCTGTAACTAGAAATAGCAATTGCTGCGTAGGTAGACTACCATATGCCACAAGGCGTGTCCTACTGTGTTGATTAATTACAGCAATTTCCCCCGCCTTTAAATGTTTTCAGAAGGCTGAAACGTGCATAACCAGTTTTGTACAAGTTTTGTAGAAGGTCGAAGGCGCAACATGGGGGAACTCACGCTGAAATGGACGCCATTTCAGCAAGCAACCCTGTTGATGCAATTGCTATCGATGACATAACAAAACATTTGCTTGCTGAAATGGTGCGCGAGCGTGTTTCACGTTCCAACAACAGATAGAGATCCAGTTCCCCATATACTCCCCGTCTAATATTTGGTTAAGTCGAAGGTATTCTTTGAAACTATATTTTTCACTGTTGCTAGCAACAGAAATTTGTCCCATTGCTGTAAAGTGGATACTGTCTGTACTCATTAACCGGTATTTACTTTGGGTTTATCGACATTTATCTGACTGCTGTAATCAAAACATAGACGGCAGGAAATGACAGGAGAAAAGGGGAAATGCACAATCGCTACTAGCTGTTAAGTCGTCACGCAGGGATCTGTCAATCATTACACGATGCCCTTCCTGATGTGAAACTTCTGCCAAATGAATGACTGCATCACCCCCCTTCAGGGTTTGTACGGCATTGTCTAAGTGGGTGTGGCTCTTGCCTTGTGGTATAACCATCTGACGCGCTAGACCTCTCATGCGCGGCGCTGGGCTTTCTATTTTAAGAGAGATGTGCCTGGCTAACTCTTGACGCAAGCACCTTAATTCGTCGAGGGGTCTGTGTTTGTGGCAGAGGACAGGAGTTATTTCAGTCCCAAGCCAGCCAGCACGTGAGTATGTACCATGCAAATTTGGCAGCTACGTCCCGTTGTGAAGTTGATTTGGTGTCACGTTTTGTGCATGGTGTCGTGGTGCAACCCTTCCTCCGTGAAAGCACAAACTGTTCACTCACTATTTCTAGTCCACTCCAGGTATTTTACTTTCAAAAACATGTGTCCACTTCTGGAACAAAAAAAGTAAAGACCCCTTTTGACGTGCTGGATGATTACTTAATAATTAAAAGTGGTCAATATGTGGCAGATGGGTTTTAGCATAAACCATCAAAACCAGGCTGTAGAAAAATTACCTAGTACCTGACTAACAATTGGAGTGGAAGGAAGCTGGGGCTTACAACTTAGTGTGAACAAAGTGTGCGTTTTGTGTGTGTGGAGCACCCGTGGGCTCTTTTGACTTAGAGAAAATGCCCCAAGTTGAAGTGAATTGTGTCGAGGGTATTTCAGAAGGATTCTCTCAGAAATAATCCCAAGTTCGTGCAGATCATTGAAGGCTGTAAACGTCAAGTTTTAAACGCAGGTTGTTTGCACTATGTAGACCTATCACGTACAGTTCCACGGTCGTTGCCTGGAGTCACGAAACGCAAGGTTTATTATAGTGACCCCAAAGGCAATTTTTTTATTTGAACCAATTTTGCCCTTTCATCTTTGTATTTGGAAATGTTTAGATTGAGAATGTGACTGAATGCGGTGCATTGTTTTTGTCTCAAAGGGGGTATTGCAACATTTGTTAGTGTTATAAATAAATATGAAAATGTTTTCATTATTTGATGAATGTATTTATTCCAGTCCTCAAGTTTTCAAAACAGTAAATGAACACCTAGGCCCTATATAAATAACATTTTCATGATTCTGATTTAGCGAAGTCAATGGAAAATGGGATTTTGTGTTGTCAGATTGGGTTATTCTCAACTGCAGTTGAAATCTTTCAAGCAGGTGATTTGGTGGTCTTCACATACCATTTTCGTAAAATTGACAGGTGCAAATATTTATCCGTAGAATTGGTACTTTTATAAACTTGTATAGTCTTGGTTTGGACAAAATTGAATAGAGCTGGACTGGAACCTTCGACCTCCAGTTTAACGCGCCGGCGCTCACCCATCTGAGCTATCTAGCCCTATGTTGGCGGTCTCCCTATTTTCGGGGTGCCAGTCAGAAGCCTGGCTTTACGGCAGTTACAGGTTGAATGGCTTCTGAATGGCACCCCGAACAAAGATATTGGCAAAATAGTGAGAACGCAAACATAGGGCTGAAAAGCTCATTTGGCAGACCGCCGGCACTTTAATCCAGAGGTTGCAGGTTCGTGTCCCGCTCCTTTTTTTGTTTTTCAACCTCAAATGTTTCAACAAATTTACTCAGTCAGTTTCCCTTGTGGTTTGTTTCCTGAACTTTTACAGTCAGTAAACTTTCAACATTAGTATATTTTTCTTCGATAATAACCTACTCTGTCTTTAAGTTTGGTCATGTCTGCCCTCCGCAGTTTGCTTTTGCGATGTCTCACAGTGTTAAGGGTGACCCCGAAGGAACACGTGTTTGTCACGGTGGGACCTTTGTGATTCCCACTACACCAACGGAAATGCAACCATTACGGGGTTTGTGCCATGGGAGAGCATCGCGACTTTATGGTTACCAACCAAGGTCGAATAATGTATATATTTTATGTTGGTCATTTAGATAAAGTTTGGATTACTCATCGCAAGTTGGGAAGGGTTTGCCGAGGGAAGGAGGGTGGGGGTTGCTTTCCTCTGCCGTACGGGGTGTCTGTACTTTCTCGATCTCTTGTAATTTGAGTTTGTTCGTAGTAAGCATTGGGCAGTAGGCCGCGGAGGTCAACAGCTGCCTGTAAACCATGGGCTTTTAAAGTCTTTAGCACTGGACACTTTTTATTTATTTTACAAACCGAGCGGTCCCTGATCTCATGGATTTTTTTGTACAGCGCCTTCAGAAACTGTTTTCTGTTCTTAAAATGTAAGCTCTGTCCTTGACGGTTGCTTAACCAAGCGGGGCGGCTACGCGAAGGAGCTCCTCCATAGCAATATTATTTTCCCGCGGAATTTCGATTTAATTGTCATGGTTTACTTGTCGCATGTTCAAAAGAAGGGGCATGGAATTACACTGGCTGGCCTCACCGCAAGAAGTGGGTACCGATCTGGGGCAATTATTAATCCCATGCGTGTATACAGCCTTAGTGTTACCATGGTGTTACCTACGCGTGGGGTTGTGGTTCGGCTGCTGTGATAGGCCGAGTGTGGAGCTTCCCCGTAGCCGGAGTGTCGGACAAAGTGATTGGTCAGAGTTTCTTGGCTGTACGCCTTTTCCTTGCCCAAGCTCCTTTCGATACAAGGCTCAACGAGCAGTCTTGTTTATGTGCGGGATCAACATAACACGCGTGTGAAAAAGTCTTTTGATATCTTAGCAGGCGAACAAAATTTGACACAGCAAGCCTACAAACCATTAACCATAAAGTAAGAGCTCCGGTTTGAAAGGAAGTCACCCCGAGGACGCACCTGAGAAGTAAGTTATCAAACTTTGTTCAAAACTAGCTTCTGTAATGTACACATATCTCTAATTTAGTAATCACAGAGAATGCAGTTTGGGTTGCCGTCTTGCTAGTGTGTCAACAGCAGGTATGTGTTTTCTTTAGCGTCTGACATCTTGTGGTGAAAGGTCAAATGTCAAGACAGGATGTACTGTGTGGAGGAAAACTCCCTCAATCCACAGTTTCAAACGCGAGGAGACGGTCAGCTTCAGGTAATCTGAACCAACACTTACTTGGAGTTTGAATTATCGTTCACTTTCTGTTCGGGTTTGCAAATTATCAGCGGCACTCACACGCAAGCTATCAATTTCCGAAGCCAGCAGACTGGTGGACTCGAGCATGCGGTTTGCGTTTGACCGAGTATTTTTCCCATTTCCACTGTATTCCGGACACAGGATGGTCATTGAAATTTTGGGGGGGTATTCTGCTTTGTATTAGTACTTCAGACTTTAATTGAGGCATGGGGGTCTTTTCTTCAGTCCATTCTCGAGTTCACACTTGAAACACTGTCTTGCCCATGTGGTTTCGTTTTGTGCTATTTTCCTTCGCTGTCGAGTTTAAGTCTTGCAACTTTATGTGGAGTCATTAGGCCTACATTTTGACCTCACCTTGCTTATTCATTCGTGTATACTTTTGATCTTCATAGTTGAATTTAAACAGAAACTTGAATACATCTTCAATCAAGTTTCTGCAGAAAAGGTGCACTTTTAAAGACTTCGATTATTGCCAACTCTGTCCCTCTTCGCACATCAATGTCACTCCGGTGGTACGGTTAGTCAGTGGCACATGTCTGCATTATCTATTTAGTGATGAAGACAAATTCATCAGCCATTATTTTATTTCACGTGAATAATGTGTACATTATTTTGATGCTTCCTAAGGTTACAATGTGGTCAATATGTGGCTTGTGCCCACCCTTCAGTCGGAAATGGTCAGCTGTTATTTTGTCGAATATTCTGTCCCCTTCAACCTTGGCTGTGGTTCTTTTTTGTATGTACCTGCAGTGTTGTCCACGGCAGCCGCAATAATACAGTCCTACCAAAAATTCATATGGCAAGCCGTTTGTGTAAAATTACCATTATGGTGTATCATCCCACCGCCGACTATTCTCTTCCGGTGACAATATCTTCTTCAGGTCAAATTACACAATTCAATGCATGTGCCTTCCTATAAAATAGCCTGGAACTATTTGTTTGGTGGTAGAAGTAGTTCACACATATGGATATTATGAAGTTTATCCTTCAGTTTGGAAGAAGCTGGAGGCGTTACAGGCATTTATTGGGTTGCATTCACACCTGGGTTAGTTCGGAAATTGTTTATGGATGGTTTGGAGGCTCGCTATGGGCTTCCTGCAACCACTGTAGGAAAAAACAAGTAATGTAATAGGCCATATGCATGTCCCATTGCGCATGATCGGCGCGCAAAGGATTCTGGGCGAAATCCGAGTCCAAGCGACAGCGGCAACCATCATGGCGCACTGATTTGAAACAATTGTGTAACCAGTCTTTTGAATGTATGCATCTTTGAAATTATTGATGTTTTTGAAACCTTTGTGTTCTCCCTTTTCATTTTTTTTTTACTTTTAAAACTAATTTCTGCCTTTTTCCCATTCCCATTTGGCCTAAATGTTCACATCGAACAGAGCTTGCTATGTCTCCCTTAATCATAGAACTAAAGTCTGGAATTGAACTTATCTCGGTCAAAAGGGGGTCATTTACAGTTTTGACAACTTGGTAGTTGGCACCAAAACAAAAGTTGAACACAAATAGCTCCCTTTGCAATCTCCGGATTAATAACAGCCCTTTCTGTCAAAGTCAGGCGCTAAAGACTGGTTATAATATAGACGCCGAATGTTTCCCGTGTCAGAGAAGGAAGTGTCACAGGAACCTACATCCTCAATCGAGATGATTTTCTTCCCCGTCTAGTTTCATCTCAACACGTTGTCATGAAACGTCTGGTGAAGAAACTGTCGAAGTTCATGATGAAATTCAAAGAAAGTTAGCTTTCCTCAGTGGGATCAAGACCTTGAACATTTGGGTGTTTTTATGTATTGTGTTTGTATGAAAATGTGGTGAGAATGGTGTTATGATGTAGTTGTTCCCAAAAAACTAATGCATGGTATTCTGTTTACGTAATGCTTTCCAAGTCATGTGGAGAGATGTACGCTCAAACCTGTTTATTTTATAAAAGGGCTGGACTTGCGTCATGGTGTAACCACCTTGGCGTTTCTCAAATTCAAACTAGAATGAGCCTAGGCTGGAAAGTGCAGACCCCATTTTTAGTTATAATGACAACCGCTTCGTGATGACGCAGAAGACTGTCTTGCACGATCGACTCGCACGAACGCATTGGAACATTGCATCGCACCTCTATCAGTTCATACTATTTTTGTAACTTTAGTCCGTCCTAAACTTAAGTAGAGTCATTTTATAAGGATTTATAAGGATCGTATCCTTCCAGCCAATAATGCAGAAAAGGTCAAAACCAATTTGTTCTAGTGCCAACTTTGTCCTCAGCATATTTCAAATCACTCGTTGGTATTATTAACCTCCACGTGAAGGTTCGATATTTATTGAGTAATTTGAAGTCCGCCCATTTTGCTTTTTCAAAGTCACTCGAACCAAATCCTGGAACCCTCAGCTGCAAGGTTCTATTTTGGGTCGACTGACAATGACATAAGTACCGTGTAAGATGACATCATACTACATTGTCCACGGGGTGTTATTGTAAGATGAGTACGGGTTTGGACATCAATGTACATGGTCTGGATGTTGTCATATTATAAACTTCACCGGCAAACCGTTTGATTCTAATTGAAGTGATGCCTTCATCTCTGCTAGTGTGGTTCTGCATCGTTGAAGCGTTCCTCGCGAGTGTCGGATCAGTTCTTACAGTGGCGTTTCTCAAGTTGTTATCCCCGCACGTGCGTGTCCGTCTACAAGGGAGGTCAATGGACAGGTCCTCTGCAGACTTGCTCCCTATTACCACTCTTCCGGGAAATGGACTTCTGGGAAGTCCCCCTTCCCTCAACTTAAACTTTGCAATATAATGGATTTTTGTTGAAGGGGCAGGACTGTTCAATCTTGTTTTGACCTGATTTGGGCAATAGTCTGGTCTGGTTGTCACCACTGGACAGTCCTGTACATCATTAGTCTAGACCCCAAAGATTTGTTTTGTACTTCTTCTTTTTTGTAGATTATACACTAGTGGTGCTCGATATGGGATGGTGTAACACCCCGCCCCCCCCCCCCCCCAATGTCTTCATTGAGTGCTTGGAATCGCAGTAATTCTTTAGAGAATTTTAGGGAGTACTTCTGAACAAGAGGAAAATGGTGCGGGCATGAGAGTATGGGAGGTACCCTCTTCCCCATATCAGGCATGGTATTTGAGATTAAAATAGGGCCGAGTCGACAGCTATCGTTGATGGCTCGATGAATACAAACGTACGGGGTCGATAATTGATTGTCCTGATTGCTGTCCGATTTGTACACATTAAGGTAAAATCAAGCTTGCGGGTTCGATGTTGAGTCATTGTAAATAGTTCTAATTTTACAGCTGTTTTGTATATCGGCATAGCTTGACAAATACCGTTTTCTCATTCAACTGGGAAGGGGCTTAAGTCGACATTGTGATCTTGACGGGGAAATGCTTATTTATGACTTTCGGTGTCAATATGGAATTAAGATTTTCATCCTGGGTAATATTTTTATGAAGTGAGAAGGAAGGTGATTGACTCTGGACCTTGTTGTGATATGGAAAGTTAGAAAATGCATTAGTATTACAACTACAAAGTCAGTATAGGGTCAAGGCAAATTGGCTTAATAGTGAATAGTGTTTAGTACCAATAATAAACCTTATGCGAATATATAATACCAATTGTCACTCATTTAGAGAGATTATGTATACACGGTATGACCATATGATATCATATGAGCAGCGTGCAAAATTCCCACTTTTTTTCCTATCAAGTTGGTTTTGCAAAGTCTCCACATCAGGGACACTGTAAAGAGACGGATGTTCAGCAAGGAATTGTATGCACAAAATTAGTGGCACGGTGTTAATTAGGTATTTATTAAAAGTCAACACTTAAAACCTAAAGGCTTATTTGTTTGGCTTGTAAGATTTTGCAGTGTCACTTAATGTAATACTGAAGTGGCTCGCTGTTTGGCACATAATGTAAGACCATTTGGTTTATAATGTATATTCTGAAAGCTCCCGGTCTCTGGTCAGAATTGATCCGGGTCCTAGGGCGTCGCCCCATTTCTGGGTCACTGTGACCCGGAATCTGTGTCATAGGACCCAGACATGGGTCAAACTGAGTCCGAGCTGAAAACCATTTTTTTAAAAACAGTTTCTTGGTTAGGCCGTGTCTGAAACGGCGACTTCGGCTATAGCTACAGCTAGAACAGCGCGTCTGCCAGTGTTGAAGAATAGGCAGACGCGCGCGATCTAGCCGTAGCTGTAGCCGAAGTCGCCGTTTCGGACACGGCCTCAGACTGACCCAGAAATGGTTCAGGCCCCCTTGGATTCGGGATTCAGGTAAATTCTGACCGGGAGGTTTTTTTTTAGAGTGTAATAATGGCACACAATGCAACCATGTGGCTGAAAATGTATGATAAATTGGTGGCACAAAATGTAATGTGGCTTAATTTATGCATATTGTAAAAATCTGATGAAGACCTTGTGAACAACCAAAGGTTGGAGTGTTGAACTTCAACTCCACAGCACCCCTTCCACGGACCTTCTGTTTGTTCAGCCAAGCAGAAAACATCCCCATCAAAATGATGTTGACAGAAAAATCGTTTTAATTCAGAGAAGTTAAGCATCACAGGTAATCCACATGGTGCAAACACCTGTCCTGCGGGTGAGGTCAGGCTTTTCAGAATATCAAACTATTTAACCAGTACGGTCAAGCGAGCTGAAGTGTCAATTGAGGGAATGGCTGGTGATTACCAAGATAGATATGTCAAGAATTTAAATTAATTTGTTGGGTTGGTTTTGGGGTTGTTGGATTTTTTTGTCAGAGAGAATGTCAGCCTTGTTTACATGTAATGTATTTCATTTCTTCCAAGGGTATTTCTAATCGCTGATTTAATAAAGTGCAAGTTAATGCCCAATTGACATGTGTGTCATCGGGAAGCCCGTTTGCATTTCTCCCATTAAAACGAAGGGCTCACGACAAAGTGAGAAGTATGATGGAATTGTTGTATTGTATTTAATCGGAAGATGTGGCGAACCATGGTTTAACGAATGGTTTTGAGGTGAAGAAGTACTGTCGGTATACGTAGGCAGTGTGTTGACTTGTTTTCTTCTAACTCTCAAATAATCACAGCTTAAAGCAAGAGCACCTCTCATGTTGGCAGACGTCATGACACTGCGTTTTTGCGAGTTTCTCGAAAAACGGCCAATTAGATCCAACGTGGCAAGTTAAGCAAAGTCATTGTAAATAGCAACTTGTATACATACGAACTTGTCTTAGACATTGCTCTGTGGTTTGCAATACCTGAAATGGACATTAAATGCCCTGTTTTTGTGACGGTTGAATTGACTGCTAAGGAGCTCATAATAAACAGACCAGACATCCGTCATTGGTTCAATCTTTATACAGTGGACAGTTATTCAAAGACATTGGGAATGAGCGATCTTCCTATAGCGTCTGACCCACGATTGACCCCCTCGAATCATCTGGACAAAATTTGGAACTGCCCATAAAACATTGCATTCATTAATTGTCAAGGATAATGGCGCCATGTAGACCATGGACAGGAGTAAACTCGTGTAAATATATCCACGCTTTCTCTATGCTCCATGTCCGTTTTGAGTCTGAGTCAAGCGTACGAAGCCATTCCATTACAGGGCTTTGTATTCGTAGCGATGCCTCTTTTAATTATGACACAGTGTCACTTGAATTTCAATGAGTGTTCTTGAAGTTGCCCGTCCTCGGAAGAAGTCATTGACTCAGGACAACTTTGAAACTTACTTTCAGAAATATACTTACACATAGGCCTATACCATACGAGTGTCTGTTCCTCCCAGGCGCTTTACCTTTGGTATAAATACTCCCCCAAAAACTGGATTTCAAAAACTTACTTGGTAAGAATCTCTGCATGTCTACCTCAGAATGTATAACGTTTCGAGAAACAATTCCCTTCAAAGGAACGTTGTGGTAGAGAGAGAGGGATTCTGAAAGATTTCAATCTGAGAAACGTTTCTGCACGAAACGCTGCTCGGAATGTGTATTCCAATTACGGACTCGCAATTTTTCTGTTTTTACTGCCTGGGAAAAGTTCTTACCCGTGTTTTCATTTAAATCGTTTAAGCATATAAATTATATATATGAAATTAGTAGGGGAGATGTCCTTAGCTTTCGATCCAAACCGGACATTCGTCAGAGGCAATATATATATATTTAAAAGTTTTTAAATGTTTCACGATTATAGACGAGTATAAAATAGCTATTATATGAATGTGCACTTGTAGAAAGAAATTCGTAAATACTGTATTCATGTTGCGCAACAAAGGTCCACATTTCAACACTTTACCGCTTACGCAGATATCGAAAGTTGTTTTACTTATAAACAAAATTACGGAACATTTTTGAGAGTCACATTTGAGGTAAATATGTTTTTTCCAAATATTTACGCTTCTGGTTTTAGTGCAACGTACGTTTTTGGCTGTCTGGCAAAAAAAAATGTCTTAATACGTGACATATCACTGACAGCTGGTCCAGGAACGGAACTTCACTGTATCTTTGGCTTCCACACCCGTACCTAATCCCAAGCACACCTTTCATAAAATATGACGAGGGGTCATAACTAATTAAGCTTTTCGAAGAATAGTCTATCAGCAGCTTGAGTTCGTGAATATCAGTACATCGTCTAGCCACTGACGTCAACAGTACACAGCGTGTGCGTGAAAGGTAGTGCCGTTTTCAGGCATTTTGATCCTCAGGCTTTCTCGTCGTCTTCCTCTCGAAGAACCGCAACTAAAAAGAGGAACACAATCTAAACGCAAAATCAATACTTGCGTCCATTTTTAGCGTGCAGTCTACTTTTCGTGGTCTGTAGTTTGTCTCGAGCTATTGTTAGCGAGGTTTTCAGCAACTAGACCAGAATATTGATGAATTACTCGGACGAGAAATGAGAATTATCCGTTGTAAACTGATATCAACCAAAAGCACCCACGGTTTAAATGCCAAAAATATGTAAGTGGCCCGACGTTTCAACCCTATATAGCAGAGTATTTCTTGAAATATTCCAACGTGTGATTTTAAAGTCGTGTGACGTTTTCTATGAACATATAATCTAAAAAGCACTAGTATTGCATTAGTGCATCATATCATAGAGACGCGGTCCTTTCTCTGTGATCAGACGAAATAAATATGGGAAATACATGATACGCTTTATGAAAGCATTAATGTTTCCGACCCTTGGTCGAATTCGAAATGATACTGATCATGCATATCAAACTCCATATGTTTTCCAATAAAGTAAAATATAGTTTTATGTTGATACCATATGCATTTCATAGAAATGTGTTTTTCCCTGGCCGAGTTCCACTTGACTGGATATCTTTTTGAACACGTCGTGATTAATCAAGCTTAATATGCAGACATTCTTAATTTTGCTTTATTGTACGACAGTGAGACATACACCATTGGGCTGAAGTCATTTCTGATCCTCCAGATTTCAAATACCGCATGACCAAGCTGTGCAAAGATTATCAAAATCAGTGGTCACGAAAAACGGTTTGTGTTCTGTCACGCAACTGTTATATCGATTGACGTGATCGAAAGAAGGAACTGTGACTTATATGGTCTACATTTCGGTGAGTCTCCTGGCCTTGACAACATTTTGGACGGAAATATTTCTCTGGAGTCTGGAGATTTTTAAGAGCTTATATATTGAAATAATAATTTTCTCTTTGATAATTACCAAGCCCTTTGTTATTAAAGGTCTGCAGAAACAAACGTTATCTCATTAGCACACATCTCTGACCACATCGCTTCAGGACGAAGGACTTCTGCGTCCTACCTACCCACAGGCTAAACCCCGTCCCGTACTAGTCGGGCATAATTCCGGCTTCGGTGAATAGAGGAAACTTTCATTACCGATTGACCTACAGTGTCTTTCATTTGCGCAACTTTCACGCAAATTGTGAAAGTGTATTTGCTGTTAACTTGTGGGAAAAAAATAGTATGTGCCAAGAAACAGCGAGAAAACAAGTAAACAAGACACAGGAAGGTCTTTATTCCCCTAGTGAATAATACTTACTTTATTGGGACTTCATACGTTATTGTCCCAAAGATTTAAGTTAACTTGGCAATTTATCCCTACGGTGTACATGATTGTAATGGATTGTTGTGCAGGTGGCAGAATTGGGCGTGACGTGTGCTTTGGGCGAGCACCCCTCAGCAATATATCATGACACTGGATGACACTGGACTCATTCTACTCTAAAAATGGAACCTGCATGGAGTCTGTGAAAGTAAAAGAAAACACCATTATTTGAGGTATAATGGTAATACCGAGAATACACACAACAAACAGTAAAACTTGGCAATCCTTTTATTTATTTAAACATCCTATACGTTTACTTATTATTTTTGTATCAAGACCGCAGAACTTCCATTAATAAAAACTATGGTAATGGACGAACGCATTAAGCTCTTTCGTTTGAAATGTGAATATTTGGAACGAACAAACGAACCTGAAAGCAAGGGTGCACTGGGATATTCGAATGGTAAAGAGGGCCAACCTGTTCACAGCACTTGCAGCGCCAAAACTATGGTAACATTTTAAGGTGGAACAAGGGGTGTACTTTTTTTTCGAGGGGGCACTTCTAGCCAATTAAAGCTGTAGGCCTAGTTTCCGTTTGTATTATTCTTAAAACAAACCCCTATTCAGCGCTCTTGTTGTGTCATTTACTATTTTCGTAAGATAATCTGATGCAAGTGTAAAAACAAATACATTGTCGGCGTGTAAATGGACAAATAATTACATTTAAAGCTTACAAAATGTAACATTCTACTCTGGTCATTTGTAATCTCAAAAGTCAAGATTTCAAAAGGGGGCAGGAGGTGTAGGGGAGCACGGACGTCAATTGGGGGCACGGGGACACGTGCCCCCTTGCTTACGCCACTGAGCGCTTGAAACAAGTATCAACACTGGATGTAGACAATTGTTGCAACAAATTTAAAGTGGTTTATTTTTATTTTATGTTTGTCCCTTCTCGCCAAAGGCAACGTCCTCTCTGATTCGCTGTAATCGTTTTTGAAAAACTTCCGACTGCAACAGATCTGTACCTGTGTATTGACGCACGGGACTTGAACCTGCCACGTTACTAAACACTGGCGGACAATTACCTTTGTGTCTAACATGATTGAGAACAGTTCTGCCCGACGGAATATCGTGTTAACGTTTCTTGGGGCCCGTGAGGCACGGTTCCAGGGGTTAGAACGGAAGCTCTGTGAACATCGATAAGAACTTCAGCGTTGTTTTCCCCCCTCATGCTTCGGTTGCGTTTAAGTAATAAAAACATTCCGCTGGACATGATGATGACATGTTGCTTCTGAGAACAGTTTCGTTTCGGCGGGGAGACTCTAGACGGTCTTATCTCAAGCCTCAGGAAAAAAACAAAAACTTGGAAGGAGATTCTCCTTAAGAAACATTGTTAATATTTATAGATGCAACCTTAGGCCTCAAATCACTTCAGAGTTTCTATTTTTACAAAAGTTGTCTCCAAGGTCTCTTTTAAGTATCGTATAGGTCTATTTCATACCATTGATGTCAAAAACAATTTCCGTGGCTCTGAAACAGCTGGATGTCCAGGCATGAAATTTTTCGAGGGGTTTATGTTTTGCCGACTGTTCTTTGGCATTCTACACAGCTTCATCGGCCTTGGCCGCCCAGATAAATAAAAGAGTTTGATTGTCCTAAAAAATGCTTTTCTCTTCGGTGCAAACCCTCGTTGTTTCACGGCAACGATGAAGTATCGACCAAATCTGGTCCCATTTTCATGGCTCTGCTTACCGTAAGCAAAGAATCGGCGCTTACAGAAGCAGGGAATTTCTTGGTTACGTCTAGTGTATTTCGCAAGTTAGCAAAGAAGTTTCGCTTGTGCGCGTGCGTATTCCACGTTACAAGCATTATTCACTTACGCAGCTAGTGCAGAGATTCGCCTCTTTCCCTGCAAGCGATAAAACGGTAATCGCAAGCACACAATGCGGCGGTAAGCTGAACCATTGATTTGGGCCCTGATCTCTTGAAAACTCAAACATAAAAGGTTGATCCGATCTAGTTTCGCAATTTCTCCCACTGCATTACTCCGTTATGCTAATATTTATAATTGGGTTTCCCGCGGTATTTAGGAGGCGCAGCTGGGAATCAATTGGAATATTTATCTGTAGAGCAGTGATGTCCCCCCAAAAACCGGGCATCACGTCATGGGAGGAAAGGACCTTGATGGTTGGGATATTGTTTTTAACTGTTTGGATTGTCAAGATATCATCTGTAGGGATTCTATATCAAGGTATTGGGCAAGTCTCCCTACATGGTGCGCGTTGCTGACACAGCATCCTTTCTGGATCTAAAAGTAGGTCACTTCAGAAACAGTGTAGTGGAATGCAGGGCTTTTCTCTCTCTCTCTCTCTCTCTCTCTCTCTCTCTCTCTCTCTCTCTCTCTCTCTCTCTCTCTCTCTCTCTCTCTCTCTCTCTCTCATGCCTAAATAAATGTTAGTGTAAAAAGGTCAGGGAAGACATGTTCAATGGAACCTTGAATTGTAAACTATATGAGGGTGGACGATTCAGGGTTACGTGCTTACTCAATAATTCATTTTAAAGATACAACTTTGTATGAACATTTGTCAGAGTTAATGATGAGCGAAATGATAACTTGGTTTGCTGCATGAAAGGAGAGAAGGGGGAAGTTTATGGGCAATGGTTTGGGAAACATTCTTTAGTGATATACAAATATATAGGGCCCATATTAAAATAACTTGCAGAAGACTTGCACCGTAATTGTGTTTTATTTACCGCAAACCAGAGGGTCGAGGTAACATGTATTACGTTTTGATTTAGGAACCCAAGAGCAGAAATGGTGAACCTTTTTGTTTTTTAGATGTTTTCCCATCAGTTGTACACATCTCAAATAAACCCACTGGGTGGTGTAAACAGCCAGGTTCTAAAGCAATGAACATCTCGAAGTGTTGATGGATACGTGAACCAAGGGACTACCAGTACAACGTTAGGGTGATTTGTGCCAATACACTCTACAGCCACATTTCTCTCCCGTTATAACAGTTTGACGTCGACTAAAAGAAGGCACAACTTCATGCGTGTTGTTATGCTTCCCCTACCCGCTTGGCAGCTAAACAGATTGTTAAAGATGCATTTCAATTTGGCTGTTTTTTGTGGAGCTTGCTCCAATTAATGTTCAGAATTGTTGACATCTTTATGTTGAGGAACTTGGGGACTTTTGAAAAGGCTACTACTTTTCAAGATGCAAATTTGTCAAAATATATCTCTATTTTTTCACATTGGTAGCTGCTTTTTAGTCTCTGTGTGTGTTCTGGACGTTTTTACCGGCCTTTGGTTTTTTAGTTAGAATAGGCTTACTATACCAGCTAAAGTTATTTTGGAAGTCTTATGTCGAACTCTGACCCGAGTATTCGTCAATGCCTTTGGGCGATTCGTTGATCCTATAGACGTGACAAGGGATCCGTTAGACTCAACTACTTTCAAGTTCGGATTAATCCAGTCACGTTCCGGGCATTTTGTTTCCTGGTTTGTTGTGGTTGGTGTGGAATGTGATTTAAATGTAACGCGAGGTTGCTTTTTCATTCTATTAAGGAAGCTTCAGATGACCATTCACGTGCCTATGTTTCTGAGCATTTTTATAGTAGATAATTAAGTTGTTTTTCCTAATTAATATATCGAAAAAGAGGCCTTTCTCATTTTGTGCATTTGATGCCAGATAGAACAATTCGGAAGACATCTTTGTATGGTATGAGAACTTAACGGGAACTAATATTTACGTTGTTCTATAGGATTGGCTTCGAAACCTGGATACACTGATGGTTACTGTAAGATTCCAAATTGAGTGGAGGTTTTTCAGATCTGAGAGTGGAATATTTCTATAATGCCGCTTTGATACAAGTGGTGTTGGAGTTTATAACTTACAACACACTTGGAAGGAACATTCTTCCACTTATGTACACAAATGTCGAAAATATGAAGAAGAAAAAACTAAGTATATCTACCATGATTTCACCTGTGTCTAGAAGACATCCGTCAAAGTTACGTGTAACGTTTTGTAGTTTTGGTCTCTTTAATGCAATGTATACGGAAATCCACTGTACGGCAAATACCGTGCGTAGGATGGACAGAGAAAGACGTGTTACGTTTAGGTCAAAGGTTGCCCGTAAGTGTTGCGGTGATGACGATTTCGTGTGCCATTTCGATATCGTTAATAAAAAAAAGTACCGTCAGCCTGAGTTGACGACCAGATTCTCAGCCGATGGTCACGGTCAATGATTGCCACTAGAATACCTGGTGAATCCCCGTGACATTTCGTCGTTTTTAATAAATGTCGTGAAGTGCTGTTTAGTAGGTCGGTATTTGCCGTGAGAAGTCGTTGTGTGTATAGCTGTGGTAACTGGTTCTGTAGGCTTCCCCTTGTGACACGCAGCACTGGGGCATGGGGAATGGCTACGTGCAAATTCTGAAGGATACGAGCTTGGTTGATTGAGCTGACAGTCGTTAGTCTCTAAATACACAATAGATAAAACGGATGCCAGGTCCACCCCCTCAATGCCATAAAAACAACAACTCATATCCGAATGATCCCTGTGGTTTGTTGCCTCGATGCGGTTCTGGACAACGAAACTACAAAAAAGACAGACAGAGGTCCCAGAAAAATAGGGTATAGGCCAGCCAATAGTCGAGTCTAGGATCTTATAGGATACATGATCGAGTTGAGTGTTTCCTATGTAAATCCAGTGTTCAAGTTGTGTTTTTTTATATAAATGATGTCTTTACCCGATGTTCACCTGGCATTTCCATTTAGAAATGTTATATGGGAATAGTTTTCATATCTCGCAATAACGTTTAGAGTTGATCGACTAAACAATACATCGAGCTTAACGCATTGAGCAGATGGGCCAGACCCCGGGAGATTGGCCGTAGGCTTAGAGAGTTAATTTTCTCGCGCTAGTACCCGCCTCTGAGACTGGTATGGGAGTGGGCACTGTAAGAAAGTTGTAGAAAAATCACCAACAAGATGTAAAGACCAAAATGGTTTTGAAATGGTATCCCTATGAGTTACTTCTCAACCAAGGTGGGCTTTTGTCTTTATACCATCAGTAGCATTGAACTTGGTGTGTAGACCTTAGTCACAACTTCTTTCCGCTTGATGTCCCCTCCCCTGAAAGAAAATCCTCAAAAGAATTCCTGAGATTCCCAAAATGCAATGAAGACACAAAATAAGTACACTACGCAACATTATCGAGCACCAAATGCCACTTGATAAAACGAACTCAAATTGCAAAAATTTACAAGAAACGACAGTATGACCATAATATCAGTCATTTTCCTGCGAGGTCTGTTTCATCCATCTATCACCACTAAAGCCAGAGTATTAGAATAATAGTTGCGTAGAGTACCGGCGTAATTCGATTATAGGTCAAATGACACTAGCACATACCTATAATGGGCCTAAATGTCCGCGGGTCCATGTCCCATTGTGACCCAAGTAGTCGAGGAGGCTGTGTTGCTTTTGGTCACAGCTCATGAGGTAAGCTTCTTCCACGGCATGTCTTTGCTGGCGAAGATACCTAAAGGTGGTTCACGTCGGCTGCAAGTGCGTTAATGGCTAAACAGACCTTAGACAGGCATACACCGCCGTAGGGGCTGCAACCTAAGGTCTATGTCCAATGGCATAGAGCTGCTCAAGCAGAAAATCTTGCTTAACAGTTTTCTGCTTAGCAAATATGTGCAGGATACCAGTCAAAATGGTACATGATACATGGCATTTTATTTCTTTTTATTTTTAGAATTAATAGTTTGTAAATGAGGCCCTTCTTTGTGAAAAAAATATTCTTTGAGCCAATCCGTAGTTACGGAGTTTTCATCCGTAATAGCAGATTGTGGATCTGTTATAACAGGTTATGGATACGCAATAGCGGGCTGTTAATGTTCATATCCTTTTATATGGACTCGTTGATGAAATAACCGATTGTGAAACCGCAATAACGGTATGACCCGTAATAAAGGATTATACATTTTTGTAATACACTCTAAAAAAATACATTTTAAAAAAATTGCCCAATGTTGGTCTAAACATGCTGTGCTCTAAATGTCAACGAGTTAAATAATTGTTCATTTTTGCCCAACAGCTACTCCATAGTATTCGATTGGAACCTTAGAAAATATAAAGGCGATTAATACTTTAGTTTCAACACTAAGTAAAGAAACGTGTTCATGACATTTTTTCAGCCGTTTCGTGAATGGAGCTGTTGTCCGCCTTCAAGGTGGAACCAGGCCTTTTCGCATACGAGACAATTGCCAGTTTTCAGACGAAGGTCTCCAACTACGAACAATTTCTCCCAGCTTTTATGTCAATTGTGTGTGAGGAACGGACCACAACAAGTGTGATTGCTCAGTCCATCTCTAGTTTGATTTTAAACTCTTGACTCTGCACGATACAATGTTCTTTGTCACCAGTCTTGCACAGTCCAGGTTATTTCCACACCTTCGTCTGCAGGTCAGTTGCTGATTGACGTTTTGAAAGGGTCTCGCGCGATCTTTAGGCCAGGCAGGCGGGTTACTCAGTCTGTAGTAAGTACCTTGACGAAAGATAGACGAAACCGATCGGTCTACAACACACGCGGGAAAACTTGCCGTTTTGTTTGTTTGTTTGTTTGTTTGTTAGATTTTGTGGGTTTTTTGTTTGTTTGTTTTTTTCCGATTCCAGAAGCGGACTTCTGAATTATAATTTAAAGAAAGAAGTTTAGGCAGAGAAAACTTTTTTTGGATAAGCCCTGTCAGTCAGGCTAATTTAACGGCATGTTTAAACAAACTCGGCTACTCAGGTATGTACCAGTCCCTTACTTATTCCTTCAAACACTAGTTTCTCTAATACAGTGAAACCATGCTGTGATAAATCTACCGTACGAGAAAGACTTGTTCAGTGACCTATACAAAAACGAAGAAACTGTCTTCGTTTTGACCGTTGGGAGCTTACTGGTAAACTTGTTCTGCAGCTTGAGGTGTGTTTTACGCAATTATTTGTGCTATTATAGTTTTTAACAGTGCATAGATGATGTCAGCTGTTTGAGACGACACGAGGTTGTAATCTTTGGAGAGGCCAGTGTGCTAAACTGTACCAACACTCAATTTTACGCACCTTTTCTGTTTAGGTTTTGTAAAGCGCTGCTTTGTATATGTATTCTGTGTTAGGACTATTTTCTGTAGTTTCTGCCAGATTGATTCCGTGAGACCCCTGCTGTGAGCAAGTGAACTATTTATTTAGGCCTATATAATCATTGTCGCTATACATCTGAACAAATTCACATGTGGTCAGCTCATGAAATGCAGGAGGATAAACAGAAATCAAGGATATAATACAGCCGCCAAAAACACTGGAAAGATATATGTGTGAGGTTTGGGGTCGTTAAGCTTTATTCATCCACCGCCTGAAAACTGGTCTTTGTGGGTAATTCAAAGCACCGTAAATTTCCCATTCAAAAACTGGAATACCTCTCCCGATCCCCATGAGAAATTATACTTGATTTGAGAGGTTTGACCAGGCATTGTCATCGTCCCGTGAATAGCTTGACCATAAGCTCACTTCCTAATGTCGAGACGTAAATGGAATGTCCACAGCTGGTGCTAATATTTGCCAGGGGGTGGGGTCAAGCAGCGCCAAAACTGACACATGACCTCGGTTAAGGACACGAGTTTTGAGAAGAAAGAGTCAAAACAAACACAGTCTGAGCATGGTCTGAGTCTGGCAAGAGCAAGCCGTGACAAGTGGGCCGTCCGAGGACCAAGCGCGATCGTGAGGTGAAGACTGCCTGCCTGTGCCTACGGCCTTAGTGTCTGGATTGAGACAAGTTACCTGCCGGGCATGACCAAATAAATAACACTTTAGCTATAAACGCTTCCGAATTATGTAATCGTTCATGATGATGTACCTAGAGTGCTAATGCTGGCGTACTAATAATGTGATCTTGAAGGGTCATTCACAGAACCTTACAGTACAGAAGAGCTACGACGCTATATATTATGTGAGGAAGTATAGTAACCTCGAAAACATTTGCGTTTTGTTTAGAAACAGTCTTTTCTTCGGCCGTAGACCAAGATTGGAGCTTACGTGCTTGCTCTCTGCTTCAGCCGGTGGTAATGCTTTACTTCAATGCCAAAGTTAACCTTACATCCTCAATCCACGCAATTGCTTCATACACATACCAACCGAATGTCATTATACGACTAATGCACATTCCTGAGACCCCCATGGTCCGACCATGGGGTTCAGTGAATTAAATTTACCTGACGGTGCATTCTGAACGTCACTTGGAGAACTGCCCTCCACTTCACAACATTGTGGTCGGTTTTTGTTTTGGTATTTTCTTGTGTCTCCTCCCCCCTTTTTTTACACACCTCAAGCCATTTGGTTCTAATAAGGGGCATGGTGCCCCCTCTATTGTGTCTTTATTGTGTGCTTGGAATCTCAGGAATTCTTCAGAGGATTTTGGGGGAGTACTTCTGTGCAAGAGTAAATTCGTGTCTTCATTATGGTTAAAGTATGGGAGTTGGGGGACCCTCTGCCCCCACGTCGGGCATGGTATACCGAGGGCTGCTTTCTGGACCACTTTCACAGTTCGCTCGATCTTACTGAGAGATGGTCGTCTGTCAGTGACTAGATTTCCCGACTACTCTACACTAGAACAGATGACCACGTATTTCCAGATGTTTCCTGGTAGATTTCCTAGCTCCCACGCGAGAGATGCGTTTTAAGGATGCCGTGTGTGTCTTGGACGTAAATCGGGGTTGAACCCCGTCCGCGATAAGCAGCTGCGACGCGGGCACGCCTTGTTTGTGTTATGACGGTGTTTTTTAAGGAGATTTTCCTCGAAATGGAATCACAAGTGTGAAACGGCGTATACGAAATTTGATCTGGTGTCCAGCATAATTATACGGGTGTCGTTCCACCGGTTATTATTGACTATTAAGGAATTGCATTTAAGTTGTACAAGTTTTGCATCTTTTCCATGGGGTCTATAGTATTTTTTCTCGCGGACTGTTTATTTAACTATTATGGGGAAACATTTCAGGGAGATCCATTCATCAAAATAAAATAAAAAAATTAAACACTCACCAAAATGTAACCAACATTATATATTCAGATGGGGTAATATTTCTGAGTATTTATGAACAGAAACTTGTATGGCCATTTATCAACAAAAAGATTCACTGGCAAGTATTAAACAAATTAATATCAAGGTTGTGTGGGACTCTGTTACAGTGCCCGTGGTGTTAGTTTGTTTACGGTCACCTTTACAGTTAATGTCTTGTCGTCATTTAGGTAGTTTTTTGCATAAACAACTGAGAATAATATTTGTTTGCAGAAGAGTAATTGACAAACTGATCGTGTGGGTCAGATGATCTGAGCGTAAATTTCAAAAAGGATCAACAGCTTCTGATTGTGGGTTGTTAAAGGCAGTGTCCAAACTATGGCTACGTGTAAAGAAGGAACTTCCAATGAGCGTGGTCTGGCCAGTCGAAACTGCCTTATCTCCCAGTGGGATAAATATGATTACTACCTTCCGTTTTTTATATGATTAATGCGAACATTTCAAGGCTCATCTTGGGGGCACATGTGGCAAACTATAGTTGAAACCCTCTGCTTCTCGTCTCATATTAATGTTGTTTACTTCAACGGCGAGCGGTGGTTGGGAAATCTGTTACCCCACGCGGCTGGGTCGCATCCAGCCGAGAAGCCCGCGCTCGGCTGTAAAATCACCAACAGCCCTTTTTGAGTGATGGTTGTTTTCTTTTGTCGACAACATTCATGTTACATTTGACACTGCGTGCTCGGTGCTTGTGCAAACCGATACTGCCCCATGGACACGCATGTGTAACATTTTTGTTTCCGCATAAACATCTTATCAGCTCTAGCCGTGCCTACGTGTGGCTATTTTAGTGCAAAGGCAACATTTTGAGGGGAAAAGTTGACGCTGGAGAAAAACCGGAGTGCCTCTCGAGTAAAAACGGACATTTGATATCCTTGCGCACCGTCTGGTGGGCAAGCACGTGCATTGTGGGTTTTTTACCAAATTATTTTGGGCCGGTGCTATTTTCATAAGATATTTATTGTCGGTTGGAGTTGATTCCCAAATGGCATTTCAGCAATTCTCTTTTGAGCATCCGTTCAAACCGACAAGTGGGGCTCACTTCCGACAGCTACACCCAATCCAATAATATTTCAAATCGCATCTGACGCAGTTTGGACGTGTTGTCTGTAAGTTCAGCGTAACAACCCGTTCACGGGACCCGACCAAGGCAAATGTTAATTTATTCATGTGCGATAACAGCAAGTTTTACTCAATTTAGAACAACTCTAAGCTTCGTCAACGGAAAGTAGACTTAAAAAGAAGGAAGAAAAAAATGCACGAATTACTACACGTGCATTTCAGAACTCTGCTAATAGGTCGATGACACTTAAGTATGTCGAGGATTATCTTCAACGGGTCAATGGCAGGTGATGCTTTGAGACTAACGAACAAATACCTTGTAATACCTTCTTATTTATTATGTAGGGCCGTAAAGCTAAGTGACAATCAAACAGCCTTGTTGGACTTAATTAGATATACGTTGACCAAACCTGTAGTTCTAATACCACGTTAATCTCTGCTTGCAGTGCACAATCTGTTGCATTATAAACATTCAGAAATGTAGCACCACAGTTGCTTAGCGAGTAAAAAAGCCGTAAGCGGGTTGGAACTGACCCAGATTCTGTGAGCCAGAGGAGCCGACCCATTGCTGGGTGAGTCTGACTTGGATCAGACTGGTTAAAAATGGGTTTTAACCCGATCGGTTTTTGCATCAGATTGACCCATTTCGGGGTCATTTTGACACAGATACCGGGCCACACTGACCCGGAATGGGGTCAGTCCTCACGGTTTATTTTTAAAGAGTGCATATTGTTTACCTAGCAAAGATTTTGACCTTATGGAAAAAGTGAGCTCTGTAGTTTTGTATTTTAATAAGCTGCACATAAGTTGACAAAACAGTTCTCCTAGCATTTCTGTATCCCCAACACGCTGGGAAAATATCATGAAATTTTGTAGCGGTATGGTGTGCCTTTTTCCCTGGTGGTGGGCGTGGCGTGGTGTGTGAACTTCAAAAGTAGGTCCCAGCGAGTATTTGGTAAAGGAGTCGTATTTACCCCCAGGCAAGGACAACTACTTCAGAAATAATGACTTCCGTCACATGTTGACGCAAAGCTATTTGTGATTTGGCCCGTATGTTTTTTGGTGGTTTTTGTTTTTTAGTTGAAGAAATTGAAATGGTCCTTAGGACGTCACACTGATCTGACTCAATCGGTTTTCGATCTCATAAGGGGGAATTTGTAATCGATAAAAACAAGGTCAATTGAAGAAACATTTTGTTCGAGGGAGGCAGAAGGTATCATCATCAGAAAAAGCCCTTAGCTGAACTTCTGTACAGTAAACGAACTTTGCCACTTTTCGTCTGCACACGAATTACAGTAAATCGAGTGTAAAAAAGGGGGCAAAATCGGTTTGAGATTTTTAGAAGGATATAAGCTCTTCACGGCTGTGTGGACCGGCAGATGTGCTGATGGGTTTGCTCGGTTGGTTCCTCCCGTGCTCTCAAACCACCTCTTGGATTCAATGTCCAACTCTTCACGATTGTGAGCCTGATATAGACCTGTTAATAACTACAATTTAAATACAATACTATACAGTTCTGGTGAGGATGATAATGCATAGTTGAAGATTTTTAGTTTTGTGTGGGTTTTTTCGGCAAAAAGTCAGCAGTCAAGGCGGTCAACAACAAAACTTTCAAAGGCTGAATAACATTGTTGTGACTAATGTAAGAAACATAATTGGTTTATATACATGGGTAGTATGTCAATCACCACGGAAGGACCTCCCCCTCTCTCTCCCCCTCTCTCCCTCTCTCTTTATCTTTGATGTCGTTTATTTGTAGTCATTTGAAGCCATTGTTTTTTGTTACACGGACGGAAAGAAACATACAAACAACAGGTGCAAATAAACGAATACAGCTGCATCAGGGTAAAGGGCATGGATCCAGTTGATTTATTGGCGAATTCCAACCCCAAACCCGCCTCCCGCATAACCTTCAGTCGTACCCCTGCCCTGGGTAAGCTCTTACCTTGTAAGTCTTTCTCTGCCCATTGATTTATCATCTTTTGCTAAATTGATTTGAGGGGGTTTTGTATAAGAGCAAAATGAACGACGTCAGAATAGTAATGTGGGCACGACTTTTCCCCCATGGTTATCTCGAAGTGTGCTTGATAGGCCGACTGAGAGTACCGATACCAAATTAACGGCCTAAAGTTTAGTTTTAGTGTACTTGCAAACAACTGTGACTCAATTTCCTCCAAATTTCATCAACATTTCTAAGATCTCGTTTCGTTTGGTCTTTTGTCAGACTGATTTCGATAACGCGATACTTATTGATGCCCGTGAAGAACGAAAGTTCCCAATGGAATCTGAAACCGAACTGAACATTTTCGTCTTTGAATCCACTTCGGTCAGTGTACAAAATATTTCCTTTCACCCCCCCCCCACCCCAAATCTCTTTTCCCCCACGTAGAGACACAAACTGTTACTGAACATGATCACAATTTACTGATCAATCGGCCGTCGAACTTGAAGTGAACTAAAGGATTGGCGAGCAACTAGTTTGAGTCACCTTAATATGTACATGTAATTCCATTCAAACTATACATATATTGCATAAGTTGATGAACAATTTATAATCCAAAAACTTACTTTTATAAACTTAATACCAGTTTCACTTGTCCTGAAAGACTTCTGCAGTGTGCCCACAAAACTGAGTTCATCTTTCGATTTCAGACCCGTTGTGAAATAACTAAAGCTCGTACAAAATTCCTGGAACCCGTCATTCGATGTTTTCTTTGGAGCGTGGAATTTATTTGGATGATGTTTGGGGTTTTTTTTCTTTCTCTTTCACAAGGTTTTAGTGTAATGATAGAAAGTTATTTCCAAAACAATGATGTTTTATATTTTTAAAAGCCTCTCTCTGCGTTATGAAACTGGTCTTGAAGCAATGGACGGCGTGGTACAGCGGGACGTAGTTTTTTTTTTTCGAAGAAACGCGTGTCGTGGGCTGAGCAGTCCAGACCATCGTCGAGCTCAGGCTCAAGAGTGAGGGTTCGAATCCCAGTCATGACACACTTGTGTTCTTGGGCAAGACACTTAACTGTAATTGCTTCTCATCACCTAGGAGTAAATGCGTACCTGTGAGGGTGGACAATGTTTACATGATTGATTAGCAGTATGAATGATTGGCGCCCATTTCGCTGCTGGTGCTGCATACTCCAAAGTCTCGCGTGATACTTGCTATGGTGTACATGTATGAATGGGTCAATAAACCAGTTTACACTTTTGAATACTGAAGTGGCAAATCAACACTTCAATCAACTTCAAAGTGTAGATTGAACACTTTGAAGGACTCCGGTCGATGTCAAATCGTGATATGAAGTTCAATGCATTCAACTAAATCGAGTTGAATGTAGACGTTACAAGAATTGAGTATGTGTACCGTCACTGTTTTCATTTAACACTGTGATAGGATAAGCCGCTGAAGAATTGCCTCCGAGCGAACTGTCTAAAGTGTTAATTTAACACTTTAGTGTTCAGAGTGTCGTAGAAGTAAAGATATAGGTTTTCGTTTTGAGTGTGTTGTATTATGTGGCAATACTTCGCTCGTCTGCAAAGAAGGCTAACTTCGTTTTGGTTGAGTTTTTGCAGTACATCAATGGGTCATTTCGGGTTTGTGGGGTCCTGATTATTGTTCCATGATTCACTTTTCTGTGGAGTCAATTGTCCCATTGTGTAAAAGACCCCACAATGGCCCTTTCATAGGTCCACAGTAGCTCTGTGTTGCATTCACTCTGTGGACACTCCTTAGTTCTGTGCACTTACAAACTGAGTTCCACATCGTGTTTCAAGTCCCTATACATTATGTGGACTTCTTCGTTTTCAGGTCCACACTTCTTAGGTGTGAGTCGTTATTTATATAACATTTTACGATCATTCATTGGTCTTGCACAACAACTTTTGTATGACCGCCCGCCCTCCCCACCCTGTAAACTCAGTAGTTTCAAAGCTCAACAACGGACAGGACAAAACTCTTTTCAAAGTTTCCCCATCGCTTACGGAAAGCACTACATTGAAGCTACATAAGTAGGCATACCGTTCAACTTCTGCTGCACAAACGTCACCTCATTGACATAGACACCTGTAACTTTATTTTAGGAGCCTTTACGCTGGTGACCTTGCGTCGTTAAAAAAAACGAAAACAAAAATTACAACAATCAAAACCATAAGTTTCGCCAATTGCACACAATTTTCTGGAATGCGCTTTATGGATTGGTAGATCATTGTGGACTTTAATCATCATTATTTATAGCGAGGAACGCAAGTGACTTCACTTTTCAGATATGCGAGGCGGTGAATAAATCTGGGTAAAATAAATTCACCTTTCCCTCATTTGTTACAATACACACCTGTTTTTGTTGGCTGTATATTGAGTGCATAGACCATAACAAGTCTTTAATAAATTATCTTAAAGGTATTATACAGGAGTGGTAGAGCTGACAAAATAGTGGAATGCAGTGTTCATGTTTTATGTGATCAACCATGTAGGCCTACATGAAAAAACGAGCATGTGAACATTTTTGGGTTTAATCTGTTGTGTGAGTCAGGAGAAATTAGGGAAACACCATGCACAACTTTCAGCAATGAAAACATTGTGTCCTTGATTTTGGTTGTAACAACCGGAATCAGCTGTTGCGTTTGTTAGGTTTTCAGATACAGCTTTCTCGATTATGACTTCACTTCAGAGAGGAAAAATTTGACAGATATAATGGTTTTATAGTATGAACTTCAAATCAGTTAGCTTTCAGACTAAAGTTAAACCATTGGGGGGGGGGGGGGTCGTCACCAATCCTGTATAATACCTTTAATGATCAAGATTCCCCCCCCCCCCCCGTCCTCACGTTCCTTTTCACGGGGAGGATTGTTCTCGCTCTGCCAGGTTTTCAGATACAGCTTTCTCGATTATGACTTCACTTCAGAGAGGAAAAATTTGACAGATATAATGGTTTTATAGTATGAACTTCAAATCAGTTAGCTTTCAGACTAAAGTTAAACCATTGGGGGGGGGTCGTCACCAATCCTGTATAATACCTTTAATGATCAAGATTTCTGTAGTCATCCCGCCATGATACGATCCGTGGTTTAAAAATTGTTTTTTTTGAAAATTCCTCTGACGACAGCCATAATCATCAATGATTATTTATTACAGAGCCCCGGGGTATTCCCTGCTGCAGAACTGACTGGTTTTTATTCATTAAAAGCACATCTTTTGTATATTTCTACTCCTAAAAACACATCCATCAAACGACGCTACGTCAAGATTATCCAGAAATAAAAGGAGCTTATGAATTGTAGTTGACCCCGCACCTGTGTTACTATTCATCACGTTTTTGGTGGGAATTTACACTTGAATATCACAAAGACACGGTTCCAACTATGAAGGCCGCTTCTGTATTAGAACTGGGGGAACTATAGATTTAGTCTTGGAGCATGGACGGAACATGCACGGTGGGGCCCCATTCTGCTTCCCTCTAGCGAAGAGCCTCGCTAGGCTGCTCCTTCATAGGGACAGTTTTCATGGTGCACCCACAGGAAGTGAAGTTGACTTGATGATAGGGACATCGACAGGCTTCTATCAGTGGCGTGGCCAGAGGAGCGGGGAGGGGGTAAGCCATCTCCCCGCTCAGTACATTTAGCCCCTCCCCCATGACTAAGATTGGGGGAAATGCACAAATGAATAGTTCGATACATTAAATATTCCCCACCCCCTCGATTTTTTTATTTATTTTTTGTATATTTTTTGTATATAAAATATAAATAACAAAATAAACCGTCCTCATGTTCCTTTTCACGGGGAGGATTGTTCTCGCTCTGCTGGAAGTAATATAATAATAAGTAGTTTCCTAGAAGCACTCAATAAAAATGCCTAAACTGTCACACCTAAACCCTCGTTGATTAAAAAATGAGTGATGGTGAGCTAAAATATGAGGTGAGCCTTCATGATTAACTTTTGCTGACCCCATTGTGTGCTGAAGTAGTACACTATATTGGGGGTTGCCTGAATACTTCAGTAAAGAAACCAAAAGAAACAAAAATGTGGTGACAAAATTAAAGCTATAGCCTATTGCATCATTGCGTTGTGGAACAGCAAGCTCGCTCTATCATCTATAGCTTTCAATAAATACACCACTCAACCTATACCTGTGCAAATGTCATTCAATTTGGTTGTCACGTTTCAACGGACGCAGTCCACACAAAACGGTTCTTGTTCTGTCTCACTATGTTGTGCATGTTCATGCGTGCGTATTGTGATCGAAAGATCAAAGTGTGATTTTTCGAGGTTTTTTAGATTCTATTTTATCAATTTAAACATTACTTTTGGAGCCTTGTTGGCATGAATTTTATAATCAGTGAGCTTTTCTCGACTGAAACTGACAAACTTTTTTCCTCTGATAATCCTGTATTTTATCTTGTTTTTAAATAAAATATATCGTACTTGTTTTGCCCAACACCAAAATTGAATTGAGCATCACGCCCTCAGTACTTTCTACGGAAGCGTAAAAGGTACATTGAGAAAACCAAAAGAAAATCCTTATTGTGACTAACATGATTTTGATTAAGCCTACGTCATAATCATGACTAGTGCCAATTAGTTAAGTCATGTTGATGATATACAATTGTCATGACTTGTGTTAAGTCACAATTATGAGATAAGTCATAATGTCTTGAAAATAAGTCATAGTAATGAGATGTAAGTCATAATTATGACTTTAATAGTTTCTGTTAAAATTATTTTTCTCTCAATGTGCCTTTAACGCTTCCATAGCTTTTGTGGTGAAGCAATCCACGAGCGCCTTAGTACCTTTGCATTGCTATTGGTCTAAAAATGAAGTGTTCTAATTAGCGATACAAGACTTCCATTGTTTGATTGTTTTTAAAAAGTGTATAACCATTTTGAGAGAAAGACAATCCTACAAAATGGGATTGAACTATTAACGGCATGTTTGTGTTCAAATAATGATAATGCACATAGGCCTAGTCAAAGCTCTTCGCTGTTCCACGACTTGAAAATGATCATTTCTTCTAACCCAGAAATTCCAGTCATGTTCCACAACTGTGCTTTTCACAATGGAAATTCGTGAAACAGGGAATGCTATCCAGTTTTTGAGGGCAACAAATCACCATTGCATTATGTGAATAGCGCAGTGAATAGCTTTCTAGGTGCCAGTGCTATGTTATTGTTGTTGTGTGCGATTAGTGAAATGGTATATTTCTGCTTCTTTGTATAAAATGACAGCCAAATTGATAGGCTCATAATGGTGACATGAAAAGGAAGTTAGGAATGTAAGATGGAAGTTAAAGACATTTGTAATTCAGGTATTTCTGCTACGGAGCTCCCGTAGTGCCATTCACTTATCCAGATTATGAGATTTAAAGTGGACTTAATGAAACGAAGACTCGTCCGCGTAATTTAAATCTCGCCGTTAGACGACGACTTACTGAACCAGAGAAGTTGGCATGCCGTGATATAAACTTTCTCACCAGCACGACTCACTAAAACTGTGATGGTTTAAGTTTAAGTTCTGACTTTAAGTTTGAGGTCGAGTTATTAGGTTGTCTTGCGAGATAGTGTTATACTATGACGAGTCGACTTAATCAATGTAATATAACGCTGTAGGGAATTTAACGCAATAGGACAGCGTTATAACGCAATAGTACGGCGATACAACGCAATAGGGCAGTGATTTACACCGACATAACGCAATAGTAGTAAACAGCGACATGACGCAATGGTATGGCGATATAACGCAATGAAATACTGCAATATAACGCAGTAGCACAGGACGCTGAACTGTATAGTAGTAGTACGGGACAGTGAAATATAACGCAATAGTACGGCGATAAAACGCAATAGTACGGCTAATTGAGCCACCGTAGTTGCACTAGATCAGGTGGTTTGTTGAGCTATCAATTTTGTAAACAGTTGTGTTTCTCTCGTTTAGGCTAAATATACCCATTGTGTGTGAGTGTGAATGTTACAAATGGCCAAATGCTTAAACCTTGTCAAGGACATACAATGGGAAAATTGTTTTATCCTATTCAATTTAGGTACAACTCTTCCTGAATAATGTGAAAAAAGGAAACACCTGGCGTGTCCCGTACGATAACTGGGTATTTTGAGAGATTTTATGTCAATGATCATTGGTATCGATTGGAAGATGTACTTTTCATTACTGCTACATACAATGGAATCTCCATGGATGGTCACTTAAAGGGTAGGGCTGCACGTTATAAGTGGTGTCTTGTCCATCAGGGCACACTTTTAATGTTGATAGGCAAACCCCATCGTTTGGGATTGGGATGTAGGCCTACATGGATTTCAAATGGTAGTGTGGCTTTGGATGGATCGTACACGTGACCTACCTGAGCCCTCACTTCAAACGCTGAGTGTGGAAAGCCAAGGAAACTTTTTTAATGTTTGGGAGAGTTCCCGAGTAGTCCAGAAGGTCTTGTTTTAATACCCCAATTGGCCCTTTTGAGTTATGGTGGACATTACATGAGTGCATTGTTCGGTTTGGGTGTATATAAACAGACTTACCCTAACCAGTGTCCTTGTAACGTGTCCACCGTATCTCAGAAATGACAACGGGATTGTTGGCTGAAGAACTGGCTATATGTTACAACATATATACAGAAGTACCTAAGTCATATGTCCTTTCTTTTATCCTTTCTTTAATGGGATTGTTGACTGCAGAACTGGCTGTATATAGCACATATAAAGAAGTCATTTATCCTTATTTTATTGTCATCTTCAATGTCACCATTGTCCATTGTGATGAAGTTTCTACGTACGCAGGTTGGGTTTGAGATTTCACCAACTGAGGTCACCCTTTAAATGTCAACGGTATTCTTTGCATACGAACTATAACAGACAAGAGAACATGTTAGTTTTGGTATTGGCCTACATAGCTCATGATTCGTGTATCCCTGGATGTGTTTAAAGCAGGGCTAGAATCTCCGAGAAGTAGTTGCAAGTTTTCCGTTATGATTTTAGTCCCCCACCCCTTAGATCAGGAATGGGGCATAATGTAACCATCACTATTTGTGGGTGTGAAATTCTGTTTCGGTTGATTTGACTTGATTTGTCCTGTGTTGACAACAACAAAACTGGACGATTCATCTGGTTTTCGGTGAAGCATTTAGTATGTCTATAAAGGCAGGGTATACTTTTGGTAATTGTCAAAGACCAGAGTCCTCACTTGGTGTAATCCAACATATGCATAAAATAACAGCCATGTGAAAATGTGGGCTCAATTGGTCTTCGAAGTAAATAATGAAAGAAAAAATCACCATATTTGTTGTACAGAAGTGTGTGTTTTCAGAAGCCTGAGAAAGGCTTCATGCCTGTAGCCTCTATCAGAATCAAATGTTGGGCTGAAAATTACCTCTTTCTCGAAAACTACATTCCTTCAAAGGGTGTCATTTCTAACAATGTTTTACAATAACAGCTCTCTAGTGCTCTTTACCAAGTACTGTAGGTTGTTATGGTAATTAATTTGTTGAGCAGTTTTGGCTCCTACTTTTTATACCCTGAAAATAATACCCAACTTTTGAAAGATGTTGATAATATTAATTTGAATTTGAACGTATTAAGTTTCGTGTGGTATGGCCTAATTTTGTTTGTGGAAATTCATTGAAGAGAAGGGAATGCCCTTAGTTGAGACAGACAAGTTTTGGCAAACCTATTTTTTTATTTGATGTGTATTACCAACACACAAGTGTCAGTTCAAGGTACCATTAGTGTATAACCAAATAGAATTGGAAGACGGTCTGTTTTGCAAGTTTCTTAATTCATAAATACCAAAGTGTGAAATGGTCACATGGAAGTTACCTTATTTTATTGTCAACTGATACACCGGATGTGTTTACTTGACTGACGAGTCGCTCGATTACCCTATAGACCTATTTGGCAGACTCAAGGAACAGCCAACACGCCCAAGGGACCCTGTTGTGCCCAAGCTTTATAATTATTTCCTTCGTCTATTTGAACTTGACCTGAAGCATTAGCTAGAAAGAGAAGGTGAATCCCAAATGCGCCGTGTGGGTGACTCCTGGCGTGTTTTACCCGTTGGCGGTGTCGTCACGTCTTAACGATGTCATCCAGCGCATGTGGTGGTCTGAACACAACCATGAGGTGAAATCACGCACGCACAAACTCTGTTCATAATGCGTGAGTTGGAAAGTGTTCACTTCTGAGTGCCCTCCGTATATGGCAACAACCCACTCAGTCCGTCTGCCATTGGTCAGTTGTTAACCACGCACAGGAGTTTGCCGTGTGTTGGTTTTCACACCGTGGGCGTGTCTTACGAGGCTGGCTGCGCAGTGATTGGTCAGACGTTAAGTTCCCTTGGGACTCAGCTTGCCCGCTTGGTACAGAAGGTAACAGGAAAGTGTTGGCGTAGCAGTCCAGCTATAAACTCTCCCTTGCTGTTCAACGGAATTTATTATTTAAGGAAGACCTGACCGAAGCGAAACTCACGATCCAAAATACAGTTTGTTCGTGGACTACCGTACGCCCGGGTAGAATTGCACCGCACGATTCAGCTTCTTCCTCCATCTGTGGCTCAGCGTTTCTTGGCTAAGAGCTCCAGTCGGTACCTTCTTCCGGGTACCTACTTCTTGATTGGCACACACTAAACAGCGGAATTCGCCAATTGTTATAAAAAGTTTGCACTTGAGGCTCAGACGGGCAATAAGCGATTGACATATCTCCTAGTCACACACGAGACGTTGGTTGGAGGAGGCACTTGTAACTTGGGCAGTTCTCATCAAGACTGGAATTTGTTTTTCCATAAGGATCTTACTATTCTCAAGGAGAAGGAATACGCATATTGTAACCTTGATTGAACTGAACCATAAGGAATTGTACCGTGTTGGGATATTATTTTGACTAGTCGTACAGTTTTTTTAAACTGTGGAATAATAGGAGGTGCAGCCGTTGCTTCAACGGTGAGTTACGTTTTGTTTGGGTACTTTTTACACTCCTGCACTATTGGTTACATAAAATCGTGGGTCTGCGAACTGAAGAAGAACTTGAGTTGAACTGGTAATGTCGGATATCATTAAATTAAACAGTGGAACAAATTGAGTTCGCTAGAAAGCATGTAGAATATTCCGAGTTGTTGATGAATTTCCGCCCGCTACCGAGAAGAATAGAATACGGAAACGCGGATGCGATTTTAAGATTTTGTTTAAAACTCTAAAACTTGAATGTTTATTTATTTATTTTTTTACATTAAAAGGATGACACCAAAGAAAGTTGAACACTTTTAAACCTGCGTTTACGGTGCAGGGTTTTATACATTATATCTTCACCGTTGCTAAAAAAAAAGATCAGTCTAGCGATTGTCAAAAAAGTGAAATTATAAAACCGACATTGTGTGTAGCAGTAGACGTAGCATCCCCCACTTTGAAGGATTGATCGCTGGCACTTAGATAGCTGTCAACTATTTCCTCTTGCGTGCGGTCTGGAGGACACCATTTGCTAAATTCTCCAAAGAAGACCAAATTCGAAAAACATCCAGTCACTTATTATGCGGCGTGCGGGTCGGTCCTATAATTTGTACACTGTTTTTGAGACGACAGTTCACAATGTTTACAGAAGTTAAGCATGTGCTGTTTTTGGATCCGTTGTAGTATGTTGTAAGGATTCGGTGAGAGACGAAACGTGTACATAGGTGCTGTGCATGAATTGTGAACTGTATTGTTTTAATAACCACAATTTGTTTCGTTTTCCATTTGATTTTTAGGCGTGATAGAAGAACCAGTGTTACCGTGTTGAAGGAGCACCGCGTCAACATGGGGCGGAACACACTCGCATATGTGCTCGCCGTTTGGCTCACGTGCTCCCTGCTCCAGTGCGAGTTCACAACAGGTAGGTAAACAGTATTAATGGCGGTACAAAAGTAGCAGTTACATTTCACATCAATATTGACAAAAAGTCTGGAAAGGGGGTGGTACATATTGTGTGAAGTTTGTTTGAGTTCCCCCTGTGGCAATTGCATCTATGTGCTGGGTCTTTAGTTCCCAACATGACGGTGTATAGGTAGCTAGGTTTTTTTTTTATAAGCATTGGTCCCCTGTGACCAGCAACAAATAAAATGTTCTGGTGGCGATTTCCTTGTTGGCATGATCATGCTCAGTTGTATTGTGGAGAGAGAGGTTGCTGGTAGCCGTTCCTCGGCCCTTGTGGCCGACCCTACTGAAGCCCCCGGCAAAACTCATGTCTGAAATCAGAATACAATATTGTCGATGTCTTTAGGCACACACTGGGATGTAGAAGACCAATTGTGAAAACTCATTCATCGAGTTGTTTGATTTTGTTCTCTGCTATTATCGACAAAATAAGGTATATTATGTAGAATTTAGGACCACGTATCGACATACTTGTACCCTCTTTCCCCGTCAAGCTGAACAAACGTATCAAATATTATTCCCAGATGCAGGAGATACAGTCGCAGGTTTGTCAAGAACCTTTTAGTTGGGAAAAGTGTAATTCACAAACCCTACAAATACTACCTTAGTGGTTTAAACAGTCGTTATAGTACCTCTAGATTGCCGGTTTCTTTTTTAAATACGCTTTGGTCAGATTACTTTATAATTGGAAACAATCATTCCCACAAGTATAAAACAAATGTATATGTCAATTTTTAGTAAGAAGGAAGTCCTGGATCAAAAGTGTGATTAATAGCAACAGCCATCGTTTTGTATGTGTTGATACTATTTCTTATGTGGCTCTCAATTTAAACGTCATGTAAGGGAAAACCCTCTCTTTCACATAAAAGTATATGTGAGACTATATGTTTATATTACATTCATTTTTAATTGAATGTAATTGTTGCGTCGGTTTGTAGATTTACTCCAGAAAGGTTATCTGACAACAAATAAGGACGACCAAATTGTAATGTATGTTTGTCGGAACCTATCTGTCTTTACAAGGAAAACTGTGAGATGTTTTAATTTCCAGTGTAGGAAAGCGGTCATTCTGTTTTGAGATGTTCTCAAACAGGATTTCGGTTTATACCTGCATGTTCTCATTGACATAGTCTGGAACATTTTCCCTAAACGCTGTCTCTAAGCAATTTCAGCATTTACCATAAATTTTACCAGGGCTCAATTTCATAGAGCTGCTTAAGCACAAAAAGTAGCTAACCGGCAAAAGTATGCTTACCAGAATCAGGTTCCCAGCCAAAAAAAAACACAATTTAAAACATAAACTACCTGTGACTAGAATCCTGCTCATTTTTACTGAGCAAAGATCCAATAAGCATTATTCAGTGTTTAAGCAGCTTTACGAAATTAGGCCCAGGCCATTTGTGGCAGTCCATGTTTTGGGAATGATCATAAATGTAATAACACTAATCTGTATAAACTATTTTCACAATTTATACAGACGGATAACTGAACAAATCAGTTTCAAACAAAATGCACAAAATTACAAGTTACCAAATCTAATTCCATAACAAATTGTTATAACAGACGACCCTGAGTTTCTTTAAGACATTGGCTGTACATATTAAGCTATACTTAAACAACATCATTAGTGTTCTTCAATCGTTTCTATCAGTGGGCTCATGTTTCATGGCTGTAGCTATTTGATAAGGTCGGTGTATGCTCAGTGTACTTCCATGCTGAGTGACGAGACATTGCATCCCAGACAGAATTGGGTCAAATTTATGGCGCTACTTTTTTGTAGCGTTCTGAACTTACGGTTTCAATTATGTTAATAAAGTTAGCCCCAAATTGATACGCTAGAAACGTGCGGGGATAACAAATGTAGTCTGTAAAGAAAGTATCTAATATGCCAAAACTTATTGTTAACTCATGAAACCAGCTAACGCTTTAGCTGATGAGCTACCGTAAGCGACTCTTGGTTTTACGGTCAAGCAACGCCATGCGATGGGTCCCTTGTTCATAAGGCTATGATTATGAAGGATGCCGCATCTATTGCCGTTGTGGGATATGAAAAATGCGGTTTAGTTATGCCGTAGCCTTCCAAACAATGTTAAAACTGGAAAAGGTGTACCACCTATAGCGGTTCAAGAGAAAGTGTGAGTACAACAATTGTAACGAAAAGCAAACTAGTGGCTGTATGTTACATTTCAGCACTGTTCTTAATTGAAGGCTTTTATTTTGTAATTGCTTAGTAGACAAATGATAAGAAGCTACCACCATGGTTCATTTCTTTTGCAGCTTTTGATGAAGTTGACGTCATAAATGCAGCCGGCATCTCAGGGAGGACGCCGGGAATCAGAGAAACCAAAACACCAGATGGCAGCCGAGCCTTCAAGATGAGACCCATGGAGCGAGATCTGGGCACAGACCAGAGCACCCTGGAAAGACTGCTAGCATCTATGAGGGAAGACGAGGGTTTCATGCTAATAGCGACCTTCTCGCAGGACAGTAAGAATCGCGGCACGATAGTGTCCATCGACCGATCCAACGGGAGAACCCGCGGCTTCGGGTTCCACGTGGACCGGAGGAATGACGTCGCCGTGGTGCAGTACGCCGAGTTCGGCTCTGGGGAGCCCAAGGAGAACGAAGTGGAGTTCTCCCCGCTAAACATCGAGAAGTCAGATAACGAGTTGCACACCTTCGTGTTGGACGTCCGGGGAAACCTGGTGACTCTTTATATGGACTGCCAGCTGATCGGGCTGAAGATTCTCCCGTCGTCCTTTTACGTTGACATGCCCTCGGACAACATGAAGCTACGTCTAGGCAAAGGCGTCACGGGACGGAATAACGTCTCCGATTTCAAGGTGAGTAAAAATGACCGGTAGCTTTTGGAGGATGCAATGTATATTTATAGGGTAGCCAGCCAGACATAGGATAACATAGGATGTTATTAAACCCTGACTTTATTTAACATTGACCATTATTTATAACCTTATGATACTCCACCCAAACACTCTTAGCTTCTCTGGGTGTTGAATGACCCTTTTGAGTTCAGTAGGTTGAAACAAGACTATGATTTTTACAACTATAAACCAATGTCTGGCTCCGCGTAGACTCGAGTTACATTAGACTGCTAGGACAGCACTTTTTTAAAAAGGGGTGTGGCTTTAAATAGGAAAACAAGACGACACTTTCCGTTTGATTTCACAAACAGAGTAATGTGAAACACAAATAGCTTTTAAAGCGTTCCTTGTCCTGTTTTAGAATAAAAGGGGTATGGAATTTAACACTTTGTAAAGGCCACATTCGCGTAGTCTTGTTCTCAAGTTGTCGGTATGTGCTTGTGATAATAAACAACAGAAACTCAAATCTGTGAATCCAGATTAACAGCGTGATCAACAACTCCGCTTGTCAAGACGAATGTTATGAATGTATATGGTTCTGGGAAATTACACATTCAGTGGGGGTTTTCTGTACTAGAAGCATTTACGTCAACCATCAGCGGTCAACCAGGACGGCGCTTTTTCTATCATTAATTTTCATGAAGGATTATAGCCAGCAACCCTGTACGAAAGCTTCTGTCAGCGAGTGGTATTTCTTAACTGAGGAAGCAACCTTCCTTGATTCTTGTATAGGTTGTCGGATGCCCGATGGGTCACTTTCCTTTTCATGAACCAAATTGAGGAATTGCAATTCCTTCCGGATCGTTATTCACGCGTTGAGTGATACGCGGTCAAGACGTGTGGTATGTTGGCTGGCCGCAGTGTTAGACGTTTTTTGATCTATTTATAAGGTTTCACCCATTTATCGAATGCCATTTTTACTTATTGTCAGGGTGCATTACAAGTAATAATGTTTGGATTTTGTGCATGGAATTTGTTTCTGTTTTAGTTTTTTTTTGTTTTTTTAAGCCTGTACCTGATTTTAGATGATTTGATTTGGTTTTTATAAACCCACAATTTTCGAGAGCCTAGGACAACCTTCCTCAGAAAAGACCCGATTGACAATTTCAGTGGCGGGGGGGGGGGGGGGTGCACACGTTTTGCAGGATTATAACCAGTGATGGAGAAGCATTACTGTTTGTTGAAATTTGCTGATTAATCTTGTCATTTTAAAGCAGAATTGTGTTACTCTTTTTAATAATGTTAATAATCATCCGGAGTGTCATTTCAGGATTGAGGGTCTAGTTACTAGTTCAGCCTTGGCTTAAAAGGGGCTAGGGTGCTGCTTATTATGTTCTTCATCATAATCATAGTCCGGGGTCTTATAGCGCATGTGTCTTCCAATAAGTTATTCCAGAAGCTTGAACAAAGAGTTTTTAGAAAGGTTTTTGAAATTGAGTTATGAGTCCCATTTATGTAGCACCTTATAAGGGTTTATAATGAGTTGCGGCGCATTCAGCAGCCACTGCCAGACACACCGGGCCAAGCCCCTTCTCTTGGTGTAACTGTGGGTTCTTTTGCGTACAATGCACGGGACCTGCAGCTTTACGTTCCATCCGAAGGACGAAGCAATAGTGTCTTGCTTAAGACACAAGTGTCAAGACCAGGACTCGAACCTACACTCTGCTAATCGGAAGTACCAGAGCTTGGCTCCAGACCGTCCGGGCGCTACATACCAGTAGCAATATACTGCAGTTTTAAGCAGTATAGCATACTTCCGTTCCGTTCATGTTCTTCAATAAAGCAGAGTTCGTAGTGTGATATTAAAAAGCATCTCTTTCACCAGTTGGATTTCATTTCTACAATGACCTAAATCTATTGACCCGGAAGAAGTAGAGCTGATTCTTAGGATAAACAAAAATGTTGGTTTTGTAAAATGGAAAAAAAAGGAGAAAATTGCATCTTCATTCATCCGTGAAGTGCCTTCTTTAGTTGAATGTATCACCATTTCTCGATACTGATTTCTGTGTGTCTCTTTTTTACTTGCAGGGTACCCTGGCCACGGTTAAGTTCGCATTCCATACCAGTACCAACGATGTTTTAGTTAGCCAAGGGTGCGTGATCGACCTCGGGTTTGCATCGTCCTCCCAGCTGAGCTTCGCCAGCAGTTACCCTATCCCCTCGGTAGAGGATTCGCAACCGAGTCAGATCGGTGAAGGTGAGAAATTCCCATTGGATTCTTTTTTTTGACCAGAAACTTTCCACACAACAAATAATGTTTTTATGTCAGTAAATTGAGGGCCTTGGGTAAACAACTCCATTGTTGAATTTGTTTTGTACTCGCTGGTGGCACGTTGAGACGAAACCTGTCGTTGATATGACCTGAGATCGCGGCGCACATACTTTCACGATGTAACATTGATTTATGAAGGTGACCTATTTCGTCATACACTGTGTACAATCCGTGAAGTTTTCAACTTCAAACTGATTTATTATCCTATTAATATAATTTTTTTAAAGTGACTTAGCCCACGACCCGAGCCCGGTATTTATAGTCTGTGCCCCGTGCCCCAGTTAAACAGGTCCGTTCCGGAGCCCCGCCTATGCATAAATGTCATCTGTGTTCAACACCTCGATGAATTATTCCCATAACTTTAGGATTACCTGTCAATTAGCCTAAGCCGATTACTTAATTACTCCGTATACTGGAATATAAACCTAGCTAATTTTTGTCAGTAAAGTTTATTTTGAGTACTAAACTATCCACTATGCTCTACGGAGCTAATGTAATGAGTCACTTCTAGGGTTGAACACGTCCACCACCAGCCACGACTCGATAAAGGCTTATCCTGCAGTAATTCGATGGTAAAATAAAGGTTTGAAAATAAGCTGTAAAGCCCCCAAGTCTAAATTAAGTCCAGCATTTTGGGAGAGTGGTTTTGTTATGCTTAATTGAAATGTCTGTACACGTGTAATTTTTACGGAAGTGATTTTTACGGTAATGAACACTGGTGTTTCTAAGGTAGAACAAAATTGTTGTGTGGCTTCTGAATGGCAAAGATATTGACAGTATAGGGAGACCGCCAACATAGGGCTAGATAGCTCAGTCGGTAGAGCGCTGGCACGTGAAACCGGAGGTCACTGGTTCAAGTCCCGCTCTAGTAAATTGTTCGTTGCTCAACCCAAAATTATTTATAAGAACGAATGTGTCAGGTTTAACGTATAACCTTGTTCATTCAATTCTGTAAAAAATAAATTAGATAAATCCCACTTTATTATTAAGGGTTCATTCAATAACTTGCATAATGCAAAATAAATTCAGATGTGATTGTAAAGGGGAAAGAATCAAATGTCAGCAGTCAAGGGTACCCGGGGGCATGGAACTCACCAGCTTGAGAAGAAGAGATTCTCCAGCAATTTCAATCACCAGAAGATAGCGGGGAAAACGCCCAGTTTTTGATTTGATTTGAGTTTGAAAATTATTTCATGCAAAACAAAAAACACTCACTAAAAGTGTTGTGACTTTGAGGTTGCTTTGGTTTAAACCTGGTCTAGCTCACTCGTCTGGGAAGTCGGTTAGAGCTTTGACTTCAAAGCTTTGTGTTCCTCATCGGTTATCTCAACTCAAATTCTCTTTTAAAAAAGTTCATGACTCCTTGATCCCTAAGGTTAACGACATGCCTTGACTCCGCCCACACCACCCTCATGTCCTTGTCACATGAATTAACATGAACACATCACTCGATACAACCTAATCCCCAGCTGTGCACAGCTAAAGCACTAGAACGAATCTTATCAATAATGTAACGCCTCGTAAAACATGATTACGATCACCGCAGACTTGTCAGCTGTTTACACGTTCTGGCAATTTATAATTTGTCTTCTAAGATGGGTTCATGCAGTAACCAAATGTCACACTGAAGTGAACATGAGTGGTTTACCGAATTATTGTGCTGCATTTTGCAAACCAGATGTTTTAGAGTTCGGTTGTTTTCAACGGTGTCTGCACCACATAGTGTATCCCGTACAGAAACAAAAATAGCATTTGTCAAACTTAGATGTTACCGGCTAGTTTTCTCTGAAGTTTTTACACTTGCTGAAAGTAGGCCCCTATTTAATACTACTATTACTACTAATGGTAATAATAATAGTACAATAGTATATGGTTCTTGTGTCCTAGTAGCTAGATCAAGGCGCTTTACTGCATAACTATCCCTGTTTTTAAGTTAATCCAACATAATACTGTCGCAGCCCTCTCAAATTCCCATTTATACACCTAGGTTTTGAGAAGCAATTATGGTTAAGTGCCTTACCAAAAAAAGAGCTACGAAGGAGACCCTTTAACTAAGCTTTTATATTGACTAACAACCAAAGGACTCGTTTACAAATCTGAGTCCTCGTAAGTAAAATAGTAGTAGATTTATTGTTTAAAGCATGCGTCGAAAAGGGATGAAGTTGCAGTAAATGGTCAGAGAAAACAAATAACCTAATTTCTTTAATTTAATGTTGGTTTTCTTTTCTGTCCAGCTGCTATGCCTGGACCTGAAAGTGCATCGGGAACCAACGCAGCCAGCAACACCCACAGCGATAGCGCCGACGCCAGCAACAGCGGCCGTCCTGAGAGCAACATCCCCAGCCACGGGGTGAGCTTCGGCAGCCACAGCAACGACCCCAACCAGGGCGTGATGCCGCCACCCATTCCTTATGATCCCCCTTTCACCCCTCCCCTCACCAACTCGGAGTTCGTGCACCCTAACGCGCCACCCACGGATGATACACTGAAAGGAATGTGCGCTTTGACATGTGATCAGATCAATAACCTCAACAATCAGGTGCAGGTATTGTCTGAAGGCTACGATGAGATCTGGAATCAAATTGAACACATCGTAAGTTCATTTGCAAGTTTTGTTCTCAGGCCTAATGTGTGTTTATAGACCCCTCTCACATAACGTTACAAGACCCACCCGCGCCCTCAATGAGGTCAATGAAGACCAATGATTGGCTGACAGTTGTGTGCAGCCGCACGATTCCATTGTTTGACATCAAAGATGGCAGCCAATTCAAGGGGTCTATTGTATGTAGTAGTACAAAACAATACCACCGAATGTGTGTTAAAATGAAGTAAAATGATGGGGCCCCGATGCTTTTCCGCCTACCTGGCACTTCTCCTGGATGTCTCCAATAACAAGAAAACATAATGCTATACAATCAATAACTTACTTGTTCGGTTCTAACCTCAAGTTCGAAGCACACGTGTTTGGCTCACGTCCTAGCCCCACTCCCCAGTCTTGATCTATTTTTTCCTCCTTTCAAAATGAACAGTTCAATCAGCATGTAAGAAGTGCTTGGGCGTTTTCAGTGTTTCATACGAGCTATTTTCATGTCCACAAATTCAGTCTTGGTTCTTTACAATTCCTCTCACGGTTCCTTCGTTTTTACGTGGCGTTTGGTGGGAACGCATTCATTGTTCCTATCCAAAATTGGCTCTCACTATTAAAGGAAACATCACCGAGTGATCGTTCGTTCTTTTCGGTTTTAATTTTTATTTCGTTCTCATTTGTCTCTCCTACAGGAGCACCAGAAACCCCCAGATTGGCCCACCCTCAATGGCTGCTGGTACATGAAGACATTTTACGAGAATGGGGCCGTCTTCAAGGTTGACAAGTGCAAGTCCTGCGAGTGCCGCATGGACAATGGGGTACGATCACGTCATAATTATTGGTTATCGATTATTGACTACTGAGTTATGTTTCCCTAATTTCTCGCCAAACCTGCTCGGACGCAAAACATGCTATACACATTTAATGGTTACATTTTACAGTTGATTAAATTAACTATGTAAAATCATGTTTAGTAAAATTAGAGCCAACAGTTTAATATTTAAAAAAGAATCGTCATTTTTCTGCAATGTACAGATACCCGTGGTGGAGTGTTCACTTATTAAATGCCAACCAGGAAAATGCACGAATCCAGTCATCCTAGAGGGAGACTGCTGCGCAACATGCCCCAGTAAGTCGAATGTTACTAAATTGATTTGAATGTGATGGTTTATATAAGTTTAATGTTTTATTGTACTATTAAATCATGCAATTGTAACAATGGTTCTAATTAATTATGTGTTCGGTATTTCAAAGTGCTAGTATCACCTGCCCGTTTAATAATTTGGGCACCAAAATCACATTGACACCTTTTTTAACTCTCTGTATCAGATGACAACCTCGGCTGGAGCGATTGGGCAGAGTGGACCTCGTGCTCGGCGACTTGCGGCAACGGTATGCAGCATCGTGGCCGGTCGTGCGATAGAACACAGTTTGAGTGCAATGGGAACGATGTTGAAACCAGAATATGCTACCTCGATCCCTGCATCGGTAATTGTTTTGAGTTTAATATTTTGTCGTCACTTTAATTTGTATTTGTGATATCTTTTTGCAGTAATGGTGTTGGTAATTTTGTTATTGTCTTCACCCAAATTCTTCTCAATCGTGTTTCAGATTTATTGAACTACAAAATATTTAACCGTCATAAAACTACATACAAGTTCGAAAATATTATTTCTGATTAAAAGTAAAAGTTTATTGATCTTGATCCAAGTTCTGTATTTGCCGGGATATTCACAACTCATGGCACGATTGAATACATTTCACTTTCTGAATTAGAAAATTATGTGCCCATTTCCCACAGAGATACGTTAACATACATATGTCAAAATTTATGTCCAGAACTCAAGTCTGTGCTAAAACGTGCAAAATGTATTTTTTTATGAAGTGTTCTTAAAAAATGCCGTTTATTCAAATTGAGCTACCTGTGTTTAACAGAAATTGTGGACGGTGGCTGGAGTAGATTCACCCCTTGGTCGTGTGGCGTTACTTGCGGTAATGGTACGGAAAGCAGAATGAGATCGTGTAATTCACCGAGACCGAAGAACGGAGGCCGCCGGTGCACTGGTGAGGCCGACGGAGCCGGAAGGGAGGAGAGACAGTGTCAGAGAGAGCCGTGTCCCGGTAAAATTTTTGTCGTGTTTCATTGTCGCATGGTGACGTAAAGCTGTCATTGTTACATGTTTCATTTTGCCAATTTGTCAAATGTTTACTTATTTGTTATTTAATAAATATGTTGGGTGTTTAAGTGGCCGCCCATTGTAAGTATGTGGTCGTTTATTACAAACTGTTTAACTGGAACTGGGGCAGAGACTTATTACTGATAAAAGGAATGAGTTTGACTAATTTAGGAGATGCAGTATTGACAATAGACTAACGAATCACAGTTAGACAAACTTAAATGGAAGGATTTCGATGGCAAAAAACGTTCCCCGTCGATTTTCAAATCGCTAATAACAATTCCGTTTCAGTTAAATATTTTTCCTGGTTATAACAGTGTTAACTTTACACTGTACATTTTTATTAATTTTTTCAGTTGATGGAAAGTGGGGCTTGTGGTCTGAGTTTTCCGCGTGTACAAAGACATGCGACGGCGGATGGCAGGAACGTAACCGATTCTGTGACAGTCCTGCCCCTGCTTTCGGTGGAAACGACTGCCTTGGGTCAACCAACCAACGACGCATGTGCAACGAATGGCCGTGTCCGGTTGGTAAGTAACACTAATTGGATAAATAATAACAATAATAATAACATATCATGGGACTTGAGGCATTTTATGATGAGGAATCAATGTATATTCCACTGAATATACAATAAGTGACCATTAATTTGTTAGTATCTCGAGACTCTTTCAAAGGCGCCGATCAACCTAAAAATTGCGGTAGATCGAATGACAGATTGGGGAAAAGTAGATAAAATAGCTTTAAAATTAGGTTGAAATATCAGGTTTTGGTTTCAGATGATTATTGAATAAACCAGATTGTCATATGAGGTCTAAAACAGTATTAGTTGCAACAGTTTTTGAAAATCATGCGAAAGATGTATTCCTCTGGAATAGTGTCAAAATTTACCGTGTTGGTTTTTAGTAACAATAAGAATTGGCGCAATATTAAAAAATTATCAAAATGGCGTTATGAAAATAAAAAACGAAATATAAAATCCTTTCAGGCTCTATTTTGAGACGTTGGTTCGAATGTGAGATAGACAATGATTATGCTAAAGATCCGGGATTGGGTTTAATGTTAATGCATTGATTTTGAGTACATTCATTTCTATGTAGTTCGGCAATCGCGTTTTAGAAAAAACTACCACAAAAAACTGTTCGTGTTTTTGATTTCTTTTTGCCGTTCTCATTGGGCATATTTGTGGCAATCGAAATTACGCTCGGTTGTTTTTGTTGTCTTCAAGTGCAATTTTTCGACTTTGGCAGAATAAGTATCGGTATTTATATTTGTATTTATAATGATTGAATGGTTTATGTTAATCAATTTGTTTGATGGAGCGTAGTCTTTAAATGTTCAATATCTACAATGAATCGATACTTTCACGAGTTTAATCGATCTCTTCAATTTCTGTCATTCAGCATTTTTATATATGTTTCTTTCACTGACTATATGGTTTTTGCAAATACTGGTTGTTGTGTTTGGACCCTTCCCTCTTTCCTGAACGATCCTAATTGCCTTTGAAATCGACGTAACTGATCGTGCCAGATGGAGTAAGGCGTTGTCTTGTGCGAAGAGAGACTCTTCCTGTATTCCCATCTCGTTTCATTTAATTCCCTCAGCTTAAAAATGTGTATAAAAATATCTCATTTCTGTTGATGTTTGTTTCCCGCAAGATGCCTGCCTGTCAAGTCCTTGTTTTGACGGTGTCGACTGCGTCAGCTTCCCTGATGGCCGATACGAGTGCAAAGACTGCCCAGTGGGTTACGAAGGAAACGGAATTGTTTGCAACGATATCAATGAGGTACATGGCGTTATTTGACAGGCCTTTCTCTAAATCTGTTTTTGTGATAAAAGTTTCACTTTCAACAAGCCTGGAATTTCATCTATGAGAGGGTCATTTTACAAAGAGCACTTCCATTTTAAAATCTAAAATTCTATGGGAAGCTTTTGAAGGAGCACCTAGGCCAAAACCAGTGCAACAGGGGCCGTGACCTCCATGACATTCTTGTAATTCCAGGCTTGGTTGAAGGCTGTGTTTCAAGATACACGTTTGTGACATTAATATCAAATCAATCAAGACGTGCACATGAATTTGTGAAGAGGATTTAAATAATTATCGTGTCTGGAAAAACATTATTACCCAGTCTTTAGAAATACAATGGGACTCAATTAAATTGCTATCAATTTTAAAGTGTTGTCTGTTTCCAATACACAGTGCAATCTTGTGTCCGATGCTTGCTTCAACTTTCACGGTGAGCACCGTTGCTTGAACTTGGTTCCGGGGTACACCTGCAGAAAGTGTCCCAGTGGCTACAGAGGTAACCAGCCATCTGGCATGGGAGTATACCACGCTAAACGCTACAAGCAGGTAAGTGGCAAAACAGGTAGAATTTGTTTGAACTTGCGATAGGTTAAAACCGAGCCGTCAGCGCAGGGGGTTTTGTCCCTCCGGTACTTATGTCCTCCGTAAGGCGAGTTGGATAGCGCCCTCTTTTGAGTCATCTTCCTTCATCCCATGTGAATACCGTATGGGAGAGCAGTCTTCTGTTAATTTTGTTAAGGCCTAAAACTGAGCCCACACTGTGACATGGTGTAACGGTAAACTTTCTCACGAAATATAGAACTGCTGCACAAGACGGTATAGCCAGGTCTGATACAATCTGTCAGACTCAAGGACAAACTCTGGACAAATCTTTGTGAGCCTTTATAATGGTGCAACTATCGTGTCTATTTTTCAAATCAACTGAGTTCCTTATCGAAAACACGTTTTCGGCTTGGATTGGGCTCCGTCCGCCTGTTTGTTGACGCCTGAAAAGGGCCAGAATGTGATTGAACTGGTGGGCGGGGGGGGTGTAAAGTCTGCTCCGTTCTTTAAAAATGCAATTGCCCATTGGACAAAGATGGTTGCTGGATGTTACTAGTATATTGGGTAGTATGTCCTGGTTTGGCTATCCCACGATGCCCCAACTCAGTGAACCATTTTCTTGGATGACCTACTGACCGTCCAAGGATTGTGGCCGGCCGCGGTTGGCTACGCATGCCCTCACACTGTCACGCGCTTCACCGCATTGACGCACGAGCTCACTGGGTCTTAACTAATGGCTGCCGCCTTCTGGAATGTGTGCCTGGTTGTTCAAAGCCATCCCACCCACTGACCCCAAAAGTACTCAGAAATAGAACTCGGTGTCAGAATCATTTGACAATTCCCAGCAGAAAATGTTAAAAATATGAAGGCCTGCAATCAATACAAAGACGGGAAATATCGCTTGCGTTCCCTAAGCGCGCATTTTTTAAAGAAACGATCTAATAGATTACAGCAAAAAAAGCAAAAAAGTTTCTTGCACTTGGACGTGCCTGAAATATTTTGCTCAACAAATAACATACACCGTAACATATCACTCTTTGTCGCATTAATCAGTATTACTGATATTGTTTACACCATAAGGTCCCTTCTGTCCGCGAGAACATTTTTTTTAAATAATTATGTTTACGTGATTGATTGTTATCATAATGCCCCTTCCACAGGCGATCATGAGTTTGTAAAATGTTATGTTTCTGACGTAAACCCTGTTGGAATTTCAATCTCTAAAAACCTGCTGGGTTGGGACATTTTGAAATGGCATCTCGTAATTCCAGGGCAAAAGAATACACATGTGTCAGAAGCTGGAGTTTGTAATATCGTAGTAAGTCGGAATTTACCAGGATCCTGGCCGTCGTTAACCCCAGGCATCTCTCTGATTGGCAATGACGTCTCACAATCGTAATCTGCTGTACCATGTACACTTTTCAGTAATGCGTCGCCTGACGTGATGCTAATATTTTAATGGCGGCTGGCTTATGCTGACGTATTTTGGATAACTCAGCGATGTCGTGATCACACTTGTGTTTTCTGATTGATGGACTGCAAACTGAAGTTCATGGACTCGTGAAGCTTGTGAGATTTCCGATTGTCTTCACATTGCACGCGCCCATTCTTCGCAAATGTTGGGAAACACAAGAAGGGAAACTATTCACATCTTATTTTCACCATTATTTACTTGGGATGGTAAGGTAGTGTCATAAAAATATATGTTGCACTCCTGAAGTGTTCCTTTTTACACCAGGGCAGTCGGTTGCCTCCAAGTTGCCTGTAAAAATTGCCCCGTGTTACATGGTGTTAAGTCCCCAGACACAAAATGGTATTCATTGTTTCAAAGCAAGCGCCTACATCCTGTTCATTCGGTCGTAATCACCCCTGAAACCATCTCAACTCCTTAGGAGTATGCAGCACCGGCAGCTAAATGGGCTCACGTGTGGTCAGTCATTAATCACATCAACAATCTCTACCCTCACAGGCACCCATTTACTGCTTGGTGAGAGAACCAATTACAGTTAAGGGTCCTTGCCCAAGAACACAAGTGTCACGACTGGGATTCGAACCCACACTCTGGTTACTCGACCATGCAAACTTGAGTTCGATGATGCTCTAGGACTTTTTTTACACATTCCAAGCAAGTGTCGTAAGGAATGGTTCTCGTACCCTTCCAGATTTTCTAATACATTCGGATTTTTACGCTGCCCAACCTTTCATGTGAACAGTTACTGTTGCTGGACCCTGTATGTCACTTTATTTCAATGCGTGTATTCAATGTTTAATTTTGACGATGTCATTTTAATATTTCTAATTGACAGCAATGCATCCCGATCAACCCCTGCTCAGAAGGAACGTCTGATTGCCATTTCGATGCCAGATGCATATTCTATGGTCCTTATTCTGATCCACAATACGGTTGCAAAGTAAGTTGTTAGTATATATATACACCAAATTTCCAAATCACCCCCCCCCCCCCAAAAAAAAAAATAAATAAATAAATAAATAAATAAAAATAAAAAAATAATAATAATAATAAAATTGACCCCAAAGTCATTCACGAGATTGGACTGGTCCCAAAATGAGTCAAGTCAACTAAAAAACAAAACAAATTTTCGACCTGACGTGTGACTAAAACACTATCAGTCTTTAATAGACGTTGACATGTCATTTTCGCGAGTGTCTTATTTTGATCCGCATATGGATATTATCTTAAGTGAATTATAATTCAGTAAAGATTTCTTCACTCTCAAGTCTAGGCCTAAATGTAGAACTTTCCCCAACCTTTCTTTACAGTGTAAGACTGGCTTTGCTGGTGATGGTATTGCATGCGGCTACGACAGCGACTTGGACGGCTGGCCAGATGAACAATTGGACTGTGAGGACAAAGGAACGTTCACTCACTGCACAGGGGTATGTCTAACATTATTCGCATTTTGTTCCCAAAATCAGTCAAGCTTTGTGGTCAAAATGAATTATGCGTGGCAGTTAGCATTGCCGTTTAATTGACATTGATATTGCCACTGAAGTTTAGACCTCATAAATCATTTATGTTGTACTGCCCATGGGGACGTCTACATTGCATTTGGACAACAAGATCTAAGCGCACTAAAGCAACATTTTGAGTCGACTTCTGATTGTCAAAACCTCTGATGATTGTTGACTGGTGTAGAGGAAGTAGCGCACCCTCTGGGAGTTCACGTGACACAGTGCAAATAAATACCACCTTTCACATGAAAGATTATACCCAAAGCCCAGGGTATTCTCTCGATGTGATAACGGTCAGAGAGTTAGTGGTGGTACTATATATAACATTTTAGTCATAATGGTAAGTCCCTAAACGACACATCAATATCATGGAAAGGGCACTTTAACTCGCGCTTTCCGTCCTGTCTTCCATCAGAGCCAAGTTAATTCAGCCCAAAGGGCAAACAGGTATGTGTCTTGAAGTTTCTAAGACAAGTTGAAGAATAAGTTTACTATCTAGGATGATACCTTTACTTAATTTTATTTTTCCATCAATTCTGTCCTTGTTCAACCTGTCTGTCCGTACGTTCTTGTTCCTGTTTACGTTCTGCATGTCTGTCCATCAAGCATCTCACATCAAGCCACGGCTTTTAGATGATGCCTCCATACTTTAAAGGTTTCTGCCTTTTAAAAATGCATTTATGGTTTACCTCTTTACTTCAAGTTTCTGTTGGTTGTGTGTTGTTTTGAAATGTTCATGACGTATGAAAATAAATGTGAGTTTGAATTTGAAAAAAAATGTTTGCCGTAAAGCAGGGTATCACATTCCGAGAACGGGTAGGCCTATATTTGGGTAATTTTATTCTTTAAGCATCAAATGTTTTGTATATTTTCATTAACAGGACAACTGTCCAGCTCTACCCAACAGTGGACAAGAAGACACTGATGGTGACGGTAAAGGTGACGCATGCGACGATGATGACGACGACGATCTCGTTAATGATTCCAGGGTAAGTGCGAATTCCCTGATTTCAACTCGTTGGCGTTCTTGTTATTTAATATTCTTCCGCAAACCGAAATGTTTTAGCGTGTAGATCTACAACAAATTTGATACCCTGCCGCAAATACCAAGCTTAACAACGCCATGTTATGTTAGAACAGGATATGAAAAAGTCGAGTCATTTGGGGTCTTGCTGCTCTCCCTGGCCAGTGTCCATTTTAGCACTGTAAAAGGCTTGATAAAAGTATATCAGTTCTGTAGAGTTGTTGATCTACATTCAAAAGTTGTTGGTACCTCACCCCATCAACAGCAGCGGTCACACAGTTTGCCCTTAACATTTTGCCAGCTTAAACAGTTATATTGTCATTTCCCTAGTCCACTAGCTTTTTCACTAGTCCATACTTCAAACGAAATAGCGATGCTTTTCAACACTGAAAACTAGCCGGCCGGATCACTTGCAGATTTTTTTTACTGGTCCTTGGGTGTTTTAAGTGGCATTTGGCCAGCGGACCAATGTTAAGGAAGAACGTTGGGTCACTTTTTATGAAACTTGCATCAGACAAGTCCCTTTCATGTAGTCCCTTCCATTTAGTCCCTTTTTCGGAAGTAGTTCCTCCTAGTAGAGCACGTATCAGTAAAAGTTAAGCTACCTTTTGGGACATTACACATTGAGGACTTTGTCATCATAAAGGACGCTTCCCAATTTATTTCCCAGATCAGTCTGTGCTTCTGTCTCTAAGGTATATAAACTGTCCTAAAACGGTTAAATTTAGTATATCCCGACAAAGGGGATGAGGAACACGTGTTGCGTGGACAGATGTAATGGCCCCGATGATGAACGCGATACCAGTTGGGCGTCCGAGCGACTGTATCTACGGAAGCAGTCGTTCCTGCGCTTCCTCCTACGCGACAGGTTTTCCTTGACCAAGTATGTTGAGACATTGGCATCCACACACAGAAAGCGATTTGTCTGATTCTGAATAACCCCGGCAGTTGGTTACTGCATGACAAGGCCTCTTTCCTGTTTGGACTTTGATATGTGAAGCAGTCTTTCAAAGTTGCCTGTTCCGTTCTTACAGATTTCAGTTTCGATCATAGACGATGCTAAAAGGCAGACTTTAGCATGGGTTCGCCAACAACTACTGCCAAACCAATTTCTTTCAGTCCACTTTCGTTTCAATCAGAACTAACCGCACGCAACTGTGTTGATGGCTTTATCATTGAGGAGCAACCCTGACCCATTTTCGAAGTCTGAAGCCTGTGGTTACGAAATCTTTAGTCTAACCATGCAAGCTTTTAAAGACATTAATAACAAGTAACGACTGATTCACTTGACAAACACAATTTTCTTTGGTACGGAATGCGTTCTAAAAAGTCCGGAGTAGAACTGGCCCGGACTCCGGGTCACGCGGGGCCTGACCCATTTCTGGGTCAATATCTCCAGGAATATATGTCTCTAATGACCCAGAAATGGGTCACACTGACGCAAGACCCGAGTTAAAAATCTGTATTTTAACCAGTTGCTCGGTCAACCTTACCCAGATAATGTCAGGCCCCCTGACACCCGGAATCCGGATCATTTCTTAACGGGAATTTTTAGAGTGTGACGAATTGAAATAGTTCCAACCACCAACTTTTCATTTGTTATATATAGTGATTGAATATTTCAACTGCTTCCCTATACAGGATAACTGCCAGTTCCACTCCAATCGGGCTCAAAATGACGTTGATGACGATGGCGTTGGTGATGTGTGCGACAATTGTCAATTTGTGGCCAACACACGACAGGAGGACACTGACGGTGACGGCGAAGGAGATGTATGTGACGATGACATCGATGATGATGGTAAGAAAAATCAAGCAACATTGTATTTATTAAGGGAATATTGCTTTTTTTCACTGCCTCGTTTTGCTCACATTGATGCGAATTGGAGAATGTTAATTCAACGTATTCCTTTATGAACACGCACATAGAACAGCTATTTGCAGACTGTGTAGTGACGATGTGGAAGTACAACTGTCATAAATAGCCAAAACTTGTTGGGGATTGCCTTTTGGAGCGACGAAGAGAACAGGTTGACTCAAAGATAGATAAAACCAAAAATGGTTTGCTTTAGTGCGGAGGTCGTTTGTTCGATTCCCATCCAAATAGCTTGTGAAGTTTTGGCGCAGGACTCCAGGAAAGCAGTTAGTTGACAGTGCTCGTCACACATCAATGTTAAAAAGGTAAAACCAAATAACGCCACCATTGTTGAAGAAACAAGGTTTTGACGGTTGAACTTTAATTCTAAACCAATACATTATCAACCACCAACATAGAGACCTGACCCCCATTGCCCCATCTCCGGCATGCCTGCTTCACCCTGCTAGGGCTCGGGACCTAATCGGTGGGGAATGAAGCTTCGCCGGGCCCCACCAGAGTGCGCCACCGAGTTCCCAATTAAGCCGTGTTGGTACAAATAATTAGTACTTATTTTACATTTTCTTCAATACTAATATTTCTAACAGTACACGTGGCGGCCGTCTTCTTAACCCATTCAGGGAAGAGTGTATTTTTGCGACCTTTATCGGTACCTTATCGGTTGAATACACCATTGGTTTTTCACTAGTGTAACCGAAACAGTTATTGGGTGCAGCCAAGAAAACCCACCCTTATGTAACAAATTGAGGTCAGACGGGTAAAGTAAACTGTCCTACTTTGTGGCTAGGATGTAACTCTGTGTTATGTGAGATGTGCGGACAGGGACTATTGGTGACAAGTTTTGTGTCAACATGATTAAAAAGAAGTGCGGCGCCGGTGTAACATCTCATAATATGTAGACCTGTCATTTTTGTTTTTTCAGGTATCCTTAACTACAATGACAACTGCATGTACGTTGCGAATGCCAAGCAGCTTGACTATGACGAGGATGGCTACGGTGATGTATGCGATAACTGTCCAGGGATTGCTAACCCAGATCAAGTAAGCCAACTTCAATATACATATCAGACACTGATGTGTGTCAAACACTGTATAATCGGTACTTTCCCGAGTCCGATTCAAACCCATGACCTATATTTGCTATTCTAGAGTAGGATGTTTTACCACTAGACCACCGAGCCTGCCCTGTAGCTAGAGGCAGTTCTAATGGGTTGGGTAACGGTGTTAAGACAAAGTATCTTCTGTATTCCCTATGCAAATTGAACACTGGACTCGAGCTCTGGTGTTTCTGATCTGCAGATTGCGGGTTTGAGTCCCGGTCGTGGCACTTGTTTCCTGTAGCAAAATACTTTACCATAATAATTGTTGTGTCCTTCGGATTTTAGCATTTCACTTAAAACTGGTAGTGAAGATTACAAAAAGTATGTTATCAATGTAGCCAAACTCAGCAGCTATTAGCTAAGGCAGACTCTTGTAACTCAGCGTTAGATGATTTGTGGGTTTTTTTTTACAAAGAGATCATTTGTCTATTTAGAAAAATTACCGAGAAGGAATGCCGTTGTTCTGCAGGAAGGATATTTAAACAACGTCTGGAAAGATGTGGCATCTGAAACACTCATTAAAATTGCTCATTAAATCGTGTTTTCCTTTGTTTGTCGTTTTATCTAGACCGATATCGATGATGACAATGTAGGTGACGTTTGCGACACCGACGCGGACATGGACAGTGACGGTCACCAAGATGACCTGGATAATTGTGTGGATATCCCAAATAGCGACCAAGCAGATCACGATATGGACGGCATTGGTAAGTTGGCTGTGGGTTTTTTCTTCCTTTTCTTCCGTGAAACATTGTAATATTTATCGCTAAAGAGTCAGAAATAGATTCAAGAGGCGGATTTAGATTCAAGATGCTGCTGTTGAAGCTAAACAGCAAAAAGTTGGGAGTATCCATGGACTGGCATCCTGTCCAGGGGGAATAGAAATATTCTCAGTTGTTTAATGCCAATAAAACCAGATATAAACAGAGGCCCGATGAGCTAAATTGGTTTGGGACGGGGTTTTTTCTTTTTGTGTAAATACAGTTGGATAAATGTACAAGTTTTTAAAAAATCCTTTCTTACATAGTCCTACATTCTGTTATGACATTATTTCGAGGCTCATGTAGTTTTACGTGAATTCTCCATATTTTGCTCATTACAGGCGACGCTTGTGACTTCGACGATGACAACGACGGTTTTGAAGATGTTGAGGACAATTGTCGGCTGGTATTCAACCCGAGTCAGAATGACACGAACGGTAAGGGAAAAGGGCGCCACAAAACCCCACAAACACATCCTACACTCAGCGACCTTGAAACTCAAAGCCGACAGCCGGAAGCCATGCTCTGATTATTTCAACTTGTGTTAAGATTTATTAGAAAACTCCCATATTCATCACGCGAAAAGGGAGACTTTCTCGTAGATGCCCCTTAGTTGAATGATTACATATTTTAGTGAGCGCAGCTGGTTGTTTTCAATAAAATGTTGAATGATGGAGTTATTGCATGCATGGAGGTGTGCAGCAGACATCTTGTCCCCGGGCCAGTCGTCTAGGGTTTTTGGCGTCTGCCTTAGAAAGATCTGTTGGAATTTCTTTCGGAAAGTTTTATTAAGTACACAGTGTTTTTAAAAAACGACACGGGTGAGACGTAGAGTTAACTTGATATTGTTCCGTATGTTGTTGCATTACCTAAACTGAGCACTATCAATTTACCATAATTATTGTAAATGTTTAGGGTGCAGTTTAAGTTTTCTAATCGTTTGCTTTGAAGCCGTGAAGTCGATGTCATTATTTAACTGACAATTGTTTATTAATTGACGATCGTTAATTAATGCGAACTTTATGTTACAAGGGGTCAACTTCACAAAGCACTAAGATTCATCTTAAGATGAGTTGTTGGTATTTCCAGTATAACACTTTGCTACTTAAGTAATACACTGTTAAATAAAGCAATCCCAGTTCTTTTAATTTACAACTTCTCCCTATATCTTTTTTCACAAGAGAATGGACGTGGTGATGCCTGTGAGTTTGACAACGACGGCGATGGAGTGTCCGACCTGCACGACGCATGCCCGAACAACGCCAATATCCAACGGACGGACTTGTCGCACTTCCAGCTGATCAAACTTGACCCCGAAGGGTCAGCACAGATTGACCCGCATTGGATTGTCAGGAATAGAGGTCAAGAAATGGTGCAAACCATCAACAGCGATCCTGGTCTGGCTATAGGTACGTTATAAATAATGGTAAAAACGCTATGTAGTACACGCCATCAAGTGTTTTTAGAACTAAATGAGATAGAATTCAGCAAAACCTTTTTGTTGGTTCACATTTTTCAACATTTGGAGAAAGTTCCCAAATAACAAAAAGAAGTTATGAGGACTCCGGGCATACACTGAGATATCGGGTCTCAGAGACACAGATATTTCCATGGTAAATGTGCCACCAGTGTGTCCGACTTAGGTCCTCCTACCAGGATGTTTGATCGTGAAACCAGGCTTTCTGCTTGTTCACACACTTTTTTTACACTCTCGCTGTGCTGGGATGTAGAACAAAGAGCCATTCCAACAGCTTTATCCCACGTACTGCATCTCTTGGGAACTCCTTGCCTGGTGCATGTTTCCCTCCATCCTACATTCTAGACTGTAGGAATACCAATTCATACTTCAGCTCCCCTGAGTTGTTTTCATTTTAAATGCTTTTGTTCTTGTAGCCCAATAATAAGAGTGGCTTTTAGCCGTGTATGGGGCGAACTTGAATAAAACAATAAAATAAAACAACATCATGTTTACTTACTATAACTGGTATCCGTTTTCAGGCTATGATGAATTCACAGCGGTACAGTTCAGCGGCACCTTCTACGTTAACACAGAACGAGATGACGACTACGCTGGCTTCGTCTTCGGGTACCAGTCAAATCACAGATTCTACGCGGTCATGTGGAAACAGGTTACGCAGAAGTACTGGGCACCATTGCCGACCATATCAGAGGCTACAGCTGGTCTCCAACTCAAGGTAAAAACGTCAAAAAATCAAAATCTGTTGAAGTCCCTTACAGCTAAAACTAAAATTTGAAACATACATTTTTACCCATACCAGTGATACCAAATTTAAACTAAAATTGTATACAGTTTAAAGTAACATTGTATGTCTATCCATTTATACATAATGCCACTCTTCCTTTTAAAAAGTTACGTCTGAGAAGTAAGCACGCTTGACACAATTTTTTTCAACTCTAAACTTCACATTTGATGCTCGATGGCATGGTTTACCCCCCCCGCCCGCATCCTATTGTGTCTTCATTGTGTTTTGGGAATCTCCGAAATTCTTTAGAGGACTTTGGGGGTACGTCTGTGCAAGAGGAAAAGAGTGTGTTAAAGTATGGGAACATGTGGGGGACGCCCTCTGCCACATATCGGGCATGGTTGAAGTAAGCCACAATAAACACAAACCTGTATGTAATGCAAAACATTCTATACTTCAACCGTTAATTTAATTTTTAAAGTTTCCACGGTAAGATTTGATAATTCTAGTAAGCTAGTTCTTGCGGGCAGAGTTATGTACAATCTCCCATCAAATGCCTCTCCGCGAAGAGCCATATGGTATGTTCGGAACGTTTCGACTCGACTGCCGTAAATACAACTTGAGTACGCAAGTCGAACGGTCTAGAGCAGCCCGCGCGGCTATATCCCTAGAGCCAACACTCCTTCAAAATATATATTTTACACCCGCAAGAATTATAAGAAAAACAATGCTTTGCCAAGAAACACAAGGTCTTATTCGACGGTTGGCTTGAATGAAATTCACGCAATCCGAAACGTCATGCAGACGTCAAGGCTGATTATCTTATATAAACGTAAACATTTTGAAATACGAACGTAGGTAGGTAGGATATTTCCCGTATGTCTTTTCAACCTACCGGAGATTTGTCTGTGAATGTCAAATTCACTGCCAGACTCAAAATGATTAATTAGGTGTGCTTGATACACAAACGTCATACTCCTTGGTAGCTTCAACAAATCCCAAAATAGGCCACTACCGGCCAGAACTTTTTAAAGAAAGAGAAAGAAAGCCACTCGATTTACTGTCGGTTTATCTTAAGCAAACCTCGTTTGACAGACGTCAAGTCGTATTGAGGAAGCAGGTGAGGCGGTTTTTAAAAGGAAGTTCGGTTGGCATTGGTTAATGGGCACGTACAGGAAAACCGCAGGAGAAAGGTTTCTGATGCGCAGATTGTGGCTCGCCCCTACTTCGTAGCCAGGAAGGGATCTAAATTGCTCTCACACGCTATACGGACACAGTTGGGTGGATTGTTTTTGGAGGGAATTTTCTTTTTGCCTTTATCGATTGGCATCGCCTGGTGGTCTTCATCGGCCGGGTTTTGTTTGTCAATTCCTGGTATGATGATGTAGAAGACACGGCGGGAACACCAAAAACAAAAAACTTAAAAGATATGTCACACCAGGCAATTTTTATAGTCAACTTGAAGGCAACCAGCCGCCCTCACCGCAACCCTTCATTTCTATTGCTTTGCGATCTCAGAGAAAATAGAACATGACTTAAGACGCTATTTAAACATCAGAGAACTAGTTTGCATATAGATCACGTATTTATATCAGGATGGCTCAGTCGTTTCTTTCCCTGCCTTTCACCTCTGTTCGAATCTCACCCCAGACCCGGGCGGGGCCTTACGAGTAGATTGGGTTTTCAGCCCCAACCTGATTGCGTGGGTTTTTCATTCGTTGGGGGTTTACTCCCACATCTAAATCTGAACAGTTCGTTTCGTTTCCTATTTTTCCTGTTTTCTGGTGCTACTTTCGAAATAAACAAAGAAATAAATTGCAAAAATATGCTGGAATTAGTAGAAGATGTTGTTGCAATATTCGTCTTCGTTCATACTTGTAGAAGTTTAACTGATTACAACCTATTTGTAATTAGGCACACGCCTGATGGTTTAATAATACTCAATGGTCGGTGGTGCACATTATCTACTCACTGTGTTCTTCCATTGTTTTTCAATTCTGTTGTTTAATCTTGATTTTCTTACTTGATTTTGTCTCTCACAGTTGATCAACTCGACGACAGGTCCAGGTGAATATTTAAGAAATGCTCTGTGGCATACGGGAGACACCGGAGATCAGGTAATTCATTTTATTCAGGACTGATTCAAAATGGATAAGGATAAAATCTCTTGTCAAAATGCTTGTCAACAATAACAACTGAGTCAATTAGAAAAACGTGCGGCACATTGCACTCAGATCTCTAAATACTTTGCCGTTTGGAATTGCTGCTTGCCCTTTTTAAGAGTTGTCCATACAAAACACATAGAGTGTGTTGTAATAAGTGCGTAGTGATTTAAAAAAAAACATAAATAATTTTCTTCTGGAAATACAACCAGCGGAACGTATCGGTCCGCCATTTTGTGGAGTCAAAAATTAGTTCCACAAAACAGCGGACCGTGTTCTGGCATAAAAATACACAAAAGCCACAAGTCAGCAAGGGATGTTTATGTGAATCATTATATCCTACTTTAAAAAATATCTTTCCAACCATATTCAATTTATCACAAACGCTTATTATAGCACAAAACGTCCAATCCAAAGGCAACGTGCCTCTTTAATATGGCAGGAAATGTGTAGAACATTTCGGTGTGTTACTTTGTTGATTTCATCACGACAGTATTAAGTTTCTTTCCGAGAATTACCATTAGTGCACACATGTTTTATCTTTTAGAAAATAATTAAGAAAACAAGTTTCAATAGGGTTGACAATTAATATACATAATCCTATGTGAGTATTTAAATTAATCTATGCACGGTTTATTCAGGGAACATTAACCAAACCGTAACTGGTATCCGCTTACAAACTTCCCCTACACAAACGAGTAGCTTCATCCAGGGTGTCTCCAGTTTCCGGGTAAATTAAGAACTGCAGCCCCGAAGGATCCTAAACTATTGTGTCACACCGCGTATTTACATGGATAACCACACGTGAACCCATTTCCGCAGTATAAATTTGAATTAATTATGATATAATCTTTAACTGTATTGTATGACACATGAAAGGGGTGTGGGTGGGTCAATCGTGGGTCACGATATGGTGAATTTCTTCCCCAATACGGAACATGTGAAAGCAATCCAAATCAACGTACGTTGATGTGCACTCCCCACGTACTGCGAGTGTGTTGCAAGTAGATAACACTCTCGAAGTACCACTAATCCAAGGTCTGGTTGGTTCCGGTGGGATCAACAGGCTTTGCATGATTTCCCCCTGCGTGATTAATAATTACACTCTGTGAGAACAATCTTAGGTCGTGTAGTGCTTCATTTAGACGGGAATTTGATATTTCTAAAGTATTAATCGGTGTGACGTTGCTGTTCTTTCAAAGAAATACAAATAAAAGAAGAAGAAAAACACAGTAAACTTAATAACTTTCCCTTGCTTAATAATCTTAGGTTTGACGTTGACAGCATTTGCACAAAATTTCAAAGAGATGTTGGGAAATGTGCAATGATGCCTGCGATTGGCAGTCGTTGGGTGTGTGTCCACGTCACCAATGTTGACAAAGTGGTCTGTAGGTGATTTGGCTTTGACTCGTGTATACTTATTCTAAATGGTTGCATTTTTGCTGGGTTTCAGGTAAAGCTCATTTGGAGCGACGCTAACAAGATCGGATGGAAAGATTTCACAGCTTACAGATGGACTTTGACACACAGACCCAAAACTGGCTACATAAGGTAAGTAACAAAACCATCACTGTTTGAGTTATCAGTATGACAGAAGTGGAATATAATATATTATATACCGCAAACAAACCCTTGTCAATTGGTTGGTGAAACACGCGTCACGTGTTATACTTTTTTTGCGTGACGCTCCTCAACTTAATATACGAGTCCTTTAGTGATAAATTAATATAGGAAGTAAACGGCGTTGCTTGCACCACTACATACATCAATTTATTGTTATCAATGTGAGGACTTTCCTTCGTCTCTCGAACTTAACACTCTCGTTAGACTAAGCCCATGAAAAGAAAAAGAGGACACAAAAATACAAAGGATTCCAATGTGAGGACAGCATTATTCCTTTTGCGTTCCTTTGTTCTACTGTTCCCTCTCTTTTGATAATACCATGACACGGTTTTATAAAATTGGTCCCTGTGTCGAACTCGATTTAGCTCTAATATGCATCTTGACAATGACAATCAGGATTGTATCATCGATGATTTTTTAATCATTCATATCATAGCTTCTCGATATGGTTCAGGCAACTTAAGTCATGTTCCGATGGGTTATGTTTCTTCTTTTGCCAACAGAGTGACGATGTACGAAGGCAGCAAGGTGTTGGCTGATTCGGACGCCCTCTACGACAGGACATTACAGGGTGGTCGAATTGGTCTGTTCTGCTTCTCACAGGAGATGGTGTTCTTCTCCGATCTGGAATATAAATGCATCGAAGATGTAAGTCACTTTTTATTCAGAACTCTTGCTGTGCCAACTGCCTTGAGTTTTATTGATATATAGTTGTTTGATTAAACTCACGTATCGTTCACGAAGGACCAATTTACATTAGTTGACAAATAAAGCTGTGATTAAACGCTTTAAAACATACAATGTACAAATGCAATAAAATGTCTAGACCATGTACATCAATAGGTACCTTATTTAATATTATATTGGAACCACTAAGGGGCTTCCGAAATAGAAATTACGCGCCAAAGACTGGTTCGCATTGTATTCCTGCAGTTCTAACTACTACTTGTCTAAATTGTCGATGCTTGTCACTTTGAACTACAACACAAAATACATCACTTTTCTAATCTAAAAGGTATTATTTTTAAGAGCGTCCTTGTTAGCATCTTTGTGGGATAACAAATCTCATTCGGATAGTTTGGATCCTTCAATTTGTAAACATCTTCTTACTAAGATACTGAAGTGCGATTATGTATCTCTTTACCTTCTAGCAGTTGTTTTCATTCTAAGCAAGATATGTTTTACTACCGCCAAAATTACCTATTCACGTTTGCATTTAACGTCTCCTTACCATTGTGACTAACTTTCACCAATGTCTTGTGGACATGTTGTCCTTAAACTATTCGCGTCTCGGTTTTTTTGTAATAGCTTAATGCCTCAAAATTGACACGTCATTTTTCGTATTTCCAAACACTCTTCCGTGTAAATTTTGAAACATCGAAGTTTTGCTTTCTTGTTGTAAAAAGTAAAATATCTTCTCGTGTTCTCTTTTCAGGAATAAATCAGAAACATCATATCTCTACTTCCATCTGATCAACACTGCTTCAGGAACTTTACGTTTGATCCAGCGATGAGAAAAGACAATACTGGCTGTATACATCGTTCCTCCCACAACTATTTCGTTCTGGATAATCAACTGCTTCAGGACATGACAAATCTTCACAAGTCGCACACGCATCGCACCCGGACAGAGAAACATGCTGCCTTAAAGATGCTGCCTGCTTACTTAACAAAACCGCTTTGATTGTTGGCACCCTGTTATCCAATGCATACACTGTGCGAGAAAAGGCGTCAGTATACCAGTGACTCGGGCATGGACCAATATTAAACCGGACAAGCGGATTATACTACCCGTATACAGATATGAGATACAGTACGCACATAATTATAAACTTTTAAAAAAAGTATTATAAAGTTATCATAGATATTATTATTATTATTGTTATTATTGTAAAAATCAGCGCATGCGCTTGTTCTTCCTGCTGTGGTCGCCCGAAAGAGTTCAAACCAGTTTGTTTGTTTGTTTGGTTGTTTGTTTACAAAGATAGACATCGAGGGCGCATTTCGATCATAGTTGGCGGAACCTCGGACTAAGTTATTCTTCTCATGCTGGAAGAATGTTAGAATTGACTCAAGCTACCCTCGCTTGCTGAAAGTAATTTTTGTTTGTGGCCTCTTCGTTGGGACCCAGCTGATAGTCAGGAAATTGCTTCAGCACCAACAGGGTGAAAATTCCTGTCGAGATTTGACTGAAAAATTGCAGTCAGGTGAATCATAATTTGCATAGTGCTTAGCTTTCTAATCAAGTAGGCCTTGACACACGCAGTGGTCACCATCATTGTCTTCCCGGTAAATCATCGTTTAAAGTATGTTATATATTTTTGTGCATCTATTTATGGTGTAATGGAAACATTATATTATAAAAACCTGTTTTATTATATGAAGCAGATTTGTTGTTTTTTTATGTGTGAGCCAAAAAGTGTTATATCTGCCTGTGTATTATTCTTCCCGCAAGTATTGCTATATTAATCCTCTATATTTGTAAATTTATTGATAACTTTCTGTGATATTAAAGCCGGGTCGCCATGGCCTGAGGTGCGTCACAAACGAGTCGGCTTTGATATCACAAAAGAAAGTAAAAACAACCTGTAAAATATTTGATCAGTTTAAACGGTTAACATGCATATTAAGTGATTCAATAAATAATTAACCAACCTGTTTTAACGTTTCCACGCATGCAACTCAGTAAAATGATATTTCTATAATTGTCGTTAATGGTAAATGTTTTTTTGGTGGTTTTTTTTTACACAGGATGTTTTCTGCCTAAGGTTTTAATTGACAGTTGACATTTTGTACATTTTTAAGCGTGCGGAAAGTTGCAATATCTGACGTCATCATATTATAGCTTAAATGCGTTTTGGAATGAAAGTTGTTGGGTTTTTTGTGATCATTTTGTTGTGAAATGGAAAAACGATCCTGCCAAATATGAGAAAGGGATGGTACGATAATGGGAATGATTCCTTCGAAAAGAATTACCCCAAAATTACATAACTGCACTTGTTTGTTAAAAACAGAATTTAAAAAAAAGAGTATAGCAAAGCTCGTCGAACTACAAAGTTCCAGCCCGACAACTTCGAACAAAAACATCAAATTGTACCAAAAACCGTTTAATTCAAAACTCCACTCAAAAGGAAACCGTGCCCTGTCCTTACCCTTATGCCACCCCAACCCCCCCCCCCCCCAACAGTCACAGTGTCACAATTTCTGTCATTTTTCAGATTTGTTATTTACAATTCAAGATGTCACTGTTAAAAGATTAAACCCGATTTTTGTTTTGTCAATTTTCAAATCGGCATTTTTTCAAAAATGGGGTGAAAATTCCATAATTACTCATTAATCAGAAATAACTTGCTCATCATTTCGAATTTTGTCGTCACATTAATAATACTCTTCAATACAGTAACGTTCTTTTCGCAGTGAAAATAAATAAATCCTGTGAATAAATACAATTTAGCTTGAATTATTATTTTATAGCCGTTTTAATTTAAATGTATAGTTTATTTTAACAAATATTAATTAATATTATGTTATTGATTGTGAATTAAACTTTGCCCTAATAGGAACGTAACCATTCGCGAAAACTCTGAGCAGATTAATTTTCCGAGGATTTGAGAAAACTAATTGACTTTTCTTTGGAGAAATTAAAACATAAACGGGTATTTGTCCGATTCCAAAGTTGTTGAGACATCTTGGATTGTTCAATTTTATTTTCAAGTTTTGATTTAATCCGAGGTGGCTTCAAAATGCTGGCCCTGGATGGTATCAGAAAAAGAGGTACAACAAAATAATGTCTTCTTTTTGTTGAATTAAATTACTTTAAATTTATTTTTTTTTAATGTTGTATAATCATGTTGGTAAAACACGAAAAACAAAGCTGTAGATATCTCGCCTATACGTACAAACTGTGTTCAGTGTGTCAGATTCCCTGTGTCGAGACTTGTCTACTAATACGTGTTGCTTTACAGGGACACGTTGCCTTCGGACTAGGGCGCTTTGGGATTTAAAAAGCGTTTGTTTTGAAACGAATAATTGTAGGAAAGATGTTTGAAAAGTAAAAGTAGAATGTAATGATTTAAAAGTATCATTTCAAACAAGAAATTATGTTGTTTTCCTATTACTTAGTGAACTAACACGGTCCGACGTTTTGTAGGACCACATGTTGTACTCCAAAACATTTCGGACCTTGCTAGTTAACGAAGTAAAAGGAAAACCACACAATTTCGAGGGATACTTGTGTGAATCATTATATTCTACTTTTAAAATATATATCCAACCATGTAATTTCATAGCAGACGATTGTTATCGCCCCAAAGCACCCAAACCGAAGGCAATGTGAACCTTTAATGATCGGGGTGGCTTGGATGAATTTTACTTTTAAAATTGAAACTTTTGACAGCATTAACACCAGTACTGTCCTGATCGTGTCCGTCTACTAGAAACTCTGCTGCGGGGTATAAACTGTTGCTCCTTTCAAACACCAGATTCACGTTTCCCTTTGCCATCTTGTACAGAGAAAGGCTCACTTTTTAAAACCAAACTTTTGCGCAAAAATTCCCGCAATGAAATTTTCCAAGGATTGGATGAATGATGTATTTGATGAAAATTAAAGACGGGAAAGTTCATTCAAAAAAATTTTCGACTTAAAGATGCAAAGTCCAATTGTCGACCGATTTCACCCCATTACTAAGAATTAAATTTTAAATAGTTACTTGATAGATTGGAGAAAGTTACAAGCTTGCATAAGGTATTGCAAAAATCTGTCAGTGATTAGCGCTAGTTAAACAAAATTACGAATGAATTATTGTTGGGATCTAGACATAATCTCATCCCCATCAGCCATGTACAAATACTCGAGCGAGTATGTTACATGTATATTGTGCAATGCCTTGGCATATTATGCGAAAGTTTTTGTATCGTGTTCGTTTCGGATCAGCATCATCTGTCAATATTCGCTCAGAGCGAAACAAAAATCAGTTCATGGAATTTTAATCCTGGCTCGGATACAGTTTTAAGAATATGAGTGTCTTTTGAAGAAATATTTTAGAATATTTCAAAAGTTCATTTTTAGATCCCAGTGAATGAGGGACAGTTGTCATTTTTATCAAGATTGACTACACTATTACCTGCTGGTGTGAACCTGGGGTAGGCCTAAGAGCTGTACGATATCATCGTCATTTCTTTAGGAAACACTTTGGAACCGACACCTCGACGACAAAACAGGCTTTTGATAGTCCACTCTTTGTTTGGGAGTAAGGATCGGAAGTCCCACATCATCTCGCAGTGCATGAAGACGGTGTTGTCGCTTTGCTCTTAGCGTCAACTTCACAACGGTAAAGTATACACTTTTAACCGTGTGAGGCATCATCGGATGTCACCCAAAGTAACCGTAGTCCCTTTGGGTGACATCAGACTGGTTCATGCACCTTTATGACTGCGTCCTGCTATGTTGTCCACAGGACAAGTTCACTAATCGATGTCTCTTTTGTGGGGGTGAGGTCGTGGGGAATCATGAGCTACTTCGCCCCATGCAGTGCCCTGAATCTATGTGTTAATTTCTGGGGGGGGGGGGTGATAACGCTACTATCCAGACCTTTGACTTAAAACATTTTAATGGGTACTGGCATATACATGTACTGTCAGTTAAGTTTCAATTACTGTGTTTTTACTACATTGGTATACTCTCTGCTGCCACCTATAGCGTCACAAAACCTCATTCCCTAAATCTGAGACCATAGAGGCAGATGAATATAAACCATAGTTCACAATCTCAATCATGCTCAAACCCAGTTACAGACACGTCAACTGGTTTTGCAAAGTGAAAGGAGTTTTGTAGGTCATGAGATTCTGCAGTAGAAACGATGATGACATTTGTGCGCCACACTAAAAAAAGACTCATCGTAGATTTAGACTTTGGTTGAGAATCTCGTTGAAAGACCAGGGGGCCTCGTAGGTTTGTTTTTTTGTGGGGTTTTTTACATCCTAGGTCATGATGACAAGAGAGAACACAAAGTAGGCGTTACTCCCCTCCCAATAAAGTTCCCACTGATACGGTATGTCATCCCAACGGGAAAATATACGTGATGTCTTAGAATGTAAATCCCCTAAACTGAAAGATATTAAGTGTTTCCTTTCTGAAATCTGGCTGTAAGAATGATGTTAAGGCCAGACTAAATTGCAAAGAAGAAAAGGTCTCCGAACTTAAGGATCTGGGTCAAATTTCATAGTGCTGCTCAAGCACAAAACGTAGCTAATCTCAACATAATTATGTCTACCAAAATAAGGTTACCAGTAAAAGTACTACCACACATAGGCGCTTCCACACTATGAGCCAAACGATAACTTTGTAAGAGAGGCATGGGAGAGTGAGACAAAAGTAACTATGTTGTCAGTCTTTTCATGTGCATTCCAAAGCTGTTCATGATTATTCATAGCATTATGGTGTAATACATCACTCCTCAGATAGCGCCCATGGCCCAGCGAAGTTCATTGTGTTTTAAACCCAGCTGAGGATCAGATGTGATCGATCTAGCGCTCTTTAAGTCACCATGATAAAGTCTCTAGATCTGCTGCTTTATCCGACTTCTCTCTGCATGTTTTTCTCTTGCGGTTGGATAAAACAGACAAGTTATGGGGCAATCTCCTGACGAACAGCTAACACCACTCCGCTGACACTATCAATGAAGAAAGGTAAGCTTAACCTTATAGAGGTAAATCTAAATGTTAAATTAACCTAAGAAAAGATGGCGGTCCTGAGCCATTTCTCCGGTGTCAACCGAAAGGGGCGACAATTCGCACCCGCAGGTTCGATAAAGCAAGTAATGCTTTGACAGCTAATATGCAATAGGGCTTTGACAAAACTGCACGAGCTCTCACTAAGATAGCAGGGCGAAGTGAAGGCAAACGCAAAGACACACCGAAATGTGTTATCCTTTTGCCTCCAAAGTAGAAACTGTCTGACAATATCAGTGCAAGTGACAATTCTGATGCACAAATTGAGGACCTATGGCCTCTAGCGTTAGCAACATTGATGATGACGATTGCCTAACTGATATTCAGCAAGAAAATTAAGCTAAAGACAATATTTAGGTCTAAAAAATAAAGGGCGAAATTGGCGGCTTTGAAAGATCACACTGTGGGGACGCTGTGTTATTTATATGTCACACTATGGGGACACTGTGTTCTCTATATGTCACACTATGTGGACACTTTGTTCTCTATACGGTCATACTGTGGGTACACTGTTTTATCTATATGGTCTACCTGTTGGGGACACCGTTTTCTCTATATGGCAACACTGTGTGGACAATGTTGTTTCTATAATTGGGACAATGATCTTTCTATATGATCACCGTGTGGGACTTAATGATCAAACTGCCATGACATTATGGTTTTATTCCTAATTTAAAGTAAGAACACAGTGTGGTCACAATGTGAGGTATACGCAGTATGACCACTATGTGAACACATAGCGTGGGGGAAACAACAATCCGATTTCCCGAATATCCATAACGTTTTCGAAGACTATCCTCTCAAGTTGAAACAACGTTTCTGCGATCTTTGTTCGTAGTCTGTTGAAGCGTCAAGACAGCTCATCTCCGGTAAAAAAACACACCTCCCATTTGTTCTCAATTAGTTTGTTATAATGGAAAGCGTCTTCCAAACTTCGGAGACAGGATGAAAGCGAAATTGACCTTCCTTCCTTCTCCTTCTCTATGACTATGAGTCCTACGTGCGTAATAACGCGTCCGATGGATGCTCAAACCAATTGTGGGCACACGAAGCCACTGTTTTCTCCAAATAAAAATAGTCTGACTGAAACTTGCTGATGAACGTATAGCCCTGCTCTAAACGACGCCGAAGATCCTTTAGTCACATGTTAGAGCAACTCTGTTCAACCTCCAAGCAATAATTACTGGACTTTTGAGTTTGACCACATTGACCACAGACCTAAAAACTCTTTTCAAAGTCGTTCTTAACGGTCATGAGGGTCATTGACTATATTGACGTATTACCAATATCCGATCCAGACTCGACTTAAAAGGACCACAGATTGAACTCGGAAATCCGTCTTTCACACCCCCCCCCCCGACTTTGGACCACTGGAAACACTCAATTTATTTCTAAATTCAACACAGAAAGGAACCTGTAGCTGACGAACATACAGATTTCACAGACATTCACATATTTTTGACGAAAAACAAACGGAGGGAATTTAAATGAGCCCAGACTCGATGATACGACGTTCTGCCCCGGAAAGCTCTGAAAGTCTCCGTGGATGTTTTTTTGTAAAATATTTACACACATAAGTCAATTATTAGCAAAGGCACTGATTGATTCCATGTGAGGATTCAGAACGCCAATGCCCATTGCTTTTTAGAGACGGATGGTCAGGTCTCCATGCAGAAATTTGTTGACTTTATTTACTACATTTCTTATGATTTCATGTTCGATATATTGCCGCCATTTTGATCACAGTGCTACTTCAAAGGTAGTTGAAACACAAATCGTTTTCCACATGGGGCACTTTGCCTCTTTTTCAGTTACTTCTCACCAACTTGTTGTGCAAACGTTACACTGCTTGAAGTTAAAACAAATTGTTTTCCTCCTTGGGTGATTCTAGCACCTACGTTACACCGATGTTAGTCTAACATCAGTGTTATTTATTTTATTTCTTACCCAATTTGGGGTACTGTATTACCTTTTCCTTTTGTATTATGTCTTACACAAGCAAGAGGTTCTAAAAAATATTCGTTTCACCCAAAATTGCAAGTTTGCCCATCCACTTGAATTGCTCAGTGCTGTACAAATGGGATAGATTTTTCCTAGTTGATTTCGTATTCACAATCAAACTCGCTCAAAACCTTGAAGAATCTATCTCGTGGAACGCAAAGGTAAACCTTCGCTGGAGCCCATCGATCCCATATCCCATATCATGGCTGTCACAAGTAACAAAAGGTTTACCCACTTTATGATCACACAATGGGAGTGCCTATTCGACCGTAAATACACGGTTCTATCTCCATGATTTCAGTGGTGTGTCTACTGTTTAGGTTGGAACCGCGTCTGCTTTACTTATAGACATCTTGCTGGAGTGGTAAGTGTTTCATCGTTAGGGTTGCTTATTAGGGTTCCACCAGCAAGTGCCGTTCCAAAAGTTGATGAAAAAACTATAAAATACCACACTGGAATCGATACGGCTCGAATCGATAGGCGTTTTTATCTGATCACAGGCAACACACCAACAAGTTAGCACCACTATACCATTCACTCCTTTCTCTAAAAAAGGTAGCATCAAAGGTGCGGATCAAAGGGGTGTGGGGTATCCTTATAACTTAGGATGAATGATTCAATTTCGTTTATAATCTTGCTTTGAAAAATTTTCAGATATTGTCTGAGATCGCACCACAGAGCATCGTCTTCTTTCGTGCCTGCGTTGGGCAATTGCAGCCTATCAACACCTCTGCTTTCCATGGTGTGAATGTTACACCTCGATGGCCATGTTCAGACAGCGTACTAAAGTTAGACCCGAACCGGTTTAACTTTACGAGCAGCGGGGGCGGTCGTAAAAATAAAACTACCTTGTGTTCAGACAGCTCGAAGTTAAACCCGATACGGTTTATATTCGGTTTTAAGAGGTCAAACAGCACCGTGACCCAACACAACAACATCCGGTTTGTTCACAAAAGCACGCGCACGGCCCTGTCTACGTATATAGTGTATACTGCAAGCGCTTTTTTAAACATAAATTTTTAAACAGAGCGGGTCTTAAATACCTCGCATTTTTAGATTGCGTTTTTTTCCAGTGTCATGGTGCCATCTGATTACACCCCGTGAGTGTCGCAATGCGCCATCCATCATCCATTCATACTTCCACGGGATGTCGGCACTGCAAACACTGCAAAATGCACAATAATTTATCCTGTTTGAACTCCTTTACACGGCCATTTTGCATGATATTCTTCTTTGTATTTCAGCTGGCATTTCCATGTCTTTGTGGTCATGACTTTAAATGTTTGTTTTCACAATCAACTTTGTTGTCGATCAATGTGCTGCATGTACATGCATAAAGAGCACGTGCGTGAAGGTATTTCTGCCAGGCAGCCAATAACGAAATTTCCAGTTGGTTGATGTGTAGGACATGGATATTATTGGCCAATAGGAAAATTTGTTATGAGCTATATGTTTTAATAGGGGGAAATGGCAATCTGGGAGATTGTATACGTGTTGGGATATAGATGTCGGGAGATTGACGCATTTTTCGTGACATGTAAAATTCTGGATACTCCTCAATTCAACGTCCGGTCATTTCCGTTTATTGACGTGTTGATTTTCAAGCAGGAATCAACTGACATGGCTGAAAATGTAGCGTTAATATTACTAATTTATACACGATCGTATTCAGAGAGATTTTGGTGAAAACAGACTTAAATTACGGGCGAGCAAGACGGAAATAACGCGAACGAAATACGCGCGCTTTCTCTCATTTCGATGTGTGTTCGTTTAGGCCTACGTAGGTATATTTACTTAGCGACCTTACCCAGGTCAGCGGTCATCTGTTGTGAGTTAAACCGGATGTTGTCATTTTTGCCGACCGATTTAACTCATTCGGGTTCAACCCGATTCGGTTAAGTTTTAAGAGCGTTCAGACACAGAAAGTTACACCCGAATGGGTTAAAACTGCCTTAAACCTGACTTAAGTACTGTGTCTGAATGACCTTAATGTCTTCATAGCAAAACTATGCAGGTTTTACATGGGACCGTAGTTAGGGTAGCAGTGGTCTCGCGCGAAGCAGCAGCCTCACGAGGTAGTTGCAAGAGAGCCGTTTCGCTATCACTGCAACATACATTAACGACTTGTCCAAAGGTCTACGTTGTTCAAGGGTCAATGTTGGTTGATTGTTGTACTAGAAAATGTTAAACTTTTGTACAAAATCATATAAGAGGTGTTTAACTGCAAACCGTGGCTTTAGTATTGCAGATTTGTAAAGTTTTAAGCTATTAAGCACAGTGTAAAATGTAAATTTCAATCATGCCCTTTGATATTATGTGGCTCTATCGTGAAAACAGTGACACTGTGCGCATGATGAATTACAAAAACTTAGAAAGTTAACTGGTAAATCAGCTGCTGCTTCGCATCTCATTGTTCCCATCCAGGTTGGATGAATGCAACTCCATCTGTAGATAACACTTTGGTAATAATCTGTATTAGCTCTCAGCACACAATATTACCCTGCTGTTCTCGGCTTGTCTGTCACAAATTTACGCCAAAGCTATGAAATTTTGGGAAAAGTTAGTGTCACTGAAAACATCCAAAAGCATAAATAAAGAAATAATTATTATAAATATAGTTACTAAAAAAAGAAGAAATGCGATTGGAAAAAATATCATTGACGAAGTTGTCTCTTTCCGAAAGATGACGATGTGAAAATAAAGTGGTCACATGATCTTCAATACGGCCCTTTGATTGGTTGTGGGCCCCCAAAATCGATGCAGTTTTGTTAGAAGGGTATTATACTACTCCGGAAGGGACTTCGGGTACTCGGTGGGGACTTCGGGTACTTGGGCAGGGACTTCGGGTACTCGGGTAGAGACTTTGGGTACTTGGATAGGGACTTTGGGTACTCGGATAGGGACTTCGGGTTCTCAGATACGGACTTCGGGTACTCGGGTAGGACATAAGATACTTGGGTAGGAACTACGGGCGCACGAGTAGGGACTTCGGGTACGCGGGTAGGGACTTTGGGTACGCGGGTAGGGACTTTGCCTGCAGGTGGGGTCTCTGGGCACTCGGGTATAAGGGACTTCAGGTCTCTACCCGAAGGTTGTGAATGTACCTTATCTTTATATAACAAGTAAATAATAATGTGTACTTGATTGCATTGTGGACTTTGATCTGTGCACTGTCATCGTTGAAAGAGTAATGTCGAGTGGTGTTATCATCGATCAAAGTCTTTTATGTGATTATACATGTACAGGCGTGTGGAAATGATCTTGCAGCCATTCTGTAATTGTCAAGCTCTTAATTATTATTGCTTCATTTACACACATAACTATTACACAATGTTCATATTTGAGAATATGTACTTGCTTAGAGTTCACAGACTCTAAAGTAATAATCCTAAGTTAAAATACACAAAAACTTTCACAACTACTCTGAACAACGTGTGTAAATCTCATTATTTCAGAACTGTAGCTGTAGCAGCTTGCACATCATACCATTCGTCGGCCGTCCACCACCATCATGAGGTTTATCAGCACACGTGGCCAAGCCAAGGCGCATACTTTTGAGGAGGCAGTCTTGTCTCCAGGCTACCTGTCTGATGGAGGGCTGCTCATGCCAGAGACCATTCCAAAGATTTCCCAAACCTTGTTGCAGTCTTGGAGGGGACTTTCCCTCCCAAATCTTTGCAAGAAAATCCTTCCATTCTTCACTGAGGATGATGTCAACCAAGAGGACTTAGAAGGTAGGCATAATACTTTTGGGGTTTCAACTATTTGCGGCAGATAACTTCTATTCTGTAACACTTTTGTCTGATGGACATTTGCAAAAGTGGCCAGCCATAAATTTTACATGATCTATAAAATTGTCAAGATGAAATTGAGGTTCCTCTCCCCTTACCAAATTAATTTCACGCTTTAAATAGGCCGGGCTGTTACATATGGATTCGATGCAGTTACTTTTCTCGGTGCCCCTATATAGTCATTGTCTTGGTGCCCCTTGAAATGCCCCAAAATACAAAAGTTAAAGTCTTTCGCAGAGGTGTTTCTTAATAAAGGATGCTTTTATGTGTTCCTCCGTTCTTTAGAAATCGTTGATAAAGCTTACTCCCGTCTTCCTGTGGAAGAGGTGGCAGCTCTGTCCTCATTCTCCAATGGTCTGAATGTACTTGAACTCTGCAATACCAAGACGTTAGCCTTCAAGGACCTTTCTACGTTTATCCTGGGCCGCTTCCTGGAATATTTCCTCAACAAAAGAAAGGACCATGTGACCATCATTGTTGGTGAGTGCTGCTTAACCCTATTATTTGGTTTTTACTCATACACCGATGTGTGTAAAGCACTGTATATTCAGTACTTTCCCGAGTCCTGCGCAAAAATGGTGATAATTCTTTAATGCATCGACATAATCAGTGAAAGCGCAACGAGTTGTCACATTTTAACAAACCGTAACTAACTGTGTATTGTATATTACTTTGCTGTGTAGATTTTGTTCTTTGAGAACTTGTCCTGCTATTTATTCTGCTGCGGAGTAGATTTTGGAATTCTAGAGACTGTGTTTTAAGTATTTACGCCATGTTTAAACTAGCTTTTGGGGTGAATTTTGCTCAGTGCATGTTTATAGACAAATAATTGTGACTCTGTTATATAAATTGTACTTTGACAGGAACATCTGGAGACACAGGGCCGTCTTCTATCGAGGCAGTCCGGGGTTTAGATTGGATTGACATCGTTGTACTCTATCCCCATGGTTACTGTACCCATATACAAGAACTTCAAATGATTACAACCATGGCAGAAAATGTTCACTGCATATCAGGTATGCACAAGAACTTTAGATGATTACAGCCATGGCCATGACAGACAATGAAGGGTGAACAAAACCCACGGACCCCATCACAGAGCTGCCACAATAAATTGTTTTGCTGTACCATTAAAAGAGAATCTCTTTGGAGATGATCTGTTGTCATCCTCCAACATTATGACGACGAAATTAGCACAGTTAAAAAAGCAAGCGGGTAGTGATGAATGAATTTTAAACAACGATGGGGGTCGTTGGCAGAAACATTGCTTCACTGTTACCTGCGGCACATCGCACAGGAACGTAAATCAATATTGATTTATTTACCTTAAGTATACCAGTGTCTTTACAACCTCGAACCCGCGGATATTTCTAATACTGTACAAGGACCTGGAAACGACCAGCGATGGGCAGAATCAAGCTAATGCACATCTTTCATGTTCCCCTGAGCCTTGTACATACGCCTTTGTAGTACACCACGTGATTGATTCTCGACCAATTAAAAAAACACAATGTATTACCTTGGCAATACTACCGTTGCCTTGGTTTGAATTTTTTTTTAAGTGACATTTTTGATTTTTTTTTTTTTTTTTTTTTTTTTTTTGGTAGCGGAAGGCTCTTCAGACGATCTTGATCTCATCATCAAACCTGTCATCTTAGACCAGCAGTTTAAGACACTCCATAACCTCTGCACCATGAATTCCATCAATATGATCAGAACTCTAGTACAGACTGTAAACTTCTTCTATGGCTACCTGGCAGTCTGCAAGACGGTTGGAGAGACAGTGGAGATCGTGGTGCCCACTGGAGCAGCAGGTCACGTTACCGGTTAGTTCTAGACTCCAGGGTAAAGGTTCTTGGCACTGGCGCAGCTAAGGTCCTGACCCAATTTCTTATAGCTGCTTAAGCACAAAAACTATAGCTAAGCAATGCTAACTAAATGAATGTTACCAGCTAAGTACCATTCCCCATGTGCAATCTATGACAGGTAGGGGCCTATCCTGCATATTTTTGCTAAGCTGAAAACTGTTAAGCACTTATTTCCTGCTTAAGCAGCTCTATGAAATTGAGCCCTGATTTGCCGGGAATAGGTGGGGCAACTGTAAGAAGGCAGCTTACGTTTGTGACGCTTGAAACCCGACATCATTTTGAATAAAACATTAAGCAGAACTACATACCTAGTTCAGGTCATCCTATTTTAGATTAGTACGAAGAGTGCTGACAGCGAGACCTGTTCAAATTCACGAAGCCTAAAACCAGTTTCATTCATTTAAGTTTCAGTCAAGTACTTTTTAGCTGATAACCAAATACTACCGAGTAGTCGTACATACGCCGACATTTCCTAATAGGCGGCACAATCATCGACAATTTAACGCATGACTATAGACAGTGGTGTTAGTGCGAATATGTGAAAACGAGTCCCAGTACATTTTCAGTCAACTATTGAGTACGTGACATCGTGTGCGAGTCCTATTTAAGCCAAATATTGAGACTTCGTTTCGGAGTACTTTGCTAGCCGAGTACGAGTACAAATACGGGTACCTTCGAGTAGGCCTAGTAGTCGAGTATGAATACCAAGTACGAGTGCTGCAGTTTGCTTAAAACCTGTAGCTATTTATGCATACAGAACAACCCTTAATTGAACTCTCACCAAAGAGAGGAATCTCTCTGATTGGTGGTTCAATGTGGAAGAGTTGGGTTGTGGGACTTCATGCTATATTTGTATAGTACTTATGTGTCTGTTTGGATGAATGTGTCATAAAATTACCATAACAATACAGAGCTATGCTTCTGTTCACTGCTGTCCCCAAATCGAGGCTCTACACGCAAATGGCTGATGACCGTGCAAGTGGTGAATAGTCACAGATGAACTTGCATAACCTTCTTATTTATGTTACTCCTTGTGTATTTTTAATTACCACCCTCCTCCTCTCCCAACTGTGTTTTTTGCCTGATGAGGAAAGCTAATTTTTCTGTGAATTGTTATATTTGAGGTGGATGTATCGCGTACGCCATGGGCTTGCCGGTCAAGTTAGTCTCAGCAGTTAACACCAATGATATCATACACCGTGCGATTACACATGGGGACTACTCCAAGGCATCTCGGGTCATCAAAACATATTCTGTTGCCATGGATATACAGGTAAACAACTCATTTTCTTTCTTCTGCCTTCACTTTATTTACTCATTACAAAAACTCAAGATTGATTTTTTTTTTAATAAATGAGATGAGGTTACGGACGCTTAAAGTGACCATCCATGTTTCCCAGCTTAACGTTGGAAGACATAGAACCTAGATATTTGTGTCTTTCCAAGTTTTCAAATCGCTGTAAGTTACTCGACGCGAAGTCATACACTTCTAGAACAAAACGAAAGACTAAGGTCAGGCACGGAGATGGTGCTCAAACACACCCATTTAAGGCCCCACAATGTTGTGCTGCTATGCAGGCAGTGATGATGTTGTACAAAAATGTATCATCACGAACTATGGTGAAACACAGAAAAAAAAAGATATTTAGGCCTAAAGGAAGGAAACTGACGAAGAAGAAAAAATTGGTTTAGTCTGTAACCCCGTTGTTCGTTTAGATTAAATGTATTAACATTTTTTATGTTACTATTCATCTCACATACCTCCAAACGCCAAGAGAAACACTAACTGTCTTTGTGTTCGTTTTACCTTGTGAACAGATTCCATACAACATGGAGCGAATTTTGTTCCTGTTCTCAAATCAAGACGCTAGCGAAGTCAAAAAAATCCTGGAGGAATTTGAGAGTACTGACAAGACACGTATTCCAGAGAAGACTCTACTCAAGGTTTGTTTCAATTCACCAGATGAATAGTTTGTTGATCAGTATAAAAGATCGTGTCCGACTTCATGACTTTAGGAAGTGGCTATGTGCACATTCTCCGGACGCCGGAGATGGTCCATTCAAGTCTCGCTCGTAGTCGAGCACTTTGGGGGATCATTTTGGTCGCACCTACATTGCTTTGACACGTAAAGGAAACAAACCTGCGCACCCTATGTCCAAATAATGAGATATTTTCACAGATACAATTTAAAACAAAGATTTGAATTCAGAAAAACAGTTCTTCGTTTGATGTTATGGATACCATAATCTCAGCAAATCTGCCTTTACCAAAGTATTATAAAGTTTTACTTTTGTTACTTTTCATTTCACAAGATGCAAGAGGCCTGGTCTTCCTATTCGTGTCAGGACGACCAGATTACCAAGACTATGCAAAGATGTTGGCAGGAACACAAGTACCGTGTTTGTCCTCATACAGCTGTGGGTGTCAGCTACTACTTTGACAAGCTGGACCGGTAAGTTGTCTAATAGTTAGTCGTTAAAAGTGATACGATTTATTTTCCTTTCTACATTCGGTCTGAAACCAAAATACTGGCTTATTGACAGGACTTTCTTGTTATGAAAAAAACCCTCTAAATTTCCATTTGAGGCTATGGATAGAGTCTGCGAACATCTCAGTTGTAATGATACGTATTCTGGGCGTCATCTCCAGACCAAAAAGATCCGGTTACAAAACTTCAAGATTGCTAATTTTCATACACTCACACTTGCTTATAGCTGACTCAAAAGTGGCCAAAATTTGTTTGCGTCTGCATCAGCTCTATTGATATGTATTATTATATTTACAATTGCACTGCAAAAACTGGAGAGTCAAAATTAAGACAATAGGTGTTGTCAAATATAGATACACAAAAGATAATCAAAGTTAACACCATATGGTGTTACAATAACACCAATGTGGTTGTGTTGGCAGAAGTTAGAGTTATTTTAACACCCTAATGATGTAAATTTTGATTCTGTTTTGGTATCTAGATGTCACAACACCCATGGAGTCCATTTTAACACCCCAGTTTTTTGCAGTGTGTAAACAAACGAACAAAAACATTTGCACAAAGCGATATTTGGGGGAGCCAATTAGCCTTGTACACTTTGTTATAGTGTTTCTTTTTCAGGGGTTAGTAAATAGTGTAAGTTGGTTTGGGGATTGGTACAGCGAGCTATAAAAAGGAAACATGATGAAGCAAGCCTATTTTGGGTTCATCTAAACTTACATAACTGAGAGCCCTTGTAAGGGCGAATATTCCACTAAAGTCATGGCAAATTTTATTTATTTCACTGTTTTCTCCAAAGTGCAATGCCCTGTGTAGGAGTCAAAGTCATTGAAATCCTAGACTGGACCATTCCACAGGGTGGTCAGGTACCAGAGGGGCTGACGAATGCTCTCATATTCGTCGTGCACAACATTTTACAGCCTACCCAGATTTAACCCTCTTACAAATGGAGCCGTCTGCTCTTTGTAGCAGGCTTTCAGATGTCTTGCTGTGTGGTTTTTAACGCTTCTCCCCACTGCCAATCAAAAATGTTGGCTATAACTTGAGTGACATTAACTAGTGGAGCCATCACCCATCTTCGTAATTCCCGAGGAATCTCTCTCGACTGGGGGCTGAACTGAGGCTGGGAGAATAACTTAGAGAGGTCCCATTATGTCAGTGGATATTTTATCGGCTCTAATAAAACAGGGTAATGCAGGAAATATTTATTGTGTTTGTTTGCTTTGTCTTATCAAACAGGCAGAGGATGAATAACCAAGGCTCCAATCTTGGGCTCTCTGTTTGTTTTGCCACTGCTCATCCGGCTAAGTTTCCAGAGGCTGAACTTGCGGCTGGTTTGGAGCCCAAGTCAACACCCTACATAGAGAGTCTGAGCTCCATGCCAACACGATTCACGGAGTTCAAAGAGGGACAGGACTGGGTCAAAATGCTACGGGGGAAAATTGAAGAAATCAGTACACGCCTGAATGTGGACCAATAGTGTGTGGTCTTGTAAACATGTCTAGTATAAAATGTGATGGTACATTGTTCAATTAATATGGGGCGTGTTAAACATTCCCCCAAAATGGACAAAAAACTTGCTTCTACATTATTTTTACAATTTTAAAGGAAAATTATGAGGTAAAGAATGATTCCAGCAAAAATAAAGTAGGTTTTTTTAAAATAAAATACATGTGTTTAACTTAATTTTTATTGTTCAAACCTTTATTCATGAAATGAAATCTTATTCTATTGTTTTTCCATATTTTACGTATGGTGGATTGGAATTTTTACATCGCTGAAGTATTCAATATTAACAGAGTTTTTATCGGCCTATTAAAAAAAAGTTGTATCATAACCCTAATCAATACAGACCTATTTAAGTTTTATCAACTGTTATGAAACTTTTTTGTTCATTATCAATATTTTCATTTGCTTAGCACGGGAGCAGTCGGGCTTCAGACTTCTTCATTCCACACAAACAACACTGCTTGATATCTTAAACATTTGAAAAATTCGAACACATGGACAGTGGCAAATTTATTGGAGCATTGTTTTTAGATCTTCGTAGCTTTTTGACACTGTCATTCACACAATCTTGCTTAGTACAATTACACACTATTGTGAATAATTAGGAGCTCGACTGGTTCTGGTCCTATCTTTGTGGAAGGACACATGTAACTAACTGTGAATATTATGTCAAACAATTCCGATACTATAAAATTTGAAGTCTCACAAGGAACTATTTTGAGTCCATTATCATGTTCTGTTTACATGGTATCACATCTATGACTGCGCATAATGTTCTTTACTAATAATCTTGTTCTTGATGCAGTCGACTCTTTTTTTCCCCACTAAAGTGAAGATATTGAGACTTGATTAACTTGTATCTTATCCATGATCTTCCGGAAAAAAAAACACAACTGGCTCATTGATAACAGATTAAAAATGAATACTTCCACAACTAGTCAAAAATGCATGTTGGGATGGTTCAGCCCCAACCTTGCCAGATGTGAACATCCAAATTGCCTGAAACAAATCACCACTTCTAAACATCTTATTGATTGTTAAACGAAATGAATAGAACATAACTGGCCATGTTACATCTTCTGTTTTGTACAATATTGAGTAGACTTTATATTGTTTTGCCTATACAAACCTTACTGTGAAAAGTATATTTTCCCCTCAGCTTGATTATTGAGTTATTGTATGGAGTAGTGATTCCTAAAACCCCTGATACAGCGACTTATTGTACCTTTAGAGCACGGTGGACTTAAGCTCCCCTCTACACTGCAAAAGCCGGAATGTTAAAGATGACACCATGAGTGTTGTCTCATAAAATCTAATTTACTAAAAAGAATCAAAATTTACAGCATAGGATGTTAAAATAACACCCATTTCTGCCAACACATTTACTTTGGTGTCGTTTTAACATCCTATGATGTTAATTGATTCTCTCTGATATTGATTATACAGGTGTCAATTTTAACACCCCAGTTTTTGCAGTGGAGAACATTTGCATCAGCTGTACGTGGTGAACTAGGTAAGAAAACTCTACAAGAAAGAAGAGTCTTTCATATATCATGGATTTTGGATGTTTCACGGGCTATGTATCTAAAGTAATTATCTATAAAAACAATTTTCATCAAACTATATGAATAACACTGTTGGCAATGTGGTTTTTCCACACATTAAAACAGAAAGTGGAAGAAGTTTTAAATTCATGGGTGCCCAGGTTATGCAGCCAAAAGTTTTAATCACTTTGTCAAACAACTCAAGCGGCTTAGTTATAATACCATAATATATATATAAATTATAGCGTATAGTAGGCCTATTGTTGTTTCGTGTCTTTTGAATAAATTTGTTAATAGTTTTTTTTCGTGTAAACTTTGTATCTTTAATATTTTATTGCATTATAGTATTATTTTTTATGTGGGAGATCAGAAGGCCCCCGTAAGTTCTTCTTGTTGAATCACCCAGGATAAATAGTAAATAAAAAAATGTAAACAAACTATAATAAATAAGTAAATAAATAAATAACCAATACCTGGCTGTCAATACATGATTGGAACTGACCTCTTTGCACTGGGCACGCCCACTGGTCAAGAGGTGAAATTCGATATTTTTGGGGTCCATGGGAGATCAGTAACTTAATTCTCGTCGAACGGATCCTAAGCCATGTCGCATGTTCTTAAGGGGTGTCAATTAACATGGAACAACAGTGCCTAGAAAAGGGCGGACAAAACTCTACCGGCATCCTTTAAAAGTTATTGAAAATAATAACCAAGAAAGCAAATAAGTTTAAATCAACACTTATTTCTGTGTCCCATCCGTACGGAGCGTTAAAAGGGTCTTGGAGAAAATAAAAGAAAGTCCTAGATGTTTCATAACCATGACTTTGTACAAGTCGTAACCATGACATAATCTCAAATTATTAAGTCATATTTCAGATTCCGTATTAAAAAGGAGTCCCGACACCCCAATAAGGCCGTGTCCGAAACGGCGACTTCGGCTACAGCTACGGCTAGATCGCGCGCGTCTGCCTATTCTTCAACACTGGCAGACGCGCTGATGATCTAGTAGTAGCCGAAGTTGCCGTTTTCGTAAAGTGCGCCCTCAATACGTGGAATTATCCATGGTAAACATTCTGATCAGCTCGGCAATTTTCAGTCACTCGTCAACATGATCACAGTGTCGTGCAGGGACAGGGTAGGCAATAATACACTGGCACATTGACTGGGTATAGAAATTCTGACCTCTTCTACACAATACACCTAAAAGATCACAATCAATAGTACTTCCAGTAAAACATGACACTACGGAAAGGTTGGTGAACATCTCTTACTTCTGCGGTAGTGTAGTATGCATGGAACGGGACTCCATTCTAACACTTGACACTAAAACAGTAACAGTGAACACACATGACCACACCAGACTTTTGCTTTACTCGTGTCATTGTTTGTAAGTTCAGTGAGTTAATGGGGCTTCTCTGACATATGGCGAAACGATGATTAAAAACAAGTATTATTGTGTTACATGCCATGCGTTCATACAATGACGCTTCTCTTTGGAAGAAGGGATTGTCTGTTGTATCTAGCAAGCACACATGTAAGTCATTTAGTTGAGGTATGTTGGACACATCGTAGAGCAAGGCACTGTTTGGGTTGATGAGTGACTCTGGTTTTACTTTTATACACCCATGGCCAAACCCATAACACTAACAGTGCACTCCTATGGACATGATGGAGGCTATGCTCAAAAAGCCTAACCTTCAATATTAATATTATTGGAAATTACTTTATTATTAGTCTGTAAACTGTAGGATGCCACTCTTCAATTGTGAATGTTGTATGCAACGGAGGAGTCCACTGGGCTATTAATGAGAAACAAATGGTAGAATGTTACAATGAACAATAACAATTATTTAGGTTCTAATTTAATATAATTTACTTATGTTTTGTTTTTGTTCTTGCATAGTCATTTTTTCAATGAATATTTTCCCTTTTGAAGAGTTAGATTACTTCATACATCTGCACTAGTTTTCATAAAACACAATTGAACGCAATTTGTAAGAAAATTGGGTAAATCTAATAGTTTGACCGCAGTGCCTTGTAAATCATTTGATGGAGGGGGCAAGAAGGGGCACTTAAATTTCTTTGGTCCTGCGGCATAGATCACATTGAAGAATATTATTCTTTGCAACACACAGATTATTTAATGGGTATTTGGTGATTGCTCTCTTTTAATAAAGATCTTTGGCTGTGCGTGTGACAGTTGGTCACTAAAAGAAGCAACAAAAAAACCTTTTGACTGTGACAGTAAAAGAAACTTCCAATTTGTTGTTGATTATCATCCGAGTGTAATATCTATTGCAATACTGTCACGGGGAGAAGTTTGTTTGGTGTTTTTTGCGGGGGGGGGGGGGGTATTTGTGATGATGTACTTATAAAACCATTTTAATTTCTGCATTTTCTTCAATCTCAATTTGAGGGAGGCAAGGGAGAGTGAGGGCATGGGTTCGGAAGGGTCTTCACCTCTCTCCCCTCCTTCCTCCAAAAAACCTGTTGGGAAAAAACAATGTCAGTTACTATTCGGAAAAGTACTCGACTCTCGACACACACTGTGGTAGAACTAAGCATTTTGCTATTGAAATTATAGGGCCTAATCATTTGTTTTAAAGAATCGTCCATAGATGCTGATCATTAGTTTTAGATAACTAATCCGAAACAATTTGTAAACTTTCATTTTTTACAGAACTCCAGTAATGTATAGTTTATGTCCTCAGAACTGCATGTCCTCTACGTAGCTTGAACACCATACCATTCGTCGGCCGTCCACTACCACCACCATGAGGTTTATCAGCACACGCGGCCAAGCCAAGGCACATACTTTTGAGGAGGCAGTCTTGTCTCCAGGCTACCTGTCTGATGGAGGGCTGCTCATGCCAGAAACCATTCCAAAGATTTCCCAAACCTTGTTGCAGTCTTGGAGGGGACTTTCCCTCCCAAATCTCTGCAAGAAAATCCTTCCATACTTCACTGAGGATGATGTCAGCCAAGAGGACTTGGATGGTAATATTTTTATTTAGGGGCAGAAATTTCTTCTGCTTTTGGTAATTGTCAAAGACCAGCAGCCGATTTCACGAAACGCTAGGATTAATCCTATCTCGAGTTAGGACGAGTAACTAGTCCTAACTTAGGATTAATCTTAAGGTTTACATGTTATAGTGCAAGGCTGGGACTCGTCCTAAGTCCTAAGATTAATCCTAAGTTAGGAATAGTTTGGTGGAATCGACGGCTGTATCCCAACATATGCATAAAATAACAAACCTGTGAAAAATTAGGCTCAACTGGTCTTCGAAGAAAAAAAAATGGGAGCAGGTCCAAGCATCAAGACACTTGTTTTGATCTAGATGTTTGCCACATAATGACCCTGCTGGTTTATGAACTATCCTCTGATGTGTTCCTCCTGTTTCCACTCAAATGATACATGCTTCTTTTTTATATTTGTTCCTTAGAAATCATTGATAAAGCTTACTCCCGTCTTCCTGTGGAAGAGGTGGCAGCACTGTCCCCATTCTCCAATGGTCTAAATGTACTTGAGCTCTGCAATACCAAGACGTTAGCCTTCAAGGACCTTTCTACATTTATCCTGGGCCGCTTTCTGGAGTATTTCCTCAACAAAAGAAAGGATCATGTGACCATCATTGTTGGTGAGTGCTGCTTAACAGTACATGTACATGTAGATCAATCAATTAAAGGGAGGGTATACCTTTGGTAATTTCTCCAAAAATTAATGACCATAAAAACTTTCTTGGTAAAGATCACTTGAGAGCTGTTGATGTTATAAAACATTGCTAGAAATGACACCCTTCAAAGTAATGTAGTTTTAGAGAAAGCAGTAATTTTTCACCTACAACAACTTATCTGAGATTGGCTTCAGACATGAAGCCTTTCTCAGGCATCTGGAAGCACACCATTCTATGCAGCGAAGGTGGGGGTTTTTCTTGCAATTTTGATGACCAATTGAGCCAAATTGTTCACAGGTTAGTTATTTTATGCATGTTGGGGCACACCAAGTGATGATACTGGTCTTTGACAACTACCAAAAGTATACCCTGCTTTTAAGCCCTGTATGCCCACCATAGCAACACTCCACGTACCTGTATCTCGCCTCGCTAGCTATGGAGACAGAGCCTTTTTCTAACATTGCACCTCGTCTATGGAATTCATTACCGCTTGACCTAAGAACACAGAATAATCCTTCAATCTTCAAACGACAGCTCAAGACTCATCTCTCCAAACGGGCATTTTAAATCCTGGACTTTTGTCTTTGCGAACCGGCGCCCTTGAATGGCATTTTTTGTCAGATACTGTGCGTTTTATAAGAGCTGTTTATTATTGCTATTATTATAGCAACTGCCAAGCATCTGTGCTCTCTTGTGCATCTCCTTTCAGCCATGACACCAAAGCACCATAACACGGAATGCCTAACTCAGTTTTCCTATAAATAAGAGCAGCAGTTTGGGGGCCACTTTTTAATGGGAGATGTGCAGAGCCAGCAAGTTAGCTTACTGTTTGCTTTGTTTAGGGTAAGCAGTGGCTATGGAATAGAACATGTTTTGTAGCTAGGGTCATAGATTTGGGGTTTTTTTTCTACTAATAATTTGCTGATTATAAAGATAGATACAATAAAATGTTACATGTGAAATTTTCAGTTGAATACAGAGTCTACATGCTGAGAAAACAGAACGAAACTGTCACAGTATTTTCACACCAACATCAAATCCATCCACGCTTATTGAGGTGACAGTGGGTACCAACCACATCTCTGGTCACAGCATTCGTTAACAAACAGCAACCCCCATAAATCTGAAAATTGATTCATGTATGGATCGTTTCTCAGATCCAAATGTTTTGGGGTGAAAAGTTTTCTAAACCATATTACTTCGAAGGGAATCCTTTTTCAAAATAGTCACTATACTATCGACAGCTGCAGTGCTTGTCACCAGGTAAATTTTTGTGTAAAAAACCTGCCAAATCTATGACTCTAGGCAGTCCGTAAGCACAAAGCATCCGCCTTGAGCCATTTGGAAATTGGCCTCGGTGCAAGCAACTGTGATGAGCTGAGAACCCATTGTGAGTTACATGTAGATTTAAATAACGCCTAAAATGATAACTTGCTTATTTACAAGTTGTACCTCTAAAAGTTGAATTCATCAGACTATAGAGAGAGTTGCTAAGTCACATGGTTTGGGGCAAGCTTTTGTATAGCAACCTCCAGATGAGCAAACCCTAGCACCATTGTGCCATACACTGTACATTCATTCAAAATTGTTTATGGGTGTTCATCATACATGTAGGTTATGTACAAATGTAACACAAAAGCCTTTTCCCGAACAATGTGGAATATATACAACTGTTTCTATAGTCTGATGAATTCAAATTTAAGCAGTAACTTGTTAATAAGGAAGTCAATGTACTAGACATAGTGGACTCGGGGGCCTTTCAGTAACTTTGGCTTTAATATTTTATGGCTTGGATCAGTTGAAAGGTGAAAATTCAATGCATCAAAAAATGTGAGGGAAAGTGCAACAGATGTTAACTTTAGGCTTGTTCTAAACAAACCACACATCTGCTCAACTATTCACATCAATACTAAGGTGTATGAAATTGATTGCAAACCATGCAAAGGTGACTTTGTTAAAATAATTGTACTTTGACAGGAACATCTGGAGACACAGGGCCGTCTTCTATCGAGGCAGTCCGGGGTTTAGATTGGATTGACATCGTTGTACTCTATCCCCATGGTTACTGTACCCATATACAAGAACTTCAAATGATCACAAACATGGCAGAAAATGTTCACTGCATATCAGGTATAGTACAAGGACTCTATAGGATTACAACAACCATATGCCAATACAAATATCACAATCTATTACTTTGGCAATACAATACCGACCAATCTTTGCCTTAGTTTGGATTTTTCTAAGCTACATTTTTGGACTCTATTTGATTTATTTGGGGTTTTTTTGTAGCGGAGGGCTCTTCAGACGATCTTGATTTCATCATCAAACCTGTCATCTTAGACCAGCAGTTTAAGACACTCCATAACCTCTGCACCATGAATTCCATCAATATGATCAGAACTCTAGTACAGACTGTAAACTTCTTCTATGGCTACCTGGCAGTCTGCAAGACTGTTGGAGAGACAGTGGAGATCGTGGTGCCCACTGGAGCAGCAGGTCACGTTACTGGTTAGTTCTAGATTCCACGGTAAAGGTTCTTGGCACTGGCGCAACTAAGGTCTGGGCCCGTTTTGTTAGAGCTGCTTAAGCACCAAAAGTTAGCTAAGCATATTGAAATTATGCTCACCAAATTAAGGTTTCCAGCCAAATACAATTCCACAATACCATGTCACATTACTGGTTAGTTTTAGATTTTTGGTTAGTTTTTTTTTTTTTTTTTTTTTTTTCACAGCTGTGAGTGAATAGCCATTTGCGAGTTATATGTGAATAATGTGTAGTACAATTACTTACTCAGTCACAAGTTACCGCTTAAGTCTGAATTCCTCAAATGGTTCGGGGCAAGGTTTTGTAAAGCAACCTCCAGATGAGCAAACTCTGCTACTATTGTGCCATACACATTCATTCAGAATTGTGCACGGGTGTTCACTGTCTCTGGAGCTATGCAAAAGCTTGACCCGAACCATGAGACATAGCAACTGTTTGTATAGTTTGAGGAATTCAGCTTTAATTGGTAAATTGTGACTAAAGCCAGTCATGGGGGTGGGGGGAACGACCCGGGGGAGGGGGGTGGAGGTATGACACACCCCCCTTAGTTATGCCACTGTGTACAAATGTAGGTCATCCCTTGTTCTATACGTACCTGATATTACCAAGGAAGTGGGGATGGCACAAGTGTAGTGACAATGACATTTGTAGGTTTTAAGAAATTCTTGAATCATTTACAGTCTCACATGAACTTCCACAGTATTCGTTTTATTTACTCATTGCTTGTTACCCTTTTCCCCTGTTTTTCTGCATGATTGGGGCTACAGTTCCTCGTGTGAAATCTTATATTTGTGTTTAAGGTGGATGCATCGCCCATGCCATGGGTTTACCGATCAAGCTAGTCTCGGCAGTTAACATCAATGATGTTATACATCGTTTGGTTACACATGGAGACTACTCCGCAACATCGCAGGTCATCAAAACATACTCTGTTGCCATGGATATCAAGGTAAACAAATAATGTATAATGTATAAGTTTTTATTATGTTTCATTCATATGTATCATTAATAGTTATAGGCATTTGGAAGGTGCTTGTAAACATTGTATCAAATCATCTTACTACCCTTCATTGGGCCTTAAAAGCTTTTCTGAACCACCTCAACTCCTTTGGAGTATGCAGCACCGGCACCCAATTGGGTGCACAGGTTGCTAATCATTCACATCATTAATCTCTACCCTTGGAGGTACCTATTTACTCCTGGGTGATGGGAAGCAAATATAGTTAAAAGTGTCTCCTTCAAGAACTCAATGGTCACGATCGTGATTCGAACGCACTCTCTGATGACTTGTCCATCAGAACTTGAGTTGATGCTCCAGACCACTCTACTAGGACATGCTAAAATTCATTCACTCTGTTTACGTATAAAAAGCAAAAGTCGAGATTGATAAACAGATGTTGTTATTGTTTTATAAACAAGGCAGAGTTTTCCCTATCCTTTCCACTGTGAGGTGAGGTTACCCTTTTCCAGCAAGAACCTTGCTCTCTTTCCCCATTTTTGTCTCTTCACTTTAAAAGTCCCATGGATTGGTTTTTTTTTTATTACATTTTATTGGCTTAATGTATGGTTTGTTTTTTACAATTTCACCACCTCCAAAAGCAAAGGTGAACACTGAACCTTTGTATGCTTTCTTGGCCATTTGAATAGAATCCATACAATGTGGAGAGAATTTTGTTCCTGTTCTCAAATCAAGACGCTAGTGAAGTCAAGAAAGTCATGGAGGAATTTGAGAGTACTAACAAGACACGGATTCCACAGAAGACTCTGCTCAAGGTTTGTTCGGACTGCATCAGTCCCAAGAATTTTGAAGGTTGTGTTCAACACTTCTGAGACTTCTGTTGTGTTGTTAACAATCTCTTACAAACTGGAATACCATTAAACATTATTTTGTGTGATATAACACCCAAGTAGATCCTTGTCATTTGATTGGAGGATTGGAGGTCACGTGGCATTCCTTATTCACACCATTTCATGGCCAGTGTCATTGTGCATTTTGGTACAATTCAACGTGCATTTGGTCCAATCCTTTTTGCAATTTTGCATGCTGGACCACCACGCACGTGCACAAGTGGGCTTGTTGGTCGCTCAATGGTAATGCGGCTGAAAATTTGAGGTGGGGTCTTTAGAAAACACAGTTTATAGTTATCGCTGACGCATCAGTATCTGTTTGCTGAAGACGCTGGGGCCCTTAATTGTTCGACATCATCACATGTCCGACTATAAACTGGCTTTTCACTGTCGAACATGAAACCCTCATAGTGGATGCCAAAATACGATCTTGTAAATTCTGGTGGTTGGTTTTTCCTCTAAATGACGAAAAAGCTACTTGGGAGTTATATAAAACAAATAATGAATGTTTTTTAACCCCAACCTTCCTCAGTCCTTCAAAACCCACTCGACAAATTTATTGATTTTTGAGGATGGAGTAAAGTTCCGCCAGTGGGTTTGGGTTTAAGTAAAATTTTGAACTTGCCTGTTCTGTTGGAGCTTAGATTTCTATTAGACATGTAGATTTTCCGGCTTAAATGGATGTTAAAAATGGAATGAATCAATCGATTAAACTACAGTTTCTAAATGTTTTGGTTTTGGGTTTGATTTTTTTAACAAAGCAAGTCATATTTGTATACTTTTCATTTCACAAGATGCAAGAGGCCTGGTCTTCCTATTCGTGTCAGGATGACCAGATTATCAAAACCATGCAAAGATGTTGGCAGGAACACAAGTACCGTGTTTGTCCTCACACAGCTGTGGGTGTCAGCTACTACTTTGACAAGCTGGACCGGTAAGTTGTCTTCGTTCTACACACAAATGGCTGCCCGTGCAAGGGGCGAATAGCCAACTCAAAAGTGGCCAGTATTTTATCTTGGTGTAATGACCGATTCACAATAATCATTGATCTTAGTTTTAGCTACATTTAAGTTTGATAGGTGTCATATACTTGCAGGTTTCTAAGAATTGGCACAAAGCAGTAATTTCCTGTTCGTAGACATATTTGTGTTCGAATGGTGTTTCTTTTTCAGGGGCTAGAGATGTAGGTTGGTTAAGGTGTGGGTTCCTCTGGGTGACTGTGTCAACTTATTGAATCTGAGGACTTTAACAAAAGGGGTTCGGGTAATAAGTTGTTGCCAAAAGAAGTTAAAGATTGGGAGAACAAAGAGAAGTCCTCGATTTACGGGATTCACAAACATATGTGTGTGCCCTAACAAACCTTTAGGGGGTTGAGATACAACTTGCTAATGGGAACATGTTGAAGCCATCCTACTTTGATTCATCCAAATCAAAGTAGAACTAGAGGCTGGCAGGACAAAATTATCTGTTCCCATTATATCATTGGATATTGACTCTGTAGGGATTTTGATAAAGATACAAACAGGGTAATAAAGGGAATGCTGATTGTGATTGTCCGTTTTGTCTTATCAAACAGGCAGAGGATGAATAACAAAGGCTCCAATCTTGGGCCCTCTGTTTGTTTTGCCACTGCTCATCCGGCTAAGTTTCCAGAGGCTGAACTTGCGGCTGGTTTGGAGCCCAAGTCAACACCCTACATAGAGAGTCTGAGCTCCATGCCAACACGATTCACAGAGTTCAAAGAGGGACAGGACTGGCTTAAAATGCTACGGGAGAAAATTGAGGGAATCAGTAAAAGCCTGAACACGGACCAATAGTGTGATCTACAGGTTGGTGCAAAAAGAAGGAAACCCTCTTTTGACGGCAAATTCCACCTGCTGGTTGAGTATGGTTTAAAAAAAAAGTCAACATAAGTGATGAAGAAAATGATTGGGAATGCATATTTTATTCCTGAGATATGGTACTTTAAGAATTTCATTTGGCAAACCTGTTTTTCCCTGGCTTATTCCACCCGTCTGACTGTGCTCCGGAGCTTGATTCGAAGACAAAAACACAGCACTTCAAACAATAACTGTTACTTCTTTTTCTTTTTTCATGCATTTCTTTAATATCATCAAAGAAGTTTAGTATTTAAGTATTTCAAAGAAGTTTAGTAATTTGGTTTAAATTCTTGTCAAGAGAGGGTTTTCTTCTTGTTGGTATGTCGTGGCTGAGCCTTCAAGCACACTGGACTCTAATGTTTCTGACCATCAGGTGTAGGTTTGAGTCCTGGTCATGACACTTGTGTTCTTAAGCAAGACACTTTTGCTTCAAATGGTGACATTCAAAATAATTTGACCATTTTCAAGCTTTATCACTCATTGGCCAGAACTGATGCATCTCTTCAAGGTGTCAGAAATACTATTTTCAATTATTTTAAAAGTATTAAAGTTACGTATTAATGTTCAGTTAAGGACAGCATTAGATTTAACTGTTAAAGTATGTTTGTCAATGTCCAAAACTTGATAGCCTCAGTCTGGTCTCCAGACTGCCTTTCCCTCCAGTGTTTTTATGATTTGTTTTGTTTACTCAGACTTTTGTTTTCTGAACCAAAGCCCCTGACTAATGCTTAATTGATGTGTTTCTGTGTTTGTTGTTGTTGGGGATAATTGTTTTTGTTTTTTTGGTTTGTTTTTGTGGGTTATTGTTGTTTTGGTCATCTTTTTTTCCCTTTTTTTTCTGGGGGGGGGGGGTATTGTTACTGCCATTGTTCTAGTGTTGTTGCTGTTGGCGTCGTCACTGTAGGTATGGTTTTTATCATTGCTATTGTTGTCACCTGTGACACCATCTTTGTCGCTGCAGTTTGTGCTGTTTTGCTATTGTTTCTGCCATTGTTGTTATAATTATTGTTTTCCTTTCTTCAGGAAACGAAAATAAGTAGTGCCAAATTGGCACTTGAGAATTAAACTATGTTATTAGTTTGATACACTGTAATATGAGCATATTTTATATAACATGATGTGAAACTATATCAAGATTATTCTATTTTAAATTTAAAATGGTTTACATGGTTATCCATAGATTTATTAAGGGAATTTTTAAACATGCCCTAAAATGTGTTTTACTTTTTAAAGGTATGTTTACTGTGTAAACTATAGGCCAAACAATACCCTGTTATACTGAAGTTTTGGCTTTTCTAATAAGGTCAAAAGTTAATAATTTTATTGTTTCTTAGTATTATATGGCTAAATATTGTATTGCTTGCTCATTTACAAATAAATGGTGGTATACACGTATATATTCTAAAGAATTCATTCAACAAACTTTTTATTGGTTTCAAGTTTCAAAGATCAATTTTTGTGTGTGTTTTAAGAGACAGGAAGGGAAAAACTAAATTGGTAAATCATGGGAGCATTTTACTTGTTCCTGGCTGGATTTAGTAACTTGTACCAAAAGTTGCATTACGGTATATTGCGCAATCCCATTATTTTGATTTGTGATTTAAAATTACATAATGAAGTACACAAATTTTCAACTCAAACAAAGACAAATCTTTACTTATGCTATTTACTCAAAGACATGTGACGGGACACATGGGCCCACCTACGGCACATTTTCAAACTGGAGCGCGGTTGCCACAAAATGGCGTCGCGTTCAGCGAATTTATCTCCAGGCATTGGAGTAATATACATTTTTTTTTTTTGGGGGGTTTTGGGTGTGGTTTTTTTTTTTGGGGGGGGAGGGGGTTGTTTGTCATCAGATCATTTTAGGATTTTGTTGAAATGGCCCTGAAGTAAAAATTTCTTAAGAATATATTTTGAGCTACTTCCTATAATGCATTTATGTATGAAAACTAATCAACATCCATAGTTGGTTAGTTTCATTCTCTCTTATCTGGACATCTGAGGGCGCTGTCGCAGATTTCAGGGAGAAATTGTTTTTTTCTGTTGAGAAATTGAAAATGTGAACCCCTAAATTTGCTTGCTAAAAGAATTTGTGATAAAGTTTGCGTTATGCTTACTGGAGCCGTGCATGAACTAACACTATAACAGCAAAAGAACAAGTTTACGACAGCGAAATATCCCAAAATATGTTCAGTTTTTCTGTTCCTTGCTCTATGGTTGTACATAGACCTAAACTAATAATTGCGACATTGAGATTTCTGCCTGACATGACATCACACTCTTGCTCATGAATATGGAAATTTTCATTACCATAAAATAGGCCCACAGAAAGGCCAAAAATGGTAAAACGAAAATTGAAATGAAGGTGAAAAAAGGTATTTTGTACCGAATGTTCAGTTCATCCCTGAATTTTTATGATGTTCAACCAAGCTAGAGCATATCATTAACGGGAAGTCACGAGGTTGTGTATTTTGTCCGAAATCGTGTGTTATAACTGACCTGACTTTACAGCGATTTTTTTTGTAAAGAAAACAATACCTGCCGGCAGGTAGACCGGAACGTCGGAATAATTTAAGCCTTATTATGATCTTATAGAAAACAAGTTCTTTTCCGACTTCGACTTGATCGGAGAACGTGATAGGATAAAAATAATAAACCGAGACAGTAGGTGATGTTCCAGTTTTATTTCACCACACAATTACACGATCCAGACCCTGAATCTGACCCTGAAATTGAGGCAGTAGATTACTAAACACGCAGACCCTCATCTTTTTTCAGAAAAGGAAAAAACCCAAAATAATTCGGATTCCCGTCGGGTAAAACGCCCGTCGATAATGAAACAGGTTCACATCATCCAATTTTTTGTCAAGTTACTTCTAATCACCCCTTCCAAATACATGTAATAGTCCCCTCTTGAGAAATATTACTTTCCAAATAAATATGTAATTTGGTAAAGAAATTAAGCCAAAAAAGAAAAAGAAAAAAAAAAGCCACACCATGGCGCTAAACTAGTCAATTTGCCATTTAAATCACGCATGCGTGGTCTGTGGTTCACTCGAATGCATTTAGTCGATTAATTCGTCAAATATGGCAACTTATCTCGTAAAACAATAACTTGCAAAATACAGTGCAATGATAAATTATTATTTTAGTATTTCACACATATTATTTGCAAAAACCTACCATTTATCGTTAAACAAACTTTTTGTGTTATTGCAAAAGTTTACAAAACTTTCTCCGCCACGAAACCAAACCGCCATCTTGAAAAAGTGACGTAACTTCGTTAGTTGACTAGAGAAACAGTGCTCCGGTTCAGGTTGACCCAGTTGGACTTGCTGTAGTTCAACCATACAGCGTTCGAGTGACATCTAGATCGACTATGGTTAAGTCTAGCCTACTCTAGTCAGCCAACCGAATTTGCTCATGGGCGTGACGTATCTGTACCTCGTGTGAAGTGCTAGTGAGAGGGGGCGCTGTGCCGCCGCCATGCCCATTTCTTCGAAGACGGCAGCACGACTTGCAATGGTTGAAGTTCATGTATTACTCCCAAAAAATACAGGTTTTCACCGCAGTTCCGAGGGTAAACTACTGAAAAGGTGCGGTGGTGAGTTGATAAGTTACCTGTCTTTAGATTTAAAGTGTTCAAAATGATTTTTGCTCACTTAAATAAGAAGATTTAAAGGTTTTTTTCGGCAATGAGGCGCTAAGTTTAAAACGCACATGTGGTGTCGCCAGGGACTGGTGCTGGCAGGACGTCATTTTTTGTGGATACCCAGACGTTCTGCAGCATGCGCTTCATGCGCTTCATTCAGCAGAGCTTTGCGCGGTGTTAAGAAAAGTGTGAAGGGTGAGAATTGTAGTTTGTTTTCTAAATTTTCTGAGAAGAGATGAGTATATATTTATCACTGAAATTCTTCACTAACCAAAATTCTCAGTTTACTAAACAAGAACAAGAAAAGAATGCTACTGTCACTGATAATAATTTAAAACTAGACCGAGTAAAAATAATCGTGGTCGGTGGACGTTTTGCTCGTTTTTTCTCTCGAAATGTTGACATCTGCGGTAGTACTAGCCCCAGTGAACCATTGCAGATAAAATGAGAATCGCAATTTGCTATGATTTTCCTAACACCAGCCAAAAAAAAAAAAAAAAAAGCCGCAACAAAATAGCTTAAAATTTGCTTAATACACTGGCTTCTCGATATCATGTCAAAGATGCAACATCAGGCAGTGAAATTGTACTCATAATACTTTGTACAGGTGATTTTTAAATTATTTTGTTGGTTCTTTTTGTCATTTTGGGGCATTTCTTTTTTGCTGATCGGAAAATCAGAGCAAACTGCCCATTCCCATCATATCTACAACAATGGTTCACTTGGGCGCTAGTACTTGCCCACAGATACCAAAATTTTGATAAACGAGTACAGCGCCCCAGTTACTTGGTCTATTGAAAAACCAGACTGAAGAACACTGAACAAAGGGTCAGCTGTGATTTGTGAGCACATGCTTAATACACTGTAGGTTTGGGGAAATGTTTGAAAGAAAAGTAGATGAAATTTCTCTATTGGATGCACACTTGCTAATTGGTTTTAAAAATATCATTACAGACATGCATGTATTATGAGATTGGCTTTTTTTCAACTTAAGGACGGTTTTCAAAAAAATGTGTCGATACCAATTTTTTCTTTTTTTTTTCTTATCAGTTAACACAGAAAGTACTTGCATTGATCCTCAAGAGATGTCCATTATCATGCCAAGCTGTTTTTTTTTAAAACATCATTGTGCACTGGACTGTTTTTGCAGCACTGTATAAGGAACACATGTACATGTACGTCTTTCACATCACAACACACTGTGGGCAGGCACAGCCTAAAGCTCTGTTTTCGCTGCTAATGTTTCGCAGGAGTTGAGCGCATCTCAACTCTTCCGAATTGTTGTTACAAATTTCTTTGCAGGAAGTATAAACTGGGCTTAACCCAGATGAGTGGCCATAAATAACAAGTTATTACAGATTGGTGTTATTCAACTTTAAAAATTATTGACTTGCTGTGTTTGTTTAATAATGTATTTGTTTACAATATCATGCCTTGAAATTTTCACTGGACTACAAGCCTGAGGCCAATGATTTTAGCATCAGGCCAATAAATTCATGTCAACAATACCAACGGGCTTGTGTTTTGTTTAAATGTTGACTTGGAGTCCAACAAATACCATTCATTTTCTGGTAGCATTACAGTTATTTATACATATTTGTATTTTGTTTGTCAGTGCAGAATTGACAGAGGCTCAGTTGTGGGGTTTTTCTGGCATTTCTTAAAGGCAAATTCTTAGCTTTTGGTCATTTACATTTTGCTTGCCCTTTGCTAGGATGTTTTATCTGAGAGCTCACTGATTATAAAATGTGTACCATTCCCAGCACCAATCTTCAAGAGAACTAGTTTAGGCATTTGATGACCAGTGAGCAGTGTTTGTTATTTTGATTGCAACAATAAAAAAAGAAAGAAATGCATGGTTAGTCCATCAGTTTGGTGCTGTTTTCAGTGTTGGTCTTCTTCATCTTTTATTTAAAGGTAGGTAAAAAAACCTCAGATAATAGCAATTTATCTAAACTCAACCGTTTAAATGATGGGTAATGTGTTTAAACACTTAATAATATTGCAAATTGTGCAATTTGTTTGTGTTGCAGAAAGACTTAGCATCTCCAATGACATCTACGCGTCAACAATTAGTGTCCAAGACCAGCCTACACAAACATGCTGCACTCTCCAGTAAAAGGTAAATCCCCAAAAAGTAAACTAGTCCCCTGTCCCAAATTCTGTAGTTATTGTGCAGAATGTCTGTTGTTGCTCTAATTTAAACAAGGTTAACAACTGAAGTTTTCTTGTAGCACTACCATTCATTCAGAGATATTTGTGTGTTGTTTCTTTGGACAATTATTTTTTAGAGTTGACAGGCTGGGTTGTGGTTTTTGCTGTCTTTAGGTGTGTATTGACAAACACAAATATCAAGACAAATTCTTAGTTTTGGGAAATTTTACATATCAACTGCTACATGTAGATACAAGCTTTATTCTGATGACTCACTGGTGATGATCTTACCAACACCAACCTCAAGAAAACCATTTCAGGCATTTACGTCCCTCGAAGTCACTTTCATCTTATTTTGATTACAACAATAAAAATAATCCAAGTATGAGTCCCTTCAAACAGTTTGTTGCTGTTTTCATTGTTGGTTTTCTTTTGTTATTTCTGACTGAAAGTTTTGAAAAAATCCTGTGAAAAGCAATTATCTGAACCTAACTGTTTATAAGGATTGGCATGTTTTTTAATGTGACAAATATCTGTTGTTGCATTGGAAAGTTGATGATTGTCCAATGGCATCATGCAAAGTTTTTAACAGATCAGTTAATATCAGTAATTTTATTGCAGCATTACAATTCAATCAAAGATATATGTTATTTGGCAATAATTTCAATCGTCAGGTTCTACAGATTTTTTGCATTTTTTGAAGTGTGTGCAGACACACACTTTAAGGAGTTAGGTACAAGTTAAGCCATAAGCACATTAAAGCAGATCACCGTGCCTCAAGGTTGATGGGCAACTTTCATGGGTAGTGGACTGGTTTCTCATAAAAAGACACTGCATGTCTTACAGCAAGGACTCCTGTAGTTTTCTATGAGTTCAGTTCACCAGAGCAAAGAGTTTTTATCCACTCTCCTCAACATGCCAACATTTTTTCTGTGTGTGTTTTTGCTTCATGGCAGTTAAACATACTAACAATTGATCACTTCATTACTTACAAGCGTCGTTAACAGGATTGTAAGTCCCATTTTTAATAAGTTTTAATTGTGCTGTGATGAGGTGCAAAGATGGAGGCTCTACAAGTACAATTTAAAGCTTTGGCTGCTAAAGTGGAGATGAAAAGTGTGCAGTGGGAGTAATACCAGCTCTGCCTAGCCTGCCAAAGTCATGGCTGTTCTCCGAGAGTGAGGTCAGCACAGAGGCTCAAGAGCTACAAGAACCAGTGAGCCAAAGAATGTGCCTTGTGAGGGACATGTCAAATGAGGAAGGGGCACAGCTAGAACTGGACCACCTCACAGGTGAAGCCAATACAGAGGAGCAGCTCTACCCCCTTTCTATCAGTTAGGGGCAGTGCTGAAGAAAGCATTTAACATCATGGAGCATTGAAGTGTACACCTGCCATGAGTCCCAACCAGCCAGCTGCGAGGTCTTTTATTGCTGAAGGCAGAGAGGGACCAGTCCCCAAGACTTCTCCCTCAGATCAACCTATTGAAACTCCTATTAAGGGAAGTAGAGATTGCCACTCAGATGGAAGTCCCCGAGACTTCACTCTCAGATCAACCTATTGAAACTCCTATTAAGGGAAGTAGAGATCGCCACTCAGATGGAAGTCCTCAAGACTTCTCCCTCAGATCAACCTATTGAAACTCCTATTAAGGGAAGTAGAGATTGCCACTCAGATGGAAGTCCTCAAGACTTCTCCCTCAGAACAACCTAATGAAACTCCTTTTAAGGGAAGTAGAGATTGCCACTCAGATGGAAGCCCCTTCTAGAGAACAAAGATGACATCCTGAATGAGAGGTTTTCATCGGGACTTGCTGATGCATCTCTAGGAGGAGAAATGAGACGCTGTGTACAACAGAGCCCTGGTATCGAATTTGCTGAGCTAAAGAATAAAGTCAAATATTTGGCGTGAGCCCACACCAACCCCATTGTGGAGGCCAGGACAACCAAAGTGGCTGAAGACCTGACAAGCAAACTATCAACAGTGGCTAAATGTATATCAGCAAGCTACCCAGGACTATGAGCAGGACGACTTGAGTAAACTGTGTGGACAGATGTCCCAACTCCTGTCACACCAGTCGGCCAACAAAATCTCCAGTCCCACCATAACGAACCAAGGTTCAATAAAGTGCTATAACTGCAAAGACGAGGAGCACATTGCCAATAACAGCATCTCTGAAGGAAAAGTGCGGCGCCCCCGTTAACTGCTGGGCAGATGATACCCCATCATTAACACCCAGCCAACGACAACAATTCCCCAAACACATATAAGAACCAAGCACTTGGTGGGAGAGATACATGTAGCTGGCTCAACAGACTGGACCAGAGAATTATGGTGATGTTTTCTGGGTCAACAAGTTCACTTCATGATTGATACAGGGAGCAAAATTATCATCCTACCAGATATTGTTTTTACGGAATCAACCTCCTGACACTCAAAGGTACAAGACATCTCAAAGTTACTTAGGGTATATGCAACAAATGGTATGGGCTGCCCTCTGTCGGATACATAGAGCTAATTGGACATGTTCCAAGGAGTCAGTAACAGCTAATTATAACCCACTGGCCTTTGGGCTGTTATGAGAGTTGAGAGCAGCACTGACAGAAAGACAGGGAAGCAAGTGCCTCAATCTGAAGGTATATCAGCATAGAAGAGATTGGTGAACAACAGTCTGAAAAGCCAGGGTTTACCAGACTGAAGGGAAGAAAAGGGAGACCTAATTGCAATCCAGTCAGAAATAGCAAGGTTGTAACCTGCACAACAAAGGAATTGATATCCAACCCCAAGGAAATGCTACTTCAGGCTGTCCAGGGTGGCTACAGAAACCTCCCCAGGAGTTTGGCTGTAGTGGACACCTGCTCCTAGCCCGAACATCTGACGTCGCACTTCGAAGCTCATGAATAACGCCAGATATCACCCTGGAGCGCCTCGCGGGATCTGTCCAGATGTACCTTTGTTTTTGCACCCATCCAAATAGCGGAGATGCGTACTCTGCACACACAGACGTGGACTGTACACACATTACATTTGAATAAAACAACATTACATTATGTACACGCGCACAGCAGCAGACACTCGAAAAGTTCCTGCTGAGGGTGTAACTGACAAACATGTCACTTTGGAGCAGACCAATCATAACACAGATACTGAAAGCTTACGCCACTGCATACTTATCCAATGAAATCATTGGGCCTGTAAAACCAGTGCCTGTCTTTTATCCCCAAGGATAAAGACAGGGGACCAGTTTAACCTGCTCCATCTCTAAGACTGGATCCAGGGTGACAAAGATAGTCAACATGGATGCGGAAGATGTGTGACTTCAACCATGCTTCAACCGAAAAGCTGGATAGGGATTTTTCGACCAGTGCAAGTGTTACAATTTGATACTTGTTCAATCCATGAGGCGCATGAAGGGATAGGACTTGACGATACAGGCCCCGATGACTTTAGAATAAATCACACATCCACAAATGCTGTCAATGGAGGAATTCGTACCATTCCATGCAATCCTAAATGACACGAACATCAATAAGGATGAATAAAAACACCTGGTGCAGTTACTGAAGAAATACAAGAAAGTTTTCTCCAAAGCACCAACCCTACTACCAACTGACCTGATGTTCAGATTGCCAGCTCCAGAGCTGAAACAATACAGATGTCTGGGTGAATTAGCATCAACAGAAGCTCAGCTGTTGCAGCTGCCCCAGCAAGGATGAAATTTCCAAAGCAGAAGATGATCTGGGATTCACCTCTACCATTACTCACAAGAGCCCCACCATTAATGTAAACCAGTCTGTGTTCCCCACCAGACAATCCGACCACAGCAGATGACAGAGTTGAAGGCCCATCTTCAAAAGCTACTTGAACAAAAAATTATAAAACCATCAATCAGTCATTATGTTGCATTATCGTTCGCAACTACTTGGCCCTGATGAACAAAGAAATGAGGAAGGATGTTTACCCCCTACCAAGAAACAATGCGGTCTCACATGGAGGAGAAAAGTTGTTCCCCTCCGGGCATGCCCGGGGCAATTGGTACAGGGGCACCATCAAGTTGCAATTGACAAAGAAGATTAGACAGCTTTATGTGCAGGAACTGGTTGCCTGCGCAAACTATTTGGCCTTGATAGTCTGGCAACCTTTCAGCAACGTTACGGAGGTTATCCTTGGTGACCTAAACTGCAGTTGCCTTCTGCTATATATACCTATAGATGACTGTCTGAGTTTTTTTTTTTTCATTCAACAATCACTAGAGAGACTTACTAGAGAATTGTTTTCAAGTGACTCTGACATCACAGCCTGAAGAGCAAACCTAAAGAAGGAATGTCACTATGTGTATTATGTGTCAGCAAAAGGGATTGCAATAGACCCTGTAAAGACTTAGGCAATTTGTGGCTGGCGGAAGCAACTCCAGATAGAGAAGGACTTTGTAGTATACCGAGGTCATTTTTTGGCCTCGCTTTCTACTACAAAAGTTTTGTGAAAATAATTTAGCCAGAGCCTCACCACTCCATGCAATACTTAGGAAACATGGATGTACGTGTAAGTAGGAAGCAGCATGGTAGTTCCCCTCCTTGTACCAAAAGCAGGACTTCTGTTGACAGTGGAACCCCATTTGTACGAGAATCTTTCGAGAGGTGATGCCAAACTAGTATCCCCACCCATCTTGGGATACCCACATTTCAGTTGAACATATAGTAGACATGACAGGACAGGAGACAGGATTGGTAATGCTTTCCCAAGATTAGGAACAGGGTAACTGCAAGCCACCCTTCTATGTCCAACAGAGAAACATATAATCAACTACAGTTTGATGACCTTGATGCTTCTAGCCTTAATATGGGCTGGCTGGAACAGTGAAGTCTGGGGACTACCACCATAGGGCATAGCTTGCAGTCTTCATCAACAGTAACCCTCTGTCTTAACTCAAAGATGCAGCAATTGATATGAAATGGGACAGTCAGCTCGTCTGGTTCAAAATGAACTTGAAGTACAGTTCTGGCAAAGATAGTGCCAATACCGATGCCCTTATTTAGTCACCAGAGTAGTCCTGTTGAAGAGACATTGTAGCGGGATGTTTCACTCTTCAGGTTCTTGCCGAGGGATGTACGAGGTCTGTCCAAACCAATATCTGAATGACCACAGCTGTGAAGTCCAATCTGTGGTAAGTACACACTACCTGACTACACCTTGCAAGAACTAGCAAGCCTACAGAAGGTATACTTTGCATTAAGAATCTTGGCATTCTGGAGACATGAAACAAAGGCTAGTGAGGTGATGACAAGGGAGACAGAAAATGTTTCTTAATAAATAAGAATTTAGGAGACTATTGGAGTCCTATATCTGCAGTTGAAAGAACCGGGGAGGCAAGCAGGCCCACTGTTTTGCATCCAAGATTCCTGACAGAACTTCCATGCAGGACACTAAGGAGAGTACCCTGGCATTAATTATGAGAAGGTTCCACCGGCCTAGGTTGACCACTGCAGAACCTTTGAGCCATGCACAGTTTCAACTAGGTCTCTTCCAATATTCAACCTACTGTGGGTATAAACTCTCGGCAGAATGCCCCCTGAGCCATTGACTTTACACTGTTCAAGAAATCTTCCCATGGTCAAAAGAATGTTGTGATCAGATGTGTAGTCAGCAAGTTCTCAATGGCAGTTCCATGCTGTGACCAGACACTGTTGCGAAGGTATTGGTGAAAGAATGGTGAATACAGAGCGACCAAGAGAGAAGTTTTAAATTAAAGCTGGTAATAAAGGACCTGTGTACTGCCTTTATGGCATTTCCAAGAGCTGGACTACTGCATACCATCCTTCGGGACATTGACAGTGCAAATGTTTCAATCGCACTCTCCACAGTTTGCTTTGAGGCCTAACCGAGATCAGAAGAGACAGTAGTGGTATTTATTCATAACTGCCCACTCATCCACTGGACTGTTCTGCCTCTTTATCAATTTTGATCAAGAACCAAACCTTCTGTCACAAATCAACCCTACCAGTTGACCAGATGTTCTGACCGTGTCCGGAGCCCACACCATCTGATCTAGTTGTCTTGGTAAAGCAGTGTCAAGCTCATGACAGGGATGCTGCTGCAGTGCAGCTGGTCTCGCAAGGATGGAAGACGAGCACACCAGTAGGTGCAATTGCAGTGATGCCAGAGCCAGTGACTGCAGGATCGTTGTAGGGACACCAATTCTCTGTTTGATGTCAACGTAAGGCTGATATATAGGCACAAATATCAAGAAAGATACAATAAGACACCTGTGACAGTTTCAGTTGTTTTTTCATCAAGAACATCAAATCCATCCACGCATGTTTGGGAGTTGATGACAGCAGGCAACAACTGTATCTCTGGTGGTAATGAAGGCATCATTCATATGGACACCACAACAATTTCAGGCAATCTTTTGGAGTAAATTTTTTCCGACATGCTTTTATTGCTTTCCAATCAATGAGGGCACTTAAGATCAGACGAAATTATTTCGCATTTTGCTTGTACTTCTATTTACCATCTTTATAACATGGAGGCTTTCACATAACAATTTTAACAGTTTCTTATTTACAACATTACCAAAATATGACCCTACCTTTAAAAATGAAGGGAAATTATCAATTAAATTTTGTGATGTGCTTTATATTTTCCAATAGATAGAGTCCTGATGTGAGTGGGTAAAAAAGAACAAGTCTATACCTCAGGTTAAAATGGTGTAAATTGCCATTGTAGTTGATACCCTTCCAGTGCAAAATTTGTGAACAAACAAATTATCTGATGACATTCCGCGAAAAATGGGTCTCTACATTTTTGTCTGGGGATGTTTAGGTTCATAGCTGACTTTTTCTGAGAAAAGCTTGACGTCAACGGTTCTTTACGATATCTTTACATTCCAAGGAGAAATATTTCGTTAGTCAAAATGTCAAATTCAAGGCTATTTAAAAAAAAAAAAAATTATTGACCAATTTCATAACTATGCTTACCATGGAATTTTCTGTTTATAACAACTTATAAACCTCAAGTGCTATACAGGGTGCCGTATACGCAGAATTCTACAGTATAAGCAGAGCTATGAAATTAGACTCTGGTGTGTCACAGAAATACATGTCACCTGTACTTTTGCGGTCTTGGTAAGAAGAAACACACTGTACAAAGTTGTTTGATATAGCAAGGATTCCTACAGTTATTCTACTTAACTTTACACTCCAATCCTTTTGTGTGTGTGTTTGTACTTGGGCAAGAGAATAGATCACTGTGTTAAATCCAGAAAAATTCTTAGCTTTTGGTGTTTTAAATTGTGCATGCAATTTGCTAGTTAAGCTTCATTCTGAGAGAGAGCTCATCACTGATAATCAAGTTTTTACCAGCAGCAACCCCCAACAGAACTTTTCCAGGCACTTAAAACATTCCCCACTTGTTGCATATTTTGATATGATTGTGCTAATCGAAATAATCCTTATTAACATGAGTTCCACAAAACATGATGTTGCTTTTTTCATTTAATTTTTTTTTTTTTTTAGTTTGAAAGCAAGTTAACCCAAACTGTCTATTTTAATGATGGGTAATGTCTTTAAGACACTAAATGTTGCATACTGTGTATTTTGTTCGTGTTGCAGAAAAGCTTTGCATCTCCAAAGAGATCTACCTGTCAACAAGTAGATGTGCAAGACTGGATGAAAGGAGCTTCAGTTTCCAGTAACATTGTAATCCCCAAAACGTTAACCTTTAATATGTACACCCAGCCCCCAAAAGAGTGTATGTTGTTGATTTGGGTTTAAAGTTAATTTCAGTCTCCTTCTTGCAGCATTACAATTCATTCAAAAATGTTTATTTGGCAATCTTTTTAGATTGGGGAAAAGCTGGGTTTATGTTTTTTTGAAAATTTGTGAAAGTTACAAACACAAATATCAACACAAAATCTTACCTTTTGGTAATTAAATTTTTGGTTTTGTCATTCACTAGATAAGTTTGATTCTGCGAGCTGAAAAGGTTGTCATTTTAGTGTTGATGTTGCAGCAAAGCTTACCATCTCCAAAGACATCTAGGCTATCTACCCATCAACATGAAGATGTCCAAGACCAGCCTATGATAAAGGAGATCAACTTTCCTGTAAAAGGTAAATCCCCAAAAAGCTAAATTTGATCATCTTCAAGCAAACCTGAATCCTTGATTCTGATGAAGGAAGGAAGTGTTGTTTAACACCAAATGCTGCAAACCTTGGTGTTGGTAGTGTTGATAAATATGGATTTCTTTGTGTTACAGTCAGGCTGACCATTTCCAAAGACATCTACCCATCAACAAGTAGATGTCTAAGACCAGCCTATGGTCCTGATGATAAAGGAGATAAAAGAGGATGCACTCCCCAGTACAAGGAAACTCTAGATTTGCTTCATTCAAATAAAGTTCATACCCACACAAATTCTTGAGAGAACATCCCCAGAGTTACTGTTGCTTACAGCAATAAAAAAAGTATCCTGATTTGATCAGTTTATCCAAGCATTCAATGTTTTGTCTTCAGTTACATTTTAATTGAAAGCTCAGAGAAAAACTTTGGGAAATAGCAGTTCACCTAAGCATTATTGTTTTAATGATGGGTAAAACATGAAATGTTGCAGATTGTGTAATTTGTTTGTGTGTTGCAGAAAGGCTTTACATCCTAAGGATATCTACCCGTCAACAAGAAGATGTCCAAGACCAGCCTAAGATAAAAAGGAGCTGAACTCTACAGTAAAAGGTGCATCCCCAAAAACTATACTTCAAATATTTATCCCTGGTCCCATGTGCAGCTCAGTTGTGCAAAATGCATGTTGTTGCTCTTGTAAATATCGGTCATTTTCATTATACAACTAATCAAAGATGTTTGCAGTGATGCTTGGCAAACATTTTAGAATTTACAGGCTGAGTCTAGTTTTTTGGTCAGGTTTGAAGGATTTGGGAAAGTCCCTTAGGATACTTTATATTAAACACAAATATCAAGAACAAATCTAAACTTGATAAGTTTCATTCTGATAGCTCACTGATGATAAAAATCATACCAACACAGTCCTCAAGAGAACTGTTTCAGGCAAATGATGCCCCCTCTCCTCGAATTACTGTTGGCTTACTTTGTCTGCAACTATTAAAATATACTGAAATATACTGAAATGTGCAGACGATGTAGTGAGCTGCATTCCCTGACTGTGGAGACAGGGCACCTCCGCTGGGAGCTAGCTGGTATCCGTCTGATCCCTAGTTAGAGGTTTTACTAGAAATCAGTCGAGTCACACCCGGTGTCACTGTGACCATGCAATAGTATCTTGCATACCCACTGCCTAATTATCTTGTGCAAGTCTGTGCTAAGGTAGTTGCTCTACAGGCAAGTTGAGTGACATAGACTGCCACCCAGTTGTGCGGGTAGGGTCTATGAACGAATACATAGGCCTACCTCCCTCTTTCCCAGCTATACTTGATGTCGTGAGTGTTCAATGTCGTGGGTCTAAAGTTTGAAAAAACGAAGGATTCTTGTGTGGCATGCATGTCACAGGGCACTGTTTATAGCACAGTAGAGGGCGTGTGTGAAAACACTTAATGATAATAACCTGCCGTTAGGGGGATTATGCAAATGTTGTTGATCTACATACAGGTAATTATTTATTCATACTTAACCCTGCCCTTATTTGTTTTAGTTGCAGTCAGGCTTAGCATCTCCAAAGACATCTACCTGTCAACAAGAAGGTGTCCCAGACCAGCCTAACATGATGGAGCTGCACTTTCCAGTAAAAGGTGAATTCACCTAAACTGTGCATGTTCAACCGTGGTCCCAAATGGAGTCGTTCGGTAATTGTGCAGAATGTCTATTGTTGCTCTGGTTTAAACTGAAGTTAATATCCATAAACTTTGTGAAGTAATACAATTCATTCACAAGATGTTTGTATTTTTGGCAATCATTTCAGAGTTTTAACAGGCGTGGTTTTTTTTTCTTCTGTTGGGTCTAAGATTTGGAAAGTGAGGATGCTTCATGCTTAACAGAAATATCAAAACAAGTTCTTAGCTAAGTACCATAATTTTGATTTTGGGTATCATTTGCTAGCTATGTTTCATTGTGAGAGCTCACTGATAATAACATTCATACCTTAACCAATCCTCAAGAGAACTATTGCAGGCAATTGATGTATCCCCCCCTCCCAGAGTTACTGTTATTTTGTTTGAAACAATAAAAATAATCCTGATGTATATGAGTTTTCTCAAACAATTTTTTTGTCAGCACCAACAGTTTTACTGATGGATAATGTTTTTAAACACTAAATGTTGCAAATTGTACATTTTGTTTGTGTTGCAGTCTGGCTCAGCATCTCCACAGACGACTTCTGGTCAACCAAGTAGATGTCCAAGACCCCACTATGAAGGAGCTTCAATCCCCTTTGTATGTATCTTGTTAAAAATGAGAAGTCATTTGTCCCTTACGATTAAAACTAAATACTTGTACTCCACTTGTATGTCGACTTCAAGAAAACCAGATTCATGACAAGTGGCAAAAGCAGTTTAAACACAACAAAGGGCAAAATTTGAGCACCTTTAGGAGTCAAAGCAACTTTGAATAAAGTGAAACTTGTTTTTAATCAAATGTCCCAAGTTACATGTTTTAAGAGTAGAAGCATTCTCATTTATAATTATTTATTTAACTGCTGTTATTTTTCAAAAGGTGCATCAATCGGTGTGATCATTTTTAGATTTATAGATTGATTTGAAATTTATTAACCTTGTCCTAAATATTGTTATGTCCTGATCAGAAATATAAAAAAATTGCAGCTAAAAATGTCTAATTCCCATTTAGGAAAAAGGGCGATCAGTTTACCCTGTGAAAACAAAGGATGTAGACAAGAAATTGTTAAAAAATCAAGTAATAAAACCATGACGGCTTTAAAATGTTTTATCAATGTATGCTGTTGAGATATAAATACCATCCTGCACTGGGAGGGGGGAGGTCATTGATTTTTGATCACCCCTGCAATGGATTTGCCATTAAAATTGTTGGCTTACATATAATTTTCTTATCTGTAAACTTGACCTTTCAGAGCCAGAGATGTAGCTAATAGTTCCCTGGAATCTAGTGCAAATGGAATCACCACAACTGACACCTTGAAGGCTACATGCAGGGCATGAAGGAGAGCAACGTGTATGAAAACATCAGTGGCATCAAAAGACATCCTAACGAGGTTCATCGAGGGAAAATGAAAGAACAACCAAGAAATTTGTTGTCATCAATAGTAAGATATTCTAGATGTATGTTAGTTAGAAGTTTGATGTTTTTGTAATCGTCGTATAGTGGGCTGTTTTTGCAGCACTATACAGTTAACATCTTGTAAATAAGTACACCATTGCAAGCAAGCACATACGCGTTTTTTTGCGCTGTGAAATTTGCGATCTTAGAGCCTTGGTGGTGCGGCGTTCCGATGTGGTGGTGCGACGTTTCGATTTGGTGGTGCGGCGTTTCAATTTGGTGGTGTGGCATTCCGATATGGTGGTGCGGCGTTTCGATTTGGTGGTGCGGCGTTCCGATTTGGTGGTGCGGCGATTCGGAATCGATGGTGGTAGAAACACGGAAAAATTCCGAATAGTTAAAGGGACCTGGACACTTGCACGTGGCTTGTGGGGTCCTACTTCCGGCCGGGGTGACAGTCGGTGGTTGATCTTAAAGGTGCATCAGGCTCCTCAGCGGGTAGGATGGTTCTGGTGTGATCACAATCGGTTGACTAACGGGAGTAGTCCCTAGTCTAGGCCGTGGGGCTAGTGGACCGCGTTACTACAGTAGGGGACTGCCTCGGGGACTTGTTCGCCTTGGGGTGGCGGACCGGACCCTTCCTAATGGGAGGTGCAATGGCCCTGACGATCTGGAAAGCGTGATGGGGCTGGTATCCTGGAACCTGCACGTTGGTGGCCCTGCTTTTAACTAATCGACCAGGATGTTTTTGGCAAAATTTAAAACTGACTGAAATAAAATGCTTGCGATGGTGTACTTATAAAATATTTTGTATTTTTATTTACAATATTAAAGTCCATTTTGAGATGACTTTTAATCAATCACCTTAGATTCCTAAGCAACACTAATCAAGAACTGAATGTTCTGCATTTATACTGTTTGTGATGTTAAACTTTATCAGTGCTGTATATAGTAGCTTTGATGTTTTAGTTTTTGCCACCTTTTTGGGGGTAACAATCTCAATTATGTTAGGTACGGAAGCAAGGCTGCTGCTGATGGGTTCGAGCGTGAGTCGGGCAAACATAAAGTTATCGCACATTGAAAATGATCCAGGCAATATCAAAATTTTTGTCTGATACAGTAAAAATTAGGGCGTTGTTTGTCAAGACCCATAAAAATGCACAGGAATGTGTAATTTCTTAGCCTTTTTCTTTTCACATAAATGACATACAAATTTTCATAGTACAAAATTACACTACTAATTTACAAAATAACTAATTTCTGATAATGTTAAAATTAGGCCTATTGTACTATATATAAGGTTAGAAATAAATACTTAAACACATAAAAAGTTTAATTATGGAAATGGCTAGACTGAAGGGGGAAAAACTTGTCCTGTTACCAAAAAGTTACAAAGTTGGGGATCAAACAAGGAATTAATAATAAAAAGATATATGTATATTAACTATTAATTATACAAAAACTATTAATGATTTCTAGTTTATGGCTTCATGATTTGATAATTAAATGACTAGAAATAAATTAACCTCATTGCAAATACAAAGTTGTATAGGCCTATTGGTTCTTAAATCTGAATATATTGTTATTTATAAACTAAAAACTCATGATAAAACATTAACACATTAATATCTGGATTTTTGGGTCAGCTTTAACATGTTTAAGGCCCATTAAGACTGCTCAGTTTTATTACATACAATGATAGTTATTATTGATTAATGATTAATTGAAAAGGTTATATAACTAGTGGTGGGTTTAAACCCTCTTACATAAGTCAGGCCTACATGTAGATGAACTCTTTCTTAACAATTATGATTACTAACATAAAACAAACTAATCAATGGTATGACCTTTATAATCAGTGAGCACAATGTCCTGTACAGAAATTAAGTAAAAATGATGACATGCTAAAAATGATACATTTTAACATTAACTAACACAGAAAAAAATACATTAAACTAACATTAGTCTTTGGTTCAACACTAACTATAACTAATGCATGTAAATAAACTAACTTAGTTTTTTAGGACTAACCTAAACATAGTGATAATTAACATAAACAAAGTGTCAGCCGACACCCAACTAGCAATATGTTTGATACAACAATTAGTTTGGAATTCTCTTAAAAGTGTCGATCTGTGTAGATAATGATCATCCATTAAAATCTCTGGTAGGAGTATTAGATGCGACAAATAAATTAATGTTGGGACTTGGGGTCCGCTTAAAGGCCCCTGTGTAGATAATGATCATCCATTAAAATCTCTGGTAGGAGTATTAGATGCGACAAATAAATTAATGTTGGGACTTGGGGTCCGCTTAAAGGCCCATGAAGACCACCCTATAATATTACATACAATGATGGTAAAATAATCACAAATTTATTAGTATTTTTTATGTTATTTGTTATTAATTAATCAAGCCCTCATGTAAATGAACTCTTTCTTAATAATTATGATTACTAACATAAAACAAAACAATAAATGGTACACTGTATGACCTTTATAATCAGTGAGCATCATGTCCTCTAAATTCTACTTCTATTAAATAGATTAGACCTACATGTACATGTAGGTTTACTCTTATTTTTAATTATGAAAAAAAAAGAATGAAAATATTACCAATGGATTAATTTCTAACTTCTAAGTGAAACAAACAACTCTAACATATATTCTATATTTAGGATAGTTTATTATTATTTATATTTCATGTTTGTTACACAAATGTAAAATATTATCTACATGTTATTTTGTGCATTACTAACCAGAATTTGAAACGTTGTCTTTGTTTTAAAAAAAATGGTACGGAGTGTCTCAGATATAAAAATCATCGTCGTTGAAGACATTGTGACCAATATCACAGTTTTCGTATCGTATCGTATAGAAAGAGGACGGTATTGTTTGTCCACAAGGGCCATGAAAATGCACTGGGATGTGTCGTCATTTTTTTTTCTTCTAAAATTCATAGACAAATGTTCATACTGCAAAGTTTCACAAGTAACAAAATTATGACAATACATGAACCACAGAAAAAAAAGTTATCATTGCAAAGGCTAGACAGAAGAGGGGGGGGGGTGGAATTTTTTGTAACTAAAAAATTACAGACTGGGGGATCACACAAGGAAATAACGATAGTTATAAAAAAGAATAACCATTACATTTATAACAAATGATAAATGATTTGAAGTTAGGGCTTTGTTGACAAAGTTTATATGTATGTTTTGGTTGTCTTTTGTAGTTCACGAATTTGCCAATAAATATGTTAAATTAAAGTAGGTTTTGAAAAAAAAAAATTAAGACATTTAACATCTAACAATGATTTAATTTTTAGACCATTTTAACCCCCCAAATACAAAAGCTAAATCTAAAACAACTTCTATTTTTAATTTTTTTTTTTTTAACTGTGACAAATCCTCTCACTGTGTTACTTCAATGAAGTAAAAAAAATGACATGCTAAAAATGATACATTTTAACATTAATATGACAATAACTAACACAGAAGAAAATATGTTAAACTAACATTAGTCTTTGGTTCAACACTAGCTATAACTAATGCATGTAAATAAACTAACTTAGTTTTTTTAAAGAACTAACTTAAATACAGTAATGGTTTACATAAACAAAGTATAGGTTGACACCCGACTAGCAATTTTTATGTCTGATACAACAAATGGTTCAGAACTCTCTTCTTAAAAGTGTCGATCTGTGAACATAATGATAGTCCAATGAAATCTCTGGTAGGGGTATTAGATGCGACCCAAAAAAAATTTATGTTGGGACTTGGGGTCCGCTTAAAGGCCCATGAAGACCGCCCTATATTATTACATACAATGATGATAAAATAATTACAAATTTTATATTATTATTTATGTTATTTGTTAATAATTAATTGAAAAGGTTATATAACTAGTGGTGGGTGGTTCTTTTGTCAGGCTTACATGTAGATGAACTCTTTCTTAAAAATGATTAAAAATTATCTTTTTAAAAGAAATGAAATCTCTGGTAGGGGTATTAGATGAGACAAAGAAATTAATGTTGGGACTTTGGGTCCGCTTAAAGGCCCATGAAGACCCCCCTTTATTATTACATACAATGACAGTAAATTAATGACAAATTGATATTGATGTTATTTGTTTATAATTATTTGAAAAGGTTGTATCACTAAGATGGGAAGTTCTTTTTGGTTCAAGACCTTGTACATATGTCAGGCCTACATGTTATATAACTATTGGAGGGGTGGTTCTTTTGGGTTCAAGCCCTCATACATGTAGATGAACTCTTTTTTAACAATTATGATTACTAACATAAAACAAAATAATCAATGGTATGACCTTTATAATCAGTGAGCACATGTGCTTGTATTTTTAGCTCTTTTGAATTAGTTAGATCTCCAAATATATGTAGATTTATTCGTAATTGCAATATAAAAAAACTAACAAAACTATTACCAATGGAAAACTTGTTAACTTTCACAGTGAAACAAATTACTCGCAGCCGTCCAAATTATCTAACCTATTTTCTCTTAAGACTTTTCTAACAGTAGCCTATCATTAACATTTTTATATATCTATGAACTCTTTGCATGGGGATCTAAACTCAAACCCCTAGTGGTATTTTATATATTTATTACAAAAACAAAATGTATATAGTATTGCAAATATTACAATAAACAGTTTAATTCAGAGCTGTTGTTAAAAAGTTACATGTTGGAACTGAACTGGTCTGCATGTATCACTAAACAAGTATTTGAAACTGTCTTTTTTTTACGACGGTTTCCAATGTATGCACCACAATTAATTAAGAAAATTTGTGCAATAGTAGTTAGCTATTAAGAACCAAATTATTTTATTAAATAAAATGAAATTTTGAAAGGGAAAATCATTATAAACTTGGCTTGCACTTACAATTGGTTAAATCTCGCATAACGTCGTTGACAAAAAATTTGTCGTTTGGTTTTTACTAACGGGCGCTGCAGAGATTGAACGTTTACTTGCAGTTTCTATGCGATCGAGTAATCTATTAAGCCATGCAAAAATGTAGCCTCGCTTCAGATCAAACTATTTTAACAATTGCACTGTGATAAAAAATAAAGAAATGATTATCTCAGTTTCAGTGATTTTAATTAAACGGCTGTGTTTAAAGATCAGATTGATCCCACATATTACTTGGTAGTAAATAAATAAAGTTAAAGTAAACTTAAATTTTATAAAGTCACTTTTTACCTAATTTTGAATTGAAATAGTGAATTATAAAAGTGAATAATGAGTGTTTTTATCTGTTAACGGCATTCTTAAGTATAAATGCTGCAGTGGTGTAACCAGACACATGCAGGGGTGGGGGGGGGGAAGGGGCAAGCAGGGCAAATATATAATTGTGGGGGAATACTAAATGTATCAAACCATTCTTTTGTGCGCTTTTTTCGATCTCAATCGGGGGCAAAACAGGGCAAGGATTCTGAACTGAGGTCTCCAACGACACTGTCTTGCTACAATTTACAGATTATTTTGTCAGTTTGGGGTTTGTATAAAATTTTTGCTTAAAAAAGATGTAAACTTTGACAAGGAAAACAAGTAACTTATTTTTTAGCATTCTAAGTAAACGTAACATAAAAGTTGCAAATTTCAGTTAAAATATTGTTTAAATTATTTAAGTTTTAATTTTCTAATGTTAAACACTTAATATGGTTTTTACTTGGAGTTGGTAAATGCATTTCCTATTTACTGAAGGTTTTTTGCTTGACGAATAAACTCTTATTTAACAGACACCAACAGACTTAGCTTTATCATCTTTTTTCTCTCCTTGTTCTTGTAAAGGTCATAGGTCAAAGGGCGCATCTCATTATAATTTTTTATTATTTACCCATCCATCCTAAGGTTTATATATTAGTTCCGAGCGTTTTTTTTTCAAGTGGTGATTTAGCCCAGCGGGCTAGCTCACAGCTCCCGGAATTCTGGAGCTGTGAGCTCGCGGGTTCAAATCCTGGTGGGTCCCTTTTTTACCAGTAAAAAATAACTTTTTTTAAATTTCTTGTAAAAAATGGTAGGGCTTGAACCGGATACCTTTAGCTCAGTATGCACTCCCTTTCACCACTCTGCTACTGAGCTTTCATGAAAATGATACGATTTTTGACCTGATGAATATTAGAATGGCCTGACTTAGAAAATTTTCCAGAAAAGTTTTTTCCCTGGCTATACCCTTGGATTTTTGGCTGATCTGAGGGCTGACCAAGGGCCTTGGAGCTTGGCTTGGGGAGTAAAATTTCGGGTGATGGGCTGGGAGGTTGCTGGGTAGTCAGTCAGCCAGTAGGCTGGGCTGGTTGGGATGAGGGCTGGGAGGTTGATGGGCAGTCAATTGGCAAGTGGGCTGATAAGGGTAGGGGAGATGGTCTGGGAGTCATCTCGCTGGAGTATGGCTGGCTGTACGCTGTGGGCTTGCTGAATGGGCTGATCATGTGCTGATGGGGTTTGCGGAGATATACGAATAAGGAAGATGCACTAGTAGTGATCATGATGGGGAATGGCTGGCTGGAGATGGGAATTATTGTGATTGGTATAGGATTGGGTGTGGTTGGCAGAGTGGATGCTGGATAGACAAAAAGTATTATCTGGGTTAAGGTTAATGGATTTTCACTGTAAGGTGGAATTGAATTAAAGGAACAGTTCAAACTGTGTTGAAGGAATACAACTGCATGGAACTGTCTTGCAACATTGATTTAAAGGTATACATGTATTAGCTAAGGATTTTTTAGATTTACATAATTTGTTTAATTTAATTTAAAGGTAGGGTATTTTTTAGTTGTAATTCATTTCACATTGAAGGGGTGACATGCTTTGAAAGGTAAGGAACTATTTATTGTGGAGGATTTACAGTGGTATAAAATACATGTATGGGTTTGGTTTTATATTAAAGATGTTGCTGGTTTAAAAAAATATTATTTAAAGGTATGGTACTTTTTGGATTAAAGGAGTTCCAGTATTTTCACATTTATATGAAGGGGTTATACTTTTTCATGCTGAAAAGATTAAGACTATTGACTGCACTAATCTGGAAAAGGATCGAGAGATTAAAGAGATGTTTTACGGCGGCCATCTTTGTTGGGTTCCCTATCTAATCATATATTACGGGAAGACACAAACAGCGTATTGAACGGGACCAGTCTATTTATTTGCGCAGGGATGGATTTTGTCACAAGAATTTTGATGTTGGGGTAGAGTCAAAAGACTTGGTTCTAGCCAAAGTGGGTTTTGTTGATAAACAAAATATATGTTCAAACTTTGCTCAAATGGTTTAGTCTAGTGTTTTAAAGAAGATTAATGTCTTGCCTACTTTTAACGATAAACATTTGTACAATAGTACAACAAGTAAAAGAATAAGGAGATTTCTTGCTACATTTACAGAATCATTTTATTTGACAACTCCAAATAGTGTTCATAAATAATACAAGTTTTACATATTATAAAAGCAATAATTTTACTGTATTTTTGAAAATGATCTAGCCCGAAAAAGATAAAAAAGTGATGTTTTCTTCACTATCTGGACACCGTTCTTTTGAAAGACTAATTCCAATTATCTTATTTATCTATAAATAATTAGAATTGCTCATCTGTGGGAACTGATTTCTGGTATGTTGTGTTTATTTCCAGTTTGTGGAACTTTTTTACCCCATGGTAAAGTTTTAGCGACAAGTAATTTTGATTTTGGTGTAATTAAAGTCTTTTAATAGTATGGTTTGTTTTAGATATTTTAAAGGAAATAAAATTTTCCTTTTTAGAAAGTAAACTCAAACAGCAAAGTTGTCATCTAATGGGGTATTCATATCAAGCCATAACAAAGATTTCAGTCTTTGTACATTTCTAGTACATTCATGTTGTGACTGATGAATCAAAAATATACCTGCTTTATCCATTAAATGCGTTCACATATTTTCTGTGCCCATTTCCCAACAATTTTTACATCTATTAAGTGACTATTTTACATGCCCAGCTATTGTCTAGAATTATTTGAGTCCTTTAATTACCCAGTAATTGATTTTGTTTCCCTAATTAGCTGAGCTCTTATTATCTAAGCAATGCCCTCGACTTTACCCCGACGAGCGAAAGGGCCAATATTTACTACCACACAATCCAATTATATATTTTACACAAAATATGTGCATTTCCCAATAATTTTTGCATCTAAGTGACTTCTATACACCCAAAACTATTGTCTAAGACTATTTGAATCCTTTAGCTACCCAGTAATTGATATACTTCTCTTATTATCTAAGCAATGCCCCCCGACGAGTGAAAGAGCCAATATATACTACCACACCATCCAATATATATTTTGAAAAAAAAACTGTCAAAAGAAAAAATACTCTGGGGTCTGACACCCCCACCCCCCACTTATATGTGTAATGGTCCACTGTATGATATTACTGAATTTGACTCCCCCCGGTCATTACACTTTGGAGATATGGCTTAATTAATCATGGTATGGTATGATCAATCATTCAATGGTAATCTAGCAAAAGCCAAAACCTTTTGGCATTTAGCATAAATGTGTAAGCGCAATGAAAAGGTCCACAATAACTGACAAATATTTGAAATTTAATTGTCTCCATTTAGAGCATTATCTGCAGTTTTTGATGACAATTTTTTATTTTAAGAACATTGTAAACTTTCAAGATAAATATACTATAATCTCACCTACTCCTTTAAATAAGGTCAAACCATAGGGTTGTGATGGAAATATTCTTTTTAAAATTAAACAGAGTATTCATATACTTTTATGATCTTTGTCCATCACGTATTCACCTTTGCACGGTCAGCCATTTGCGTGTAGAGCCTCCAATTGGGGACAGCAGTGAATAGAAGCATTATATAACTCTGTATTGTCATGGTAATGTAAATGACACTTTCATCCAAACAGATCCACAAATGAAGCATGAAGTCAAGGCTCTACACGCACAAGGCAGAGATCGGTGCAAGTAGCGAACATGTTATATCTCTGAACTCTGAACAAGAAAACACAAAGAATTATGAGCACTTGATAGTATAGTTTATGTTCACTTTAAATTAAGTTTGGGAGTAAACCATGTGCAATTGGCAAGCAGTTTAGTATGAGATAAATGGTACACATAGTCGAAAGCAGGGCCACCCTGTGTATGTCTCAGAACACCACCCCAACTATCTCTCTGAGATCTTCAGGACCATTGCACTTCCCTTTTTGGAAGGGTCCGGTCCACCACCCGGAGAACCAGCACAGAGCCCCTCCCCCTCCTACCAATGCGGTGCCCAACCCCACAGCTATAGATGAACTACTACCCTGTGTAAACTATGATTGCTTAATGTATAATATAATGCCTTTAAAGACATCCGGGTGTCATGTGGCCGAGTGGTTTAGAGCATCGAATTCAAGTTTCGATGATTAAGTCATCGGGGTGTGGGTTCGAATCCCGGTCATGACACTTGTGTCCTTGAGCAAGATACTTTACAATAATTGCTTCTCTTCACCCAGGGGTATAAATGGGTACCTGCGTGGGTAGAGGTTGATATTGTGTTTGAAAAAGCCTTCGGAGTGCCAAACACTAGTGTGTCTTGATAGCAAGGTGTATAGATCTTTTGAGCTTTATCCTGTTGAATTATTGGTTTTGAAGAGTCATGCATTCCTCCTACTATACAAAACTTCTACATCTTTACAATACATCATAGGTGGATGATTGTTTTTAAGAATGTGCTATATACTTTCTAAAAGGGGTTTGTTAATTAATAAAAACATGTTGGTATTTTTTAGGTTTGTTAACAATCTGTAGCTCGCATGATGTCCCCAAACTAATGTGGTTGTGGCGTTGGGTGCTGTCTGTACTGTGTTGCAAAAACAGCCCACTTATTGGTGTTAGTGTAAAACAAGTAATGTAACCCACAGTGGTTTTTACATACCTCTGTTGTAACCCTCGCATATCTTAATTGGTGCATGATTGGTAGACATTGGGCTGATGGTAGGCAATTGCAGGTCACCAACACTAGTAAGTTGGACGGGTAATCACTGGAGAATGGCACACATTTCTAATAAAGGGAGAAATGGAAATTTGTAAAACAATGAGAAATCATTGTAAAATTCCTTTGAAATTAGTAGCAACTTCAAGAGCTGTGAACAGTTTTCATGTCTAGAAACAGGATTAATTTCTATTCTTAATTGGAATTATGAGGTCTGTATGGAAACAGGTGTTTAGAGTATTTTCAAGCTCATACTAGTGGTTTTAAAAACAGAGGCAAAAATCAAATGAGTTGTAATGCTAATAATAGAAATATATGATATTAACTTATGATTAAACCACAGCAACAACATGCATTATTTCTGCACAATACAAATACAAGGAAGCTCCATTTTGAGGGACAAGTTGTAAATATGTCAATTCACTTTTTGGGAACTCACCATCAACTTAAGAGAGCAGCTCCTTAATCATGTGTTGGTCCTAAACATCTACAGGTTAACAGGTCGATGTCTTTGAAGATGCTAAGCATTTCTGAAACAACAAAAAAGTCACACCATTTAAGAACATTAGCCGCCATGAAAACAGGTTCAAATAAATGACTGTACTTTCAGCCAAAGTTTCAAAAGAAAAGCAACAAAGAAAGAGAAACAAAATCATTTTTAGGAACCCAACAAAGCAAGTATTTTTTTACTGTTGCAAACAAAATAAGCAATAAGCTGTTTGGAGGACTGCCAGCAGTGTTTTGATGGTTGTAACCTAAATAAGTAACAGTGAATTTTTTGAGACGTCAAATGCCTGAACAGTTCTGTTAAGGATTGGTGCTGGAAGGCAATCTTTGCCAGTTATATCTGGGCAACCAATGCCACTCACCTGGGCAACAATTGCCATACCACTGGGCAACTATTGCCATTGATCCGGGCAACTATTGCCATTGATCTGTGCAACCGTTGCATTATCTGGGCAACCTTTGCCACAGTCTTCTTGGCAACCATTGCCATTCATCTGGGCAATCATTGCCAGCCATCTGGGCAACCATTGCCATACATCTGGGCAACCCTTGCCCTTCATCTGGGCAACCATTGTCATACATCTGGGCAACCATTGCCATACATCTGGGCAACCATTGCCATTCATCTGGGCAACCGTAGCCATTCATCTGGGCAACCGTTGCCATTCATCTGGGCAAACATTGCCATACATCTGGGCAACCATTGCCATTCATCTGGGCAACCGTTGCCATTCATTTGGGCAAACATTGCCATACATCAGGGCAACCATTGCCATACATCTGGGCAACCGTTGCCATTCATCTGGGCAACCATTGCCATACATCTGGGCAACCATTGCCAGTCATCTAGGCAACCATTGCCATTCATCTGAGCAACCGTTGCCATACATCTGGGCAACCATTGCCAGTCATCTAGGCAACCATTGCCATTCATCTGGGCAACCATTGCCATTCATCTGGGCAACCATTGCCATACATCTGGGCAACCATTGCCAGTCATCTAGGCAACCATTGCCATTCATCTGGGCAACCATTGCCATTCATCTGGGCAAACATTGCCAGTCATCTAGGCAACCATTGCCATTCATCTGAGCAACCGTAGCCATTCATCTGGGCAAACATTGCCAGTCATCTGGGCAACCGTTGCCATACATCTGGGCAAACATTGCTAGTTATCTGGGCAACCATTGCCATACATCTGGGCAACCATTGCCATTCATCTGGGCAACCATTGCCCTTCATCTGGGCAACCATTGTCATACATCTGGGCAACCATTGCCATACATTTGGGCAACCGTTGCCATATATTTGGGCAACCATTGCCAGTCGTCTGGGCAACCATTGCCAGTCGTCTGGGCAACCATTGCCAGTCATCTGGGCAACCATTGCCATTCATCTGGGCAAACATTGCCAGTCATCTGGGCAACCATTGCATTACATCTGGGCAACCATTGCTAGTTATCTGGGCAACCATTGCCAGTCATCTGGACTACTACTGCCATACATCTAGACTTGGGGTTGCATTGGGTTCCAAGAAATTATGGCATAAATGTATGATGTGTAATTGCAGTGCTGAAAACAGACCACTGTACCCAAAACAATATGGGGGGGGGAGATACACTAACTTACTTTGTCCATCTGGATTGTACATCTTCATTAGCGATGGGTAGAGATTGAGCTGTATGGTGGGCATCTGTTTGCCTCAGCCATCTGCCTACATGTAGTTCGTGGGTTAACATCAATGGAAATTGGAATGCCTTTCTGTCTGCAAAAAAAAAGAAGAGTTTTGTTGACTTAGATGAAGCTACAGGAACATTTTAGAGGAACAGCTTTTGATGGAATATTGCTTTAAGAGGAAAATTTGTCAAATGAATCTTCAGAAAGATGTGCACACACCCTGGGAGTGCGTGTAAGAGGCTCAACAAGGCCGCTGCGGAAGACCTAATCACAGGCAAAACATTTATGCAACGCAGTTACTGGCAATTGAGTCAACTTTGAATACCAGAATGTTCACACCCTGGACATACATATATACACCTTGAGAAACAGTAGGCCTCTCACACTTGTCCATTTTGTTCCTTTTTCCATGACTTTGTTTTTGACAAGCTTGGTGAGCAAGTGTGTAATAATGATATTCAGTAAGGGTAACTAGAAGAAAAAAATCAGCCCAAACCTCAATTTCCTAATAAATAATTGCAATGTTCAAATGTTGACTGCCTTCTCTTAATTAGATCCTGACTTATCGAAGACAAATACTTCATGGTGCACGGTATTGTGAATCCATTCAAATTTGATAGGCTCAGTAACATGTTTTTAAAACTATGTGAACATGGACAATCATGTAGCCCTGAGGTTTGCTATTTTACCATATACATGAAAATTCTCCCTCCTGTGAGCTGTGGAGTAACAACTCAATGTTTCGATCAGTATGGCCTAATGTCTTCAAGAGAAAACATGATCTCCAGAAAACATACTCAGATCTCTCATCAGAACAAGTTTTCTTTTCTTTTTTTACTTATTTTGTTAAATGAAAAATCCCCCAATACAATGCAAAAGGGACACTCAAAGTGGAGGCCATAAGAAAAATCAAGACAATATAGAGAGAGGTTTCTGTTCACATTCCTCTTAAACTGGAATAATAGATTGCATAATGGTAGAAGGTACAGGTAGGGAGTTTCAAAGTGCAGCAGTATGGGGGAATGTTTTTTGAATATCTCACAGTATTGGTCATTGGGGCAGATAAAGAGAGAAGGGGTGAGAATATGTGGAACAACAAGTGCTGTGAGTAAAGGTGCATACAGAAGGAACAATTAATGAGAAACAACCTTCTGTGCACACCCCAAAAAATACCATGAAATTGAGGCTTTGGAGACAAGGCATTTACAGAAAGAGGTTCAAGAGATGAAAGCAGATACTGAGCGAAACATCAAGTTGTTACACCACTGGCTATTTTCAGAATGCCACCTCAAAGAGATATTGTATGCATAATGGTGTTATTGTAAATTTTACTAGATTACCTCCACCATGCAAAGTTTCAAATTCTATTTGCCATTCAAGAGGAGTGCACCTTTTATTGAAGGCAGTTCCTTTACCAAGCTAATCATGACGCAGATCTCAGACATCTATTTGTTGGCAGGTAGCAGATGGCAAGCCTTGCTATTAACAAGCAAAACACAATTTGCCACATTAAAATGCTAATGAAGGATTGATCTATATCTTCCGCCATGATTATAATTATAATTCCCCCCGCTTGCACATCAGCTCTGTCCGGTCGGTGTGCACAGGTGCAGGGCGTAACCCAGCGAAGACTTCCCAGTTAAACGCCGTCAAAAAGAAATGTGGCTTTTTAAACTTACCGCCTTGTGCCAAAAACACCCCAAATGTCTTCAAATTACACGAACAAAAATCATATTGACCACTTTAATTCTTAAGACAAGACAATCACCAACTCACCATTGTACCTTTTTAGTAGTTCAGTATCGGAAACTGCGGTGAAAACAGTATTTGTGGAGCAAAAGACACTGACATTTTTTAAGTTGCCCAATTTTTCTCGAAATACGACGGACGGATGGCGCTGGCGCGCCCTTCCAAATCTTGGTCAGCAACCCGGCTTTTTTGATTTGCATTTAACAAAGCCGTCTTCTATCTAAAGTGGTCCCCATGACGTCAGGGGTATCTTCTATCTTACTTTGATTGGCTCATTTTCAGCCTCGCTGCCGTGGCCAGTGTGACGTACAGATTGGTCCCCTGTCTTTAACGACAGGTTTTACAGACCCAATGATTTCATTGGATACAAGATCAAAGAAGAATGAGAGGGGACCATTGATCTCTATTATATTGTAATATAAAATAGATCAATGGAGGGGGAGGGGAGGGGACCATGCAGTTGCTCTTTTGTCTTGATCCCCCTTTTGGGCGTTAGCATACTTTGAGCAGGCGCGTAGAGTGGATCGGCCACAGGCTTAATTAAAATGTGCCACGGGGGATTCTAGCACATTTTAATGAACCAATTCCAGGGGTTGTGAGCGAGTTTAGGCATGCTGTGGGAAAATGACGCGGTGAGATTGATCACCCCTGGGAACAAGGTTGTAACTGGTTCCCTCTCATTCTTCTTTGATCTTGATAATAATGTCTATGCAGTTCAGAGTGACCGTGTAAAAGCATGATTCCTTTGAAATGGAATCTAAGCGTCCTAAAAGTAATCACTTTCAGGAGTCAATCAGCGTTGTTTATTCAGTACATCCCTACACCAGGGGTTAGTGCGAGAGCAACCTCGTTCCCACTGTGATCGATCTTGCCGCGCCATTTTTTCCCAGCATGCCTTGCTTGCTCATAACCCCTGGAATTGGTTCATTAAAATGTGCTAGAAACACATGAGAAACGAGCACATTTTAATTAGGACTGATATGTCTAACTGTATGCAGCTTAGGGTGGCCGTATAAAAACATGGTTCATTTGAAATCGAATCGCGTCAAAATACTTGCAGTTTCACACGCGTGCACTAAGCGTCCTACAAGCGCTTGAAAGTTATTAACAAGCGTGCATGCAAAGTAGTCACTCTTGTAAGCCAATCAGCGTTGTTTCTCAGTACAGGGTTAGTAATGAGAGGTATCAATGCGGCGCGCTTCCCATGGTAGCGAGGCTGTGACGAGAGGTATCGATACGGTGCGCTACCTATGGTAGCAAGCATTGATATCTATTTTAATGTGTGTTTTTATGACTGGAAAAACACTTTTCATGTTTACATGATGAATAAATAAATCTAATCTAATCTAAATCCACGTAACTAAATCTGGTTTATACGCGCAACCAAAACAAGCGTTTACCTAAGTTTTGTGATCGGAGGTAGACACAAATTCTTAATGTTGTTTGCAAGAAACCGGAAGCTGAGGTCAAGTTTAAATCCCTGGTTTTCTTCGTTATATTGATGAATTGATTTTACCGTCATATTTTGTATCACTTAGTATAACATTCTCAACAACATACTGTACATACACTAGTTTTCATCGCTATAAACTACGTTAAACTTAAATCACTGACGAAACAAAATCTCGCCCATGTAAAACTACATTGTTCGAGTACACGCGAGACTTGCATAGTCTATAGACCTTTCTGTTGCAACGTCACAGCCCGAGTTTTGGTCGACCAAATGAAAAACTATGGGAAGCCACGAATGCAAAGCAACAACAGATAGCCACAGTTTGTAGCAATGTTACACAAATATTCCAAAATAGTGTTGAATTTGTTGGAAAGAGAGCGACCAATCGAGGGATTTTTTAATGACAGTTTGCAGAAGCGTTGAATTGGATCATATCTGTTTAACACGATTGAATGTTTTGGTAGCATTCGGCCGTCCATGCCAACCAGGGCGGTTTGCTTATGAACAATGGAAAAGTCTATTAGCGCCCTCTTGTGGACTATCCTCCGAAATTAACCTTCGATTGATCACAGACTTGGGAATCTTGTTTCTGTCACCGGTTTGCATGCCCTATGGCGAATTAGTCCAAAAGTGGGCGTAACGATTCTGATTGGTCAGAATTACACAAGCCTTCAAGATTGAATTATATTCACACTATAACCGTTTATACCACGGGCTATGGTAAAGAATACAATATTGATGCGCATGTAATTCAAACTGTGCTGCTGCTTGTTAATTTAGTTTGCAGCTTTTCCAAATAATAAAAACGGTTGGAGGAAAATTACTCTACGATTCCATTCCAACCTGTGAACCATAGGTAACACATTTGTCTAGTAAGAATCAGGTAATTTAGTACGTGTTTTTCAGTATTTTAAGATCTTGTATTATTTTATAGTTATAGGCCTACAGTTTGAAAAACCATACCTGCTAAAGAAAAAAAAAATCAAGACCAATGAGATTTAACAGAAAATGCTAAAAGAGGAAAGGAAATGTCAAACTCAATTTTGTGATGTACTCATTTCCAATAGAATCCTCATATGAGTGGGAAAAATTGCAAGTCTCGCACCTTGTGTTAAAAAGATGTAAAGTGACATTGCATTAAATTTGTCAACATCCAAAAAGTCTGATGTAATCATTTTAAGAAAAATGGGTCTTTACATTTTTGTTTGGGGCTATTTTTGTTATTCATTCCTGACCTTTTCAAAGTGAAATTTGAAACACGACGTCATTTGATATCAACAACTAATTGGTCTTTACATTCCAAGGAGGAATATTTCGTCAGTCAAAATGTCAAATTTAATTCAAGGCTGTTATGATTGAATATCATTGAAAGTCAGCCTAGTGGAGACTGAGGGCATAGAAGACCCAAGTCTAAGGAGTGGGGGATCTGACCGTGGATATCGAAGATCCATTGGTCGAGAAGTTGGGGACCCAAAGCAACTGATGTAGATGCCGATGTCTTGAGGAACAGTGTCGTGTTTGTAGATCTCAATGGCCTCTCTGATCTGTCTGGGGTGCCATGCCTGGATAGAAGCGACGAGTTCTGCAGTTATGTTGGAGTGTTTGACGATAGCCAAGTTCTTTACAATCTCCCTCCTCCTGTGCGCCGAGTGTTCCTTGTGGCTGTACCCTGCAATCTCGCAGGGAATGCGGTAAATTCCTGCAGGGATGTAGGGATCTTGTTTGTCCTTGTGTGATAAACAGAGCTGTGTGGTTTCTTGGGAGCAGAGCGTTAGACCCCAACAGCTGCTTGCCTGAAGATACACTGGAGATGATGGGAAGGGAGACCTAGGTAGGGTAACCAAACTGAGGGTATTGGAGGTTAACCTTGGGTATTGCAGATACATTGTACATTGGGAATGAAATGATACACTGGGAAATGGGAAGGAGACGTCGAGCTGTTAAACCACAGCTTCTTTTCAAAACCACCACAGCTCATTGAGAGAGTTCATTTACATGGTGCCTCTGCAAACGTCTCTAGGCTATATTCCACCATGCAAAGCTAATATTAATTACCAAAATGTTCTTTTGTTTCATACATGTAGGTTGGATATACAACCTTACCGGAAGCTATGACGTTGCATTCATAATCATGGGACAAATGATTGCCCTACCGTTGGTGGCACTCTTTGTTGAATGGCGGCTGCTTACGAAGTTAAAGTATGAGAAGAAATTTGGGCATGTTCGAATGACGGCTTCGGCGGTGGGTTTGATTGGATCACATAAAAAACACTTTTTTCCTCCATACTTCCGTCAAAAAGTTCAAGACTCAAAAACAATTAAGCACAGCAAAATAATTGAATAACGGAAACAAAAAATGTGAACTGTTGTCAGGTTGGTAGTCGACATATTTTACCTCTTTAATCACATCTCAATCACATCTACAGGCCCTGAAAATTATGCTATTTGCCAAGAGGTGTAAGGCCATTTTTGTCATGATTTAGTGTAGGGGTGTTTTTATTTGGAGAGAAAATAACTCGCCAGGCCTTTGGACAACCCACGTGAAATTAAGCAGAGGGATTACAGTTTTAGAGTCAATAGATAATTTTCTCTTTACTGTGATAAGCTGCGAGACTTTTAAGTATTTTAATAGTATTTTTGAATGGTAAGCATTTTGCATTCTATGCTATGTGAGGTTTTTTTTAGTGGGGTGCCCCCTTCGGAGAACAATGTTTTTACCTGAAAAATATGCTGCCACTTAGTGTCATCCATTCAATAGATAATAAGCACACTGTGCAGTAATAGTAAGCCTTTGTATAATAAGTAAGCAATGATTAACAATTTCAGAAGAAGTACATTGTAATTCAACCAGATAGCCCAGACAAAATGAGCTGCAACTGACTAGTGTCAAAGTGCACCCTGATTTTTGCTCGAGCACCATTCAGATAAGAATATCCTAGTGTAGAAGCCTGTGGTGGAACAAACATTTCTCATAAAACCTCAGCTGTGCCAATGAAAAATGAAAAACACAAGTCCTGCTGTACCAAATGTGTTCACCATTATTTGTTTTCCTGTTAACAAACTGTAGTTGTTGTATGACAATAAAACAAAAGTGTGGTCTCATCAGTACCCAAAAGGATAGTTAACAGATTCACCAAAGAAAAAAAACCAAACGAATCCAGGTGCATATAAAAGATGATTTTAAATAACGATTAAAAAAAACCTGTGATGAAGATTCCTTGCAGTTGAAGGATGACATCCAAATATCGGATGGCATCCAAATCTTGGTATCCTTGTTACTTTCTGGGGAGCATTTTATCTAAATCTGCCACTATGTATGAAACGACCGTCCAAACTGCGGTACACAAATCCATCTGATTTGGATCCTGTACAGATATTGTGTCACCTGCAAATAGACAAAAAAAGTGTGTATTCATGATCAGTCAATGAAATCGATAATAATAAAAATACTGGTCATTGAGGGCTTTAAACTTGTATCAAAGCGCCCATACACTATTACTACTCCTGTTCATTGGGCTTGTCACAAGACCATAATCTTTAAATGAGTAAGAGCTTTCTATAAAGTTTCACATGTAAACTGTTTTCATTTGAACAAGCACTAAGAGAAGGTTTATCTCATTTGTCTTCTAGGTAAAATGTATTTTGATAATCAAATGAATTGAAAAATAAATAAACATTTTTACATCATTTCTTTTTGTTAAAGATATTACACAGTGAGGTATTCAATTAAAAACACAAGACTGCTGGACTTGTCCAGTCATGAGTTCACTGGCCTGGGGCTTAAATCACTGGCCTCGGGCTTGCAGTCCAGTGTAATATCCCAAGCCCTTCCAAGGTTTTGATGGTCAGTAAGGCCAATCAACTAGCAGTTAATGTTCCAAGAACACATCTTGTCAGCCATCACAGGTTATTTCTACCATCCACTGCCCACAATGTGGAATGCTTTTCCTTTCCCTGCTATTGGACCACTGGCCAGCAATAGCACGAAGCGTTAGTGGCTCTCTGGGTGCAAACTTGTCAGCTGTCTCTTCAAGATGCTAGTTTCAAGCTGGTAATGCCTTGACATAAAATTGTGTTAAAAACCAAGAAGGAATCTACACACTTACCATCTGAATGATGATACCAGAAGTAGTCGCTATTGCGATTGAGTATACTGCCGCCTGGTACCCCGTCTTTTTCCCAATAAGAGACATCTAAACCGTCCGCCGCATCATGAAATGTTGTTGCATTCACCGGCCCTAAAAGCTCCACAATACTTTTGATGATTTCAAGAGTGGCATTACTTCCTGAAAAGTCATAAAGGTTACTTATCAATGACAACTAAAACCCTCCTACTAGTTTGCAAAACTCGCGTCTGTGCCTTCGCAAAAGAAAGGTATGTAGATCATGGTACAGCCATTTTATTTTTGCACACATTCAAACCATCACCGATTTGAGGCTGAAAGGAAAAAACTCGATCCCCTTTTGGCATAATGAAAATCAATAGTCATGATTGGTTTGATCGACAGGGGACAAGACAAAGATGGTAGCAGCCAGATAAAGGTGTATTATGAACCATCTTTGATTGGTACCCTGCTTATTTTTGCTTAGCGAAAAATGCTGTTGCTGCTTAAGCAGCTCTATGAAATTGGATGGGCCCAAATTTGAAGATGAGGTGCTTGGCTTTAACACCGTTGGTTTGCCTTGTCACATCATATTATTCTAAACAATTAGGATTGATTAAGATTGTTAGCTAAATTCATCGTAAGGCATTGATGATTTTAAGACATTATTTAAAGGTGTTTTCAGAGTTTGATAAAACAACGACACACGTTTTGATTACCTTTTACTTCAACTCCAAATGGTGTAAAGGTCCCCATGTCAGATTCCATCACTAGGTCATACATGCTGGCATTCACCTAAATATTGACAGGGTGAAATGGTGATTAACCCTCTCTCCTACTGTCTGACCATTCGTTTATCTATTGTGGTTTTGATTGATAGATAGACTATGCCAGCCTACAATATGATATCATGTGCATTACACAGTACAAAGTCAACCCTCCTACTGTCTGACTATTCAATATCACCCACTGTGGTTGTAATTAATAAACTATGCCAGTCTTCAATATGAAATCTTGTGCTCAATGAATGCATTACACAGTACACAGTCAACCCTCCAACTGTACGTCCATTCAATATCACCCACTGTGGTTGTAATTAATAAACTATGCCAGTCTTCAATATGAAATCTTGTGCTCAATGAATGCATTACACAGTACACAGTCAACCCTCCAACTGTACGTCCATTCAATATCACCCACTGTGGTTGTAATTAATAAACTATGCCAGTCTTCAATATGAAATCTTGTGCTCAATGACTGCATTACACAGTACACAGTCAACCCTCCAACTGTACGTCCATTCAATATCATCCACTGTGTTTTTAATTGATAAACTATGCCAGTCTGCCAAATGAAATCATGTGCTGATTGCATCTACAGTTACACACATCAGTTAGTTCTATTCACAGTTGTGACAGTGCCACCATATACAACCAGTGTTGAATGTCTCCAGATGGAATAGCCAATTCACTGGATGCTTTTTGAACCAAGAGTAGGCACAGATTAAACATGCAGCTGTTTGTGTCTGGCCACAGTTGGCTCCAAAATGTGGGTGAAGAAGCATTTCATTTATTTTGCTTAATAACTGACCCATACTGACTATTACATGTAGGTGACCACTGGCAAACATTTATGAACATGCCCAGATGGGAGCAGGGTCAACATTTCTATAAAATACAGTCCAATTCAGCTCATTGTTTATGCAGAGCACTGTCCTTGAACCCACTGTGTTGAGTAAACAGACACATTCATACACGCAAGCGCATTGTTTTAACTCGTGTAGGCTGCCATCTTTTGTGCATGCCTTCTATATCAACTTTGAAGATCTGTCTTGATTTTAATTAATTTCCGCAGTGAAACTCAATGGAAGCAAAGTGTTAGTTTACAGAAAAATTACATTACTCTTCTATATTACTTAAACTTAGCTAATTGAAGTTTAGCCCTTTCATTAGCAAGTTATTTCACTATGTTTTGACTGTATTCGATAAGATTTCAAGTTGTATTTCCCTGTACTTAAACCACTGTTTTTGTTAATCTTATTACATGTATTACAGTTTTCACGAAGCTTTAAAGACATCATGATGATGAGAACAACAATGACCCTATATCATCTTACAAATGAAGCTGCTGTCAGACCCTTGTTTGTTGATTGAAATTATTTACTTTCGGCGACCTCTAGCAGCATTACATTAACTTTGCGAGTGTTGTTCGTTATAATTTCATTTGAACCAAGTTTGGTTTAAGACCGAAAAAATATTAGAGCTATTTTGATTTAAACCCTGGGCACTTTTGCCTCGGGAATGGAAGAAATAATTGTAAGAGGAGGGGAGGCTCAGATGTGACTGAAACACGCAGCATATAGCACTGATAACCAGTCCGCAATCTGGGCCCAAATTCATAGAGCTGCTTAAGCAGAAAAAACCCCCCAACATTTTTCAGCTAATTTTTCAGCTAAGAAGAAATGTGCAGGATACCAGTCACAAATTGTACATGTGACATGGCAGTTTGGCTGGTAACCTTATTCTGGTCAGCATAATTTTGTTGTGCTTAGCAGCTCTAACAGGGCCCTGGACACTTTGCGAGCTGACTGCATATTGACTAAGAAGGTTTTTACCTTATGACGCTGATAGTACTGTAGTGACCCTACTCCACCTACTTCCTCCCCAGTCCACATCACCATCCTCATCGTCCTCTTCGGTCTTAGCCCTAGCTGTCTTATAACTGATAATGCCTGCAAGAATTAAGAACTCAATAACTTAAATCATGATGTGACTGTTACACCAGTTCACTACCAGTTCACTTCACTATTTGTGGTACCAGCTGCTTAATAGAGCACTGTCACCATACATGCTTGAGGTTGTTAAAACATCTGTTCTAGAAATAGAATGCAAGGGGTCGTGGGTTTGAATCCCACCCAAGTAGCCTGTAATGTTTTTCTCGAATCTCCGCAGGTTGCAGAAAGTAGTATATAAAGTGCTTATCAGGTATCAGTGTTTTATGGTAAAATCACTTTAATCTAAAGGTCCCTTCACATTGCTTTGGGACAAGAATACCTTGGAAGATACAACTCCAATGAAATCAACCAACTAAACTACTAATAGATAGGGAGAAAGAAAAACAAATTGAGAGTTGCAGATTTTTAAGATCAGCCAAAGTCAAACAAATAAGAAATGGCTTATGTGGGAAGATGAAATGGTCAAATTTAATGCCCTTGGTACTGACAAGTAATCCCTAATGGGGACAAAATACCCACTGGACCACTGGACATTTCTCTAGCTAGCGAATTTTTTTTAAATATGGTATGAATATGCATGAATTCACCTGCCAAGAGATGAAAGCTCCACCCCCATCATCCATAGCACCCTGGCCAACATCCCAACTATCCAGATGACCGGATACCAACACAACCTGACCAAAGAAGAAAATAACGATAGAAGTTGAAACAGTCTTGCATAATTAGTATCATATTTTACATATAACAACAATTTTGTTCACTTCACATTCCACAGTGTATTTTGTGACAAGCAGGGTTGTAAGACATGCATCTTACCGATGATCTCAATCAAATCATACAACATGCGTACTACGACAGAATGCACATAGCCTGTAGATGCAATTTACATGATATACAGTACACACACATGCACACTTGTATTGAGCACTGCCGCTCAGTATTGCAACGTGTCCGCGTAATGAAAACGCTACATCGAAGGCTCCCACCCAGCAGCTCTGCTCATTGAAATCAGCTGTCATTGCGCTCAAATGAGAAAGTTTGTTTGTAAATGACTTGTATGGTTGTGCTGATACTTTGATAACTTTTGTAAGGTAATAATAACATGTATTTATTTAAGCCCCGTCATCAACTACGGCAACTGTTACGCTTAGGTTTGTTAACGAAACACAATGTGATTATAAGGCATGCATTGTGCACACTTGGCTGGAATTACAACTTTTACAGCCAGCACTCATATGTCTCTAGCTACAACCTTCATGACAACTGTGAGATTTCTTGGTTGTAGATCTTACAAGCTGTTTTTAACTAGCTTGCTCTAGTCTCAGTTACCATCTTAAACGAAGACAACCTCACCTCCTCAGGGTTTAGACTTCCCGCCACTTCAGCCACAGTGTTTCGAGATGTTACCTCTGGAAGATTCTTGGCTTCCATCTTGAGTTGGATAACTAGTTTTGTACCTTTGCAAAGAGATACACAAAACAAATATATTCCTTTCTCCCTGCTTAAGACAGGAAACACAATAAAGTCTACCATTTATCTACTGTCACTTTAGCAGTTCTTGCGCAAGAAGAGTCAGGTTTGCAGGGCGCTGCTATCGACACCCTTAACTTTCAGCCAGCAAGCTTGTCCTCTGGGAGCCCAAGCAAGGTCAAGTCCAATCAGGTCGAGGTCACCTTACTTATGTGGGCGTACTAAGAAGAGACACTGGGTTTGTGACAGCAGATGAACTATCTACATGAGGGACAGGGAGATCTAGGGACAACATCATTGACCGAGGACACTACTTGAAATAGAAGAATGGTTGTAACTTTTTTGAAGTACCTGAAACCACCCATAAAAGTGTTTCAACGTGTGTATGGACATGCACGCTTTAACTCAAAACAAATTGAGTTTAATAAAGCTACTATTTTTGTAGTAACTCTCAAATTTCATTCAAAATATGGATGGAAGGTAACTTGGTCCATCCATTCTTGAAAAAACAGACTGAAGTAGACAGAATTTCATGCCTGATTCACATATGGATACCTTTTGGGGAACAAAAATTACAACCATTGGAAAACCTGCTAATGTGATGGATGCGAAGTGGTACCCTGTATTGTGTAGTCCTGTCTTATACAGGGTTAACGAAAAAACGTTCGCAACTAGCTACTAGCTATTTTAGCTGTGTATGCGAAGAAGCTTAGCAATGTAAAGTAAACACAAGCACAAGTAAAAATTCCAAGATGAATTCAATTTGTTGGACTTTTCATAGCGTTGTTAACTAGCACATTACTGTTGCATGCCAGTACACTGCACAATGACAGCCATATACTGTATTACTGTTAGACGGACTAACGAAAGATGGAAGTTTATCCAAAGTGGAGCATGGGCTTTGAAAATGTAGAACAAACCTCTGGCTGCCATTCTTGCTAACATTTCTGCATCCTCAACAGCTATGCAGGCCACTGGGATCTTCTTCACGCCATCAGAATAATCCTGTCAAGATCAGAAGAAAACAAATCTGAAACATCGGTAGAAAATAAATTACATCGTAAATGCTAAGCACTTTGGAGGGTCCAAATTCAAAGAGCAGTATTTGTTTTTTAAACAATTTTCTGCTCAGCGAAAAAATGGCAGGATACCAGTCAGAGATGGTTCATGTGACATGTTATTTTGGCTGGTAACCTTATTCTGGCAAGCATAGTTTTGTTACACTTTTTGTGCCCATGAAGGTCTGTGAAATTGGGCCTGGGCTTTCAGTTTATAAGTCCCCTCATTCTATTTCAATAGACCATGCAACCTTGCACGTATTCAAACAGTTTATGGAACATATATTGCTTTTGATGTATACTTAGTATACTTTGCTCACATTCAAAAATGTCGAGACCACAACGATGGCTCTTCTGTACCCACAACTTTACCAGTAACATTTACTTCCTAGTTACTTTCCATGATGTTCAGTGTGGTATGTAAGTTCCATTCAAATAATCTTTAATTCAGTTACATTTCACACAACAGCGTTACACTTCTGATCCCCGTTCATCTTTAATAATCACATCTGGGCCCAGGTTCATGGCTCTGCTTACCGCAGAACTCTGCGCTTGCGATCATCATTCTTCGCTTTCAGGGCATTCGCCGAATTCTGCGTTAGCTGTGTAAGCGAAGAATGCTCACACCTGCACAATAAAAAAATTCCCTACTAACCTGTTAATTATGCTTGACCTAAGCTTCCTGCTTCCGTAAGCCTCAATTCTTTGCTTACGGTAAGCAGAACCATGAAACTGGGCCCCGCTCATCGCTCCTATAATAAGGTCTTTACCTGCCAGCCAGTATGTGGACTGTGAATAGAGAACGATGCTACAGAACGAACTAAGCTGGCTACACCTCCAAGTTTGGCTGTATGAACAGCACTGAAGTCCCTGTAAGCAACCGAAACACCATAGTTTACCCACGGCTGGTTGAAGACCACAATCTTGCCAGGAACCTGGGACGTGTCAGAGGGAGCAAACAGGGGAAAATGATGAGTGAGATTAGCTTGAGATCAAAATGTCAGAGGTGGGGCAGATCGGGAAAATATTTGGGGGAACTGTGCCTTTAATGATACAAGCATGAAATTTGGCACACAGTCAGAGTATGCCATGAGAAAGATAACTGGCTATGGGGCCCGATTGTAGATTGTAGAATTTTGATAAAAATATTGGTAGAATAACACGCAATTTTCAAAATATTCAAAATGGCTGCCATGTTAAAATACTTTAATTTTTTCAAGAGTACAAATCTGCGATGGCTTTATTGCCAACTACGTTCTCTCCCTGACTGTGCTAAATTCCATTCTTGTATCCTTAAAGGTACAATCTCATCACCTACACACTGCACCAACTGCACTAAAGCCGGGGTATAATTGTGGTCTAATGAACTGCCTTTAATTTGGTATCTGATGCTCTGCATCTGCCCCCAATAGCTGTATAATGTTAATGTAAGTTGCTTGTCCAATAAAGAGAAAGTTCATCACCGTTTTTAACCCTTTCAATACCATTGTCGAGTTTACTCGACCGTGCGCCGTGTGTGCTTCCGTACCAATGTCGAGTTTACTCGACAAAAAAAGTCGCGGCCTTTGAGACCCTGTATTTATTTTGTTTGGCGCCCTCTGTTGTTGACCCTTACATAGACGGGTAGCTTGTTTATCGAGCTTTCCAATGGTGTGTATTGTATAGGGGGTCGCCATTACGATTTTCCGAGAAAAACTACGTTGTGTGCTGCAGTACTTCCAGATTTCACGCTTCCGTTTTCCCGACAAAAAATCACCATCATGGCTGTTCGTGACCCGTAGGTTTTGGTTGAAATATATGTCGTTAGTGACTATGAATTGGACTTGAAAATATGTGAAGAAAGAACCTAGTGAAGGTTCGGATGAAACTCATGATGTTTCGTCGCAAGGTACGTTCAATGATGGCAGTGATCCTGACGATATACCGGTAGCTGGACCGAGCACTGCAACCCTTCAACGCCGTGGGCATGGGCATGGGCTCGGCGGGCCTCGACCCATTCTTGCCGATCGAGGTGGCAAAGGACATGAAGATAATAAATAAAAATTTGACATCATATGAAAGATCATTTCATTAGCTACAAATTGTATGCACAAAGTTTTTCCACAAAAATATGTCTTCACACAGAAAATCAAGATTGAAAAAAGTGAACACTGCACTTTGCTTTTTGTGTGAAAAAATGCGATTTTTGGGGGGAATTCAAATGCTGTTTTCTTGACTTTAACAGTATTCTAGACGGAACTATTCCTCTGGAGGGTTGGTATGAACTTTCTTTATAATCAGTTAGCTTTCAGATTGAAACTACTCTGGACAATATTAATCCTATAAATATCTCTGTACTGATATTTATGGATTACTTGATTAATGAATTGCAGTCTACGCATTTAAAAGATTGAATTAAACTCTAAAGAGGGGCTCCAAGGTCAAATTCAGTTTTGTGATACACTCATTTTTCAACAGATAGAGTTGGATTCAATAGGCCTTTGGATATCGACAACAACAAATGGGTCAGAACATTGCAAAGAGGAATTTTTGTGCCTGGTCAAATTGAATGCCGTTTTGATTGAATTCCATCAAAAATCAGGAATGAACTAAAAAATTTCCTGTAAAATAATATAAAAACCCATATATTAGAAATGTGACATCAGTGCAAGTTTTATTTTGACAACGTTCGCACTGAAAGGGTATGACATACAATGAAATTTTACCACATTTTAGCAATTAAAAAAAAAATTCCCACTTTCTATTTGAATATGAGTGCATCCCATAACTGAATTCCACCTTAGGGCTCCTCTTAAAAACTTTCACAAAAAGTTAAAATCAAAAACACAAGATAGACAAATTTACCTCGTTAGCTCGCGTTTGTAGTTCATCAAAGGAACTCACAACAATAGCTTCCGCAGTGATTCCTGAAAGGAGAAAAAACAAATTATGATGAACCACAGAAACACGGTGAAGAGACAGTTTTTAAGAAATCCTCAAGAAAAGTTTCAGAAAAAGCTCTGGAACGATCTGCATTACCACAACCTCTCTAAAACTCCATCTCCAATTGGAGTCTAGTTCAGAAAGAACTCAAAACTACCCTCTTCACCCATTAAGTTTCTTTTTGTATGCTTTAATAGTATCCCTGGCATTGGCCCTTTATCAAAATATTTGCTATTATTCCAAGCAGTACCATCTAGTCATTTTATAGGCCATTTGCACGTTAGATTTGAATGTCTGGTACAATGCCTTTTTTTGGTCACAGTGAATGCTCCAATTGACCATATTTTTGACCACACAAACGCGTTTTCAAAGCCTGAATTTCCTTGCACCACTTCACATTTTATCTTATTTTAGCTGCCCGATATTTGTTTTCTTGTATCAATGGCCAAATAAATAATAGTGAAATAATAACAACAATGAAAAAAACAATTCGCTTTAACCAATCGCATCACATACACTTGGTTCAATTAAACCCTTAGTCAAAAATACTGCAAAATCAGACTATATTCAGTGGTGCTGAATGTACGTAACATGGAATGGGGCAAGCTTTTGCATAGCATGCAACCTACAGCATCTGCAAAGACTGTTATCCTTGTACCACACATTTGTTGAGAATTGTGTTGATTGTCTCTTCTGTCAGTCTGTAAGTAAGAAAAAGCTTACCCCTAACCGTGTGCCATAGCAACACTGGATGTAGTCTGAGGAATTCAAATTGAGCCTTCACTTGCAACTGGACAAGGCACTGTACCCGAAATCAATCAAATCCAACTTGCAAATGACTTATTCACAAAGGACCATTCAGTAACAGCAGGATTACTGTTTGCATATTCTTGGATGATCTTATCCACCATGTTATTGTTATGAAAGTTAAATGTCAAGAGAGTTTACTTTACCCCCAGGAGGAGTTCCAACGCTGCTTCCCAGGCCCATCATGATCAAATTGTATCGTCTTGGTTCCAGTAACATCGCTGACTCATTGCCTCTCACCCAGTGAGGAACCTGTTGAGTGTTTAGGGTGTTTGTTTATTCATTTGTTATTTGTTTGTTCTTTTGTATTGCGGGGGGGGGGGGGGGGGGGGGGGGGTGGTCAACAAATATTATTGTTTTGATATTTTAAAATACACTATGGGTATTTATTAGATGTATCAATAACTGATTATCAGTTATTGATTACTTTTGTATAAAATGCAGTGATCGACTTACCTATACACCACAACACACCTTGGGCCAAATTCACAAAGAGCCGAAGATTGATCTTAATTGTGTGTCAATCTTAATTGTTATGCAAAGTTTGATGTCACAAAACACATCACTATGAAAATTCACTAACAACTCATCTTAAGTTGAATCTTGGTGCTTTATGAAATTGACCCCATGATTTGGTTACATATCTGTTTTGTGTGTTTTGCGAGTTGTTTAGTCGCATTCACTAGCAAGTAAGTAAATTAACTCTGATACTACAGTCAGGATTTGTGTATGGTCCCAGAGGGTATCATTGTGTCTATTTCACTTATTAGCTGTTTCGTAGCGCAGCGCTGCGAAACAGCTCTTGTTTTCGTTAAAGTTTTTTTTATTTTTTTATTTTTTTTTATTTGTCTGTTTCAGTAAAAAAGGCTATTGACATAACGCACGTTCGGTCAAAGCGGCTATTTGCATAGTTCCTAAAGAGCAATTGCAATGAAACTTTCAGTGATGAAAGGCATTGGTGCAATAATGATCTCAAAACAATGAGGTCATGATGACGTCATCACCTGTCACGTGACGTCATCTTAAAGGTTTCTATTTTAAATATTTGAAAATCAGTAACAAATCAGCCACAAGAGACCGTAGGTTTTTGATTGCGGGATTGTATAGGGATAAATTAGGTCTTCATTTTATTCAGTGTGCGTGACATCACATGACCTCTACTTCCGGTCGAAACCGGAAGTGCCTCGTTATTCAAAAGTGGAAATGGTTATGAAGTTGCTTTCAACTATGTTATTGTCTGGCAAGGGTGGGTAATTAAAAAAAAATACCGATGACGTCACAACACACAAGAGCCCCCTCTAGCGGCAGGTTGAAAACTGATCAAAATGGACTTTTTGAAGATGTGTGTGGTGAAGTTTTGTGTATTCACTTCAAAATTTACACACATGTTGATCGTCGAGCAGCCATTATATGTGTGAAATTTCAGATCGATGACGTCATCGGGGGTCACGTGACGCGGCATTAAAGGTGCCTTTTTTAAAGTCGTATATCTCCCTAAGTGTTAGTGCGATCATGTTGAAACTTGGTAGATTGTTGGATATTGGCAAGTTCTTGTAAATTCTGAAATGACGTCACGATGACGTCATCACATGATTTTTTATGATTTTTTTTATTTTTTGCACCTTTTAGTCATAAATTGCTTACAAAACGTGGTATAATCCAAATTCTTTTTTAAACAGGTTTGAACGTCATAACTACTTTGAACATGTTGAATAAAAAAAAAAATTTCAAATTCAGTTGAGTAATTCGAAAAAGTTATGACGAAACAGCTCGGCATTTGTGCACAAATGCAACATGTCTAGTTTTACTATTATACTTGTTTTGTATTACCTTGACAGTTTCTCCATGGACATTGTCTAAGCCATCTTTCTTGAGCTGGTCCAACATGAAATCTGAAATTTCAATTAAGTTTTTTTTTACTGTGTTATTTTGGCCAACACTCCACCAAAAAGAAAATTACACATGGTTGTACCTGCAAGTTTACAAGTAACAGTTACTTATCTATACCATGCAAAGCTTCAAACATTAAACATTACTTTCCATAGTAATGCAGGGCTTGAGTTTGGGAGGAAAATCCACAAGACTGTAGGGCTTGTGGCTAAAAATGTTTACTAGACCAGATTTTATTAATTTATAAGACCAGAATCGGAGTGAGAAAACTTTGTACACAATTTAACTTACATTGTAGGCCTATAACCTGTTTTTGTTTGAACAAGCGCTAGGACAATATTGATATCATTTGTCTTATGGCATGTATGGGTAAGAATACTTCAATAATCAACAGCAGCATTCTCCTCTAACAGTGGTTTGCTGGCCAAGAGCTTGTTAAAAGACCTCAGGACCAATTTGAATTCTGTCCAGGTGGTCCGACTGGCTTTTAGTTTGGAGTTGAAACGCCAGGTTGCCAGGGAAAAAGATGGTGGACTATTGAAATGACAAGCCGAATAGTTCCGCTGGCTAGTGAGTGAAAAAAGTTAAGGGCAACCCCTGAACAGTATGAAAGATATTCATAAGACTCAAAAGTCAACATTTGAACATATTATTTTATAAAAGATTATACAGTAAGGCACTTGAAAAACATAGGACCACCAGGCTTGACCAGTCGTGAGTTTACTGGCCAGGCACTAGTGTCACTAACCTCAAGTCTGCAGGTCCAGTGAAAAGTTTGAGCCCTGCATAACATTTTTGTTTAATGGCCTACATTTTCTTATGGTATGAATATACTTTAAAGTTAGCTTCCTAAAAATTGGACTTTAAGACTGTTGCACACAGCTGTTTTGCTGCAATTCCACCACACCTTTTTCAACTGTCTGTATGACATCTATGAGTTTATCATTTACTTGAACGACATGACCAATACAGCCTTCTACAGCATGCCTCTGGAGAGGCTGTAATGTAATGGATTGCTTACCGATTGAATTTTCTAGATTTTGGGAGCCAGTAAACCGACTTCCAAATGTATCTGTGAACAGAGCTAGTCGGTCATACGCTTGTCCTTTTGCGCTGCCATTTACGATGAAATCCATGATCTGGTTTGCAACATCTGATCAAAATATTACAAAAAGAAATGTCAAGTCACACAATTTAAATTTCAGTGCTCACATAAAAGATCATGTAAGTACCCATGTAGATAACACATTTAACTAAAACATGATATCTTACATTGTGTAGAAATAGCGCCGCCTGATTTTTTTAATGTCAATGGACCAAGAAGAATCTCAAGCCTTTTTCAGCTGCTTCTTTTACAATGGGAGACTTTGTATAATGCTAGGTGGCAGCAGACTTCCCAGGTAAATTTCCATTGTTTACGTAGTTCTGAGCATGCGCACATTACCAAGAACAATGGATTTACCTGTTAAGTCTGCTGCCACCTAGCATCCCAAAAGTCCACCATCGTGTGTGGTTATTAACGACATATATTGATACAACAATTATGGCAAAAGACCAGTGTAGTATCTTGCCTGCCAGGAAGTGCACTGGAATGTTCAAGGTAAATTTTTATGAAAAAAGTGTGACATGGTCCACAGTTTCAAGGCATCTCACTACACGTGTACTACTATAGTGCAGTTAGTGCTGAGTGAAAGAAATGGTGTGACATGGCCAAGTTGGATAGTGCATTGGTCTCCATATCTGATTGCTGAATCAACAGAGTATAGATTCCATTCACAGTCATGACACTTGACTCCTTGAGCAAGGCAATAAACCATAGTTGCTTCAAAGATCTGGATTATTTTTGTGACTGAGAAGGCAATTCAATAAAATGTGTATTGACCCAATTCATTTATTGTCATCACAACTTTACTCATTGGTGTGCTGTTTTGGAGTCAGATTGCCTGTGTGTTACTGCAGTGCAGTGTGCATAGGCAATGCCCATGCGGTAAGACAGACACCATTTTGACTGCCAAAATGGAACACCTTGGGCAGACAGTAGCCTAGTCTTAGTGAAGATGTCCTTTGTGCAGTTTGCTGCCTAATTGGTTGCCATACTCTGTATATATTGTACACTTAACTGTACAGCGATTAATGGGTAGCGGTTCTTTATCACAACAGAGCTGCAAGTGTGCAGAACGCCCTCTATTGGTGAATCATGAAAGAGGTAAATTGCTATACAGTGTACCAACTGTGCAGCAAAAATGCACTAAGAATGTCTCAAGCACCAAGAAACAACAGTAGCTTCGTGTGACATCAGTGCAATGGGGGTAAATTGACTACATCTCACCTTTATAACCAGCAATTTCTTTCTTGACTCCCTGCAGATCTGTGATGTCATAACTATTCACGAGTGGTTTGCCACAAGAGACCGCAAGATGGCCGAGAAATATAGCTGCAATTATGAAGAAAAAGCAAATCCCAAGAATTATTAATCAAAATGACACAGGGTTTTTATACACAGTATGAATGTATGATGGGAGATGAACCCACATACATGTACATACAAAGTACCTTTCACCAACATGGGTTTAAATGTCTAGGTTTTGTGATGGTGGGGGTTTGAGAGGAGTTGGGAGGGGCGTGGGGGAGGGCTCAAGGAAGACATTTTTTAAAACTCATTTAATGACCCATTTAATGGAGGGTTGCGTAATTGACAAACACAGTTAAATCGCTTAGAGGTGGTTTATTTCACTACACTTGATGTAAACAACCCCTAGAAAACTGAAGTAACATTTTCTACAATTGACAAACTCTAGAAATTAATGAAATGGATGGTTTCAAAGATACAGCTCAAATATTAATATTACCTTAAATTAAATAAATATTAATTTGTTAAACTTTAAGCAATCAAAGTGTATTCAATTAATACCAATTGTTGACACACCCCCTCCCCCAAAAAGGCTGAAAGTTTAAAGTAAAGATGAAAGAAGTATTTGGCTTGCACAAACTTCACTTAGTTGAAAAATCGTAACCCTCCATCCTCCCGACGGAGGGTTACGATACACAAATTAAAAATTCACTATACTATTTCAAAATGCTACTTATTTTGATTTGTTTTCTTTCTCTTAATTACTCAATAGTCAAGAGGATTGCCAGCTACACAGCTAAACAAATAACAATTGGATGCACTGCAGACATTTAGTGTGAATTACACATAATGTATGGCTTCATCTGGCTAATTCCAGACTAGAAAAGTATGACTGGTCAATTCAGAGATTTCTTTTCTTCAACCTCTTAACTAGTTCTACAAATGTAGGAGTACATGTACATGTGTAGGCCTGCGGAACACCGTACTCCAAACGACCAGTGAATTTTAAGTGGTGGTCAGATATGAGGAGTTTCCACCATCCACGTCCAAGTCCAAATCGAATTGTGTGTTGGTTTTTGTTGTAGATATAAAAATTACAGTAGTACTAGTAGTTGTAGTACTACTAGTAGTACTAGTACTACTAGTAGTACTAGTACTACTAGTAGTACTAGTACTACTAGTAGTACTAGTACTACTAGTAGTACTAGTACTACTAGTAGTACTAGTACTACCCCACGTAAAGTAACTAGGCCTATCCCTATGATGAGTGACTATTTCTACCTCCATCATGATCATGTCCATGATAAAACCATGGAAGTAAAAAACTTTAAAAGTTGGCAGGGGGAGTCATACATTTATTTGGCACGTATTATGGAACTCACGGGCTAACCTGAGCAAAGTTTACTTACCAGCAATAAAACTGTGGAATTTTGGAGCTTGGAACATATTTAGCAGCATTTAGCAGCAAGAAGATGAGCGTTGAAACTTCACACCGCCACTACGGACGTAGCCCCAAAACAAAATAGTGCAATCCACGTGACTTTGATGCTGCGCTGTACGCTGGTCCGTGCGCGAGTGAATCTATGGAACGCCTTGGAGGTCAAAACTACAATGAATTGACAATATCAACCGATGCAGGTGACTATTTTTGGAGGAACAATAAAAGTATCACAGATCGAAAGACACAAGACAGCAATTCCAATACACCTGTTGAATCACCGATAAATAAATATAAGTGATTTATATTGGTGACTTTAACACCCCCCCCCCCCACTTTTCCAAAAGAGTGCTCTCCAACAAGCAGCGCCCTAACTGAGAAGATCTATGTACAGTATGCTCTGGCCAGTTTTTTTGTGCTGAAACCTGCTCCCAGCCCCACTTAGAGGTAGTTTCCGAAAAGGTTAATTCTCAGGAGTTTTCCCAATGCTATTGCCTGAACATTCCTGAAAAAATTCTTCCAAAATTTGTCCAGTGTGAACGAGACTAAATTTGCGAGCCTCTTTTATATACCTCAATAATCTACTACTTGAGGTCAAAGTTGACAGCAGAAGTCTCGAACTGAGTTGTCCAAGCACAGAAAGTGTTGTAGCCTGTACATGTAACCTCTTCATTCAATGAAGTACATTCCAATCCATTGTTATATTTTTACTTTTTAGATGCTCAGTTTATTGCAGTGTTGACTTCAATACAGAAATTCAAGATACAACTTGTGCAACAGTTGGGAAAATCATGTGCAGCAAATAATGATGTAACGTTTCTAACCTAAAACATGAGCTGACCAAATTTGACAGGCAGCTAGTCTTTGTTCAATATGTCCCTGTGTTCTTTAGCCCTCTAATGGCGATTATCAAAAATAAACAACAAAGGTGCCTTTAACAAAGACTAACAGCCAGTTAAACTCCAGTCAATAACAAATTGAGAGTCAGGAAATGATGGTTTTTAATAACTGAAATCGTTTTTTTAAAGGCTGAGTTTGTTAAACTGCAATTTAAAACTGCTGTATTACAAATTAAAATATTTTATGACAGTTTTGAAACTTGTTAAATACTACATTATTTACTCAGTCATACAGTTGTACTTAAAATATAGCTTGCATATTTTATAATATTTCATTTGGTAATTGAATTTGAAGGTTTCTTCCCAAACATTTACATTCAAATATTCACTTCATAACATGTGTTTATCTTTAATTCTTTTGCTGTCCATGCAATGTCTTCCTTTATGTTTAATTAATAGTCCAGTGTTTGGCTGATTTGACCCAACAATAAAGATTAAATTTTAAATAGCTATTTGTTTAGATTAAAAAAAGTTACAAACAAATATGTGGGTTTAAGGTATTGCACCAATAATCCGCCAATGATAGTATTACTGATGATGTCACAGTTTGTTGCAGAAGAATGGAAACCAACTGTCAGAAATGCAAAACCCAGTTATAAGCAATGCAGTAAACAAACCCTGACATCACCAGTACACGGGTCTATTAAAAACTAATATTTTGAGGATGCAGTGGTGTGGGCTGGGCCAAATTTCATGTCACTGCTCACCAAAGAATTCTGCACTTCAACCAGTTCCAGGCAAGAAAATTCATTCACGTTTCTGTTTTCTCATTATTTTCCTGGGGATAGTGAGTTAAAGCTAGACGAATGTCTCTCGTGCTGCCAAAGTGTTCTTTGTGCATGTAGTGCTTTTGATTGCCCTGTGTGACATGGCCTTGTACTTATATAGGCCATGGCAGGCAATAGTGTGCAGAATTCCATGGTAAGCAGTGCAATGAAGCTGGGACCTGGGTCCAATTTCATAAAGCCTGTAAGCACAAAAACTTGCTAGGCGCAGAAAAATCTTGCTTAGCGTAAATAGGTTACCAGCCAATGTTCCATAAAGTTTACATTGTTGCCACTGGTACTCCGCTCATTTTTTGCTTAGTATAGAAATTTGCCAAACAGAAATTTCTGCTTAACAGCTTTATGAAAATGGGCCCTTGTGGTAGGTCCTAATATGTCTTCGTGCCATTACCCATCAACCATTTGTCAACTTATACTGTGTTATCCTCTTTTTCTCTCTCCTTCCCAACTGGCATTAAAGGACAGCAGAACCATTGCTTATAAAGAAGACAATGAAAATTAACAAGAATTTCATGGTAGCCACTAGCCAGAAAGGCTATGTCAAACGAATCTACTACGCCCTCTAAAGTTTGCAGTTAGCCCTTCAAAAGCTAGCAAGTATTCTGAGTGGCATTCAGGTTGGCTTGGTGGTTTCTTCCCTTCCTTTCACCTCTGTGGACCTCCATTTGAATCTCACCTCGGACCTGAACCTTGCATGTGGATTGGATTTTTGATCTGTCACTGACTGCATGGGTTTGTCCCAGTTTGGGTTTTCCCTCCCACAACTAGAACTAAATTCTTTCCATGAAAAGTATCACCAATCTTTTGGGTTTGAGTGCAAGGAACTTTTTGAAGATTCCATGGTTTCATCAATATTAATATTCACCATAGGAAAAACAAGAAGACAAAAACAGATTGCAATGAACTGAACAACAGTTTAAGAAAATTAATTAATGCTTTGTTTCTTGTATTTATGCATCTGATTTAATGGTTCTTATTTCTTTTCCCCACAAACCAGCCAGGCTACTTAAACATCCACTTATCTCGGGGTTGCAGGCTTATGACATTTTTAACCCCAGTCAGATGTAGCATTTGGCCTGTTAAATTTTACAACATCTTCAAGTCCGACCTTGGTCAAAGCTTTCAGCTTTCCTTTTTACTCCAGAAAAATTGTGTCCTTCCTTGATACCAGATTGAATACAACCGGATGTGGTATACTTCGAAGTTTCCTCTACTTTTGCTAGGGAATCCTCAGGGAAGCTGCAACCTGAGCCTGTCACTTGCCTCACACTGATGTTGATACGAGATCTGGACATGAACTCACCAAAAGGTTCCCAAATATCCGTCTGCAATTTCTTGACATTCTCTAGAACATTGGCACTGTCAGGGACATTACTACTAGTATCAAGTCCACACTGTGAATCATCCGTGCAACTATCACCTCCAGACACGGCACAGGGATTCAGAGTTCTGCTTTGCTCTGGATTGGTCTGAGGAGTGAAGCCTGTTGGGTCTTCCCTGTGAATAACTGCAGTGCTACATGTACATGATGAACAGCTTTTTACATTGCCTTCTGACCTGACTGACTTTTTACAAGTGGGCTCACTTGAGGTTGGGCATGTCCCGAGTGAAACACAACCCTCACTGTAACTGTCCACTTGGGAACTAGTTCTTGTATCTGCATCGCTGGTGAGTTCAGCTGGATAGCAGGTTGACTCATGTTGGTATGGATCTACACTGGCCTTAAGCCTGGTGTGTTGGTCTGCTTCACGTATCGAGGGCCTATCAAGTCTTTTTACACTATCGGACTGATATTCCAGGCTATCATTCATTTCATTCAAGGGAAAACATTGAGTTTGTTCAAAATCATAATTTTGAGTTCTATTACAACAGCAAGGTTCTTTTGTACTTGTAAAGCTCTCACAGTGATCAAGGTCCATTTGATGAACTTTGTCCAGACAAGCTGGAAGTTTACTTGATCCATCTGGAGGGAGGATCCTTGGAACTGCGTGGTAGCAGAGACGGGATTCCCCTCCCATAACGATGATGTCACCACTGTGGAGATACATAGCCAATGGGGTGGTTTCTTTGGTTTTTCCTCCAAGTAAGAAGACTGCTGATTGGCCGAGGCTGTTTTATAATAACACATAAAAAGCAAAAGTAACTATAAAAAGATTTGTTGACTTTGTGGAATGTTGAATATACAATATTATTAACACAAAAACAAAACTGTGCTCAGTGCTGCACATTGCATTTTGGTTTACTGTGCAATATTGTAAAAAAAAAAGAAAAAAAACATTCATAAACAATGATAAATGTGCAATGGTGAGCATATTTTTATTCCTTGAAAGAAGGAATGTTCAATTCAACAAAGCGAAGCCAAGTTGAATGGAATATTTTTCTTTTAAAGAATGAAAATAAATTCTTCAACGTTGCATAAATGCAAAACATTTGCCGCTCAGTAAAGCCTGCGATTCAGAATTCTTTGGTAACCAGTGCGCCATGAAATTGGGCCCAGATCAGGGAGATGCAGGGAGACTATTCCAGAGCTTGGGAGCACCAAATGAAAAGATTCTATCAGCAGCAGATTTGAGAGTGTGTGGATCAGTCTATTAATTGGACCACCATAAGATTTGTGTCAATGCAAACCAGCTCACCTGTATGAAATGATGGGAGCCGTCAGATCAAACTCAGAATGGTCAGTGTGCCCTCCAAGGGTAGAGTCCAGGTGGTAGTAATTGACGATAGCAGCTTGGGGATTGAAGGATGGATACCCCATGACATCCGCTATGACGCCTGACAGTGCACTCAGATCCTCAGGAAAGACTGTGTGGTTGTCATGATGGTAGAGTTTGGATGTCCAGTCATAGTGGTATCCCAGAGTTACCCATCGAAGCTGGTCTATCAGGCACTTCTTGCTTTTGATAGAACTGGAAGGATGCATTGAAATATGTTATGATTTAGTGGCTGGGAAATACTGAATGTAGTACAGGTCCAACATAAGAATACACAGTTTTCAAAATGTAGTATAGGCCCAATATTAATCATCACAAAAATGTCTCTGAATTATTGAATGTTTACTCAAACGTGAATCTACAAGATCCAATGATGAGCATCTTCTAAGGAAAACCCAGTCCAATACAGTATGGGGTGAATAAAAAAAATCCAGAATATAAACTACATGTATGAGGTCCCTGTTGGCAGGGTGGGCGTATCTCCATACTGGGTGCTGGGCACTGGCCCAGTGACCAGTCTTTATCTTTTCGCCTTTTCTTCTATTCTGTGCCTTTTCATATGTGTTATACACTTTTGATCGTTTTACGTTAAGGACACAATGTTAAATTGTAAATTATCATTATTATTATTAATGATTGTCTACTTCTACTGCTCTTTCAGTATGGAACAATTTACTGCAATATATACTGGCTTAACCCACACATCTCATTTAACCCTCGTACTATTAGTGTACCTCTCGAGACAACCAGCCCATACCTCACATGCCACAACCGTGGCATTTTGAGGCACACTACATAGTTGTGTAGAGAGTAGAGCCATTGCCCGAAGTTCTTCAATGAGAGTGTTAAACTGGAGAAGCCACCAGCTGTGCTCAATTGCAATGGAATTTGGGCTACTGTTGGAAGAGATATAAGGTCTTCAACCTTGGTCTATTTTTGCAGTAGGCAATCTGTGATTGGTCACACGTATAAAAACACAGAAAAGTGTGGCATGTGTACATCACTACTGTGTACCTTGCCTGTGGAAGATTTTGAGGCATCTTGGATTGTGCACCTTTAAAAACAATTAGCGTCTCTTCTAAAACTTTTTCAACATTCCCCCTCCTATTTTTTAAATGATAAACTGCTGGGTCATGAGCATCTCTAGATGGATACTGGCGCATTATCACTGTTCATAATAATTATTAAAACTCCAGAAATTATCACTAAATCCAATAACGTATCTGAGGCTGACTTGACCCTGGGTCAGTGATAAAGAGACAGGGTTGCGTTTTCACAGTCACAACAAATAACTGTTTCAGTTGAATTGGCCATTGGTTAATCAATGGCAATGGCCGCGACAGCTGCGAAAACGCGATCCCTGATTGCGTCAGACAACCAGAGTCTACTTCTACTTACCTTGAGTATGGGTACAATACAAAATAATATTCTTTATCCTCAATGCAAATTAAACAAATTTCTAAATCAGGCCTTGAAATAACCCACGGCACCCACAGCAATTGCCGTGGTGCCCTGTGCTCTTGCTGTGGTGCCCTGTGCAAAGTTCCAATACAAATTTACATTTTCCTCACAGAGTGCCCCTTTCCAGAGGAAAATTGCCGTGCCCCTTCAAGAGCCAAGTTCAAGTCCTGTAAATCATTGCCAAGGTTGCACTACCTGCTGCTAAAGTATAGGATTCGAACTGCCTCTACATGTAGCCATGCTAGCTACCAGGCAATCTCTAGTGGTAGGAAAACTCTAGAATGGCAAAGGTAGTGAGTTTGAATCCCACCCAAGTGGATTTTGTTTACAGGACTGGGGGAAGGGGGGAGTACAGAGTATACAGTGCTTAACACACATCGGTGTTTGGGTATAACACACAAAAACCATTTTATGAAATAATATACCTTGGGTCAGTCGTACTTTGATCCCACAGTGCATCCCTGTTCGCAGGATTAGTATGGCTGTCCAGGTTGCATACATTGGGCTTGTTAGGGTAGTCCTGGAGGCATCTCTTGATCCAGTACCTCTGGTAACCCGGTCTGAATGGATTCTCAATGTACACAAAACCTGTCACATAAATCAAAAACAGAGGTTTCACTATCCATGGAAACCTGGAAATTGTGCACTGGGGCTGAATTGCATTGGAGATTTCAAGCACATCTACAAACTACAGATTTTAGTATCTTAAAAAAGTAAAATCTATTTCATTAGAGACTCGGGCATGATGCTTCGTTTTTGAAGGGCAAGGGCACCAAGGTGTTTTCTCCTTGGTAAAAGGCACCTCTGTGAATTTGAACATTTCAAGGGGCACCAAGGCAATGAACAGTCCAAGCAATGATGCCTCCATGAAGTACATGTTTCAGGCCTAGCCTGGAGACTTCAAACTTTACAGACATTTAGACCCGAACAAAAATTTATCATGAATTAGGACACCCTTGTCCATTCTTCAATAATTCCATGGTGGATCGAATTTAAAACAAGTTATGAAACAAACCAGTATATGAACCTTAACTCAACTTCTTCAAGTGATTTACAAGGATCATCCCTCATTCTAAGCTACAACATGTACATGTAAACAAAATGTGTAACAAAATCCTACAGCATGTGGTAACTCAACACCCAAACTGTTCTTGGACTCTTGTTTATGGTGGTATGCCTGGTGCCACAGTATAATAGTCAGTTTAGTACTGCAGTCCTCAGTTCAACAAAATCCAACAAAACACGTGTTGGATTTGATGGGTTGTGGTTTTGGGGGAAGTCAGGGCTTGTAATGTAAGAATACAAAATGCAAACAAAACCGATTTCAGGTTTAACACTGGAGTATGAAGTGAAGTTTTTGTGGGCTATTTTTACATTGTGCACACTCTTGATTCATACAGGTTAGTTTTTGCTGTTCATACTTTACTTAATCTTTCGAACACAAAGTAGCTGTGTGTGTAGCGCCCTCTACTGGTGAAATGCAGCAAGTAAGATAAGTATGTGCAGTATAAACAGCAAAAGCTAACAATTAACATCTATTGTACATTACGCATAGATCCCTTACAGTTTTAGATTTACTAATTAATATTCATACCAGGAGCATTTCTGATAGAGAAACATCTCCACTCATTCACAGGTTTTAATCCAAGTCTCTGGAACAAACTGTCCTTGCATGATCGACATGTTGCCTCAGGCTGGAATGGTGCTACCTGTAGTGGAAAGAAAGAGAAAAACCAAAGAAGGGTATGCCTAAATCTCTTATGAAAATGCTTTTACTCGAACTGCAACACAACGAAGGAGTGATGAGCAGGATTTTGCACACAGTTAGCACCCCCCCAAGTCTTTGCCATCTGTCATGTCTGTACTGTACAGCTACCTACACTACAGCCCTCAGCATTAGCCCTAGCCCCTAGCCCGCGCAGTTCATACTTTACCATGTTATGTTGACACAAATTGCGAAAGCGAATCAAATTTCATTGAGTCGTAATTTGCGCATTTATTTGAGTCACATCCCCCATAAATCACTTTGCATTCGCTTTCCCAATACTTTGGAATGGGCACTGCTAGTGCTACAGTGCAGTGCAGTGCATCATTTTCATGTGCAGAACCTCATCAAAAAAAGTCATATGTGTACATTTGCACTTGCAGTGTTTTGTCCCAACCTAACTTTTGATTGATTCGTCCCAAATCCTGAAATTATGTCAAATGATAAATTGAATGAGGACATGCAATCTCTGTTGTTGCGATGATGACATCTGACGTAATGACAATTTATACTATACTATAGTACCTACCTACCTCCATGCTTATTAGTAGTTAGAATAGTACATCATGATCAATGGATGATGAAGAACACGAGTCGAAAGTCGAATGATACAAAACTGTGTTATGTAATGCTGGAATACTCACTAAGTCTGATCTTGCAAAGTCGACTACGTCACAGAGGTCTGGTGGGGGTTTCTTTCTCTTATAACGTTTAAACTGAGCTCGAAATTCATCGCTGACGTTGATTCTTTCTGCAGTGTGTAGCTGTTCTGTGTTCACAAATTGCTCCGCCATGGGCGCAGCCATCTTTGATCCGAATGGAAACGACACGGCCGACTGCGAATTGGGTAAATCCACTATTTAAAAGGGGATAATCAACTCTAACTCGCGCCAACACTTTGGTTAAATTTAAAGAATTATTTATATTACATCGAATCAAACAATGTTTCATGAATTCAATATAATTGAAAAATGTTTTGAAGGAATTCTAATAAAACAAATTATATCAAATATTTTAAATGTTGTTGTTACTCTTTTGTACCGTGCCCATTATTTTGAATGGTAGATTACAATAGTGGCAGGACGAATTTTCGCCTATGTAAAAAATTGAGTTGTACATGTGATGTGTGGCGACCTCGATGTGTGAACTGAGAAAATGGCAGCAAGAGCGGCAGCAAGACGAGTGCATGAACTCTTTGTTTCTAAACTACCATGGACTGCAGGAGCAAGTAAGCAAATTATTTCTTTATATGAAAAATAACTTCACATTATTTTAAGACTGATACATAACGTGAAGTTATAGATTTTGTGATGTATGTTATATTTTTAATTTTCAGGTTTCACACGATTGACGGCACTCGGCAGTTTGTATTGAAAAAATTAATGCGGACTTCCTCGATCGATCCTGTCGAGTGTCGCATAAAATTTATAACTTAACAGAAAGGACTTTTCTCTATGGTCCCGTGACCAGTTTTCACGGGTTCATTGCCACCATGATGGCGTTTTCTTTAAATAAATAAATAAATAAATTATGGCATGCTATTAAAAGTATTTTAATTTTATCAACTGATGTTTGAATAATCACCCTTAACTTTATTAAGCTTGGTATACTATTGTATTAGTAGTATTATATTATATTATAGATAGAAGTATGCAAACAACTGTTAAAACTTGACATTGCAACTTTCACCGTGTTCACACCTAGCCCCACTACTAGCATTGACTAGAGACTTACCACAACTAACTCCTATCAAGATCCTAGTCCATGCACATTATACGACGCGGTTTAATCCGTTATCATCATTCGTTGGTATGAACCAATTTATACGCCAGGTCTAGCACCTTCTGAATTTGTGGATATGATACACGAGATGCAGAATCATATTTTCTGATATTGCCCTTGAAGTCCTTGTGTGCAGCTCCAGCTAACCTTTGACAATCCTTACGTCTTACTTCCTTTCCCTCGACCCCCCTGGCAATCATAGGGTTGCAACAAGGAAGCGAAGAATGCCTGCTCACTCCCATTGCTTGTGTCGCAAGTTGCAGATGTTGATTCATTTCACTTTTTTCTCAACAGATGAAATCAGGGAACACTTCGCTCAGTTTGGTTCAGTTCGGGCTTGTAGAGTTACCTTTGTGAGTATAGCAAGTCTATTTCTGTGTGTACATGTATCATGGGCTCTTTTTCAAAACGACAGCTTGGCTTGGGTTTGGGCTCAAGCTCAGGCACCATTTGCCTGTCAAAACCCTGTACCAAAAGTGTACACTTTCAAAGCCCAAGCCTGAGCCTAAATAAGAAGAGTGGTTTGAAAAAGGGCCATATAGTAAACTCTGTAAAGTTTTTAAAACTATATTTGGTTGCATGTTTTTTAAACAAATTTACCTTCTCATTTGCATAAAAATGTATGAAAGCTTGACAGGCCAAACCATGTCAGTCAGGACCCCAAAACATTTAACAAAATAAATTTTATCCCAGTGGGATACTGGAAATAAAATTTCAAATTGATGATTGAAGCAAATTTACAAACTGACAAGGATGCAATGCTTGCATAAAAGTGGGACTATTCCATCTCCATTGTACATGCAAATTGAGTTCTTGAATACAAAGAGGTCAAGGAAAAATGTCGTAATTACACAAAATAAATTTGTTCTAATTTGCATGTCTTCACAGCGAGGTTGGATAAAAAGTGGTCACATGAAGTAGTGAGGTGGGCCACCTCAAATTTGATATGAAAGAAATGCATCAGACATTATTTGCTCAATTTTTATAGGCTGTGCTAGGCCCGTGCACATTTTAATTTCCAGAAACCTTTTGCAAACCTTACAAATGTTTAAACTTGCATAGTCTTTTGTAAGAAAACTTGTGTTTGTTTTTCTATCGCTCAGGACCAAAACACAGGCTTCTCAAAGGGTTTTGCCTTTGTAACATACCAGTCCGAGGAAGGAGTGAAGAAAGCTCTACAGAACGACGGTCATCATATTGATGGACAGAAGGTGAGGCTTCTTTAGGTTGTCAACCATGTTTTGAATTACCTTTTATCCTTACCCTTGCAATTTACCTGTCGCTCTGTACTTTGGGCAAAAGTGGCAAAGCGAACAATTGTGTTGATTTTTAGTGTTTTGTTTTCCAAACAGCAATCTTTGGCCAAGTCAGAGGAAACACATGTTACTCTGGACAAACAATTTGCGTGGACGAAACAGCTTACCAGAGGCCAAATTGGAACCCACAACCTTGTGATTGCAAGTCCTGCAGTCTTACTACTTGACCACAGTGACTTGTGACTCTGTGAAACATGCTCTGAACTGAATTCATTTCATTCTTTTCCCTCGCAGATTGCAGTTTATAAAAGACAAGGCTCGTCACCATCAGGTGTTTCAGCTGTCAACAGGTTACAAATCAGTGACGTCTTCAATCACGATAGTGACAGCGAGACTGCGTGATGTTTGCCGCAATGAACTTTGTTTAGACAATTTGATTTAGTACGCAATGGGAACACTAGAAGATCCAAAGGGTCGGACCTTGTAGACTACACGCTGTGCAGTTCAACTCCTCTAACTTCCCAACAAAGATCTTCATTCATTACGTTTCATGTCCAAGTTTGAATAATCTTGGTTGCGCCATTTTGGGAGTCAATGTCACTGTGTGGTTATCATCAGTGCAGTGCGAATTTAAGGCGATGCAATGTTCACACGCTTACCCAATGACCTCCAAAATGGCGAGCCTGCCACAGTTAAATCACATAAGTTTTACATCTGTTATTCTAGGGCCAGTTTCATAGAGTTGCTAGGTTCATAAAGTTGCCCTACACAGAACTTCTTGCTTTCCAGAAATCAGCAAAATCGTTTGAATTGTATGTCCTTTGTGAGTAGTTTGGTACTATTCATTTTCTGGGCCCATTTTCATAGAGCTGCTTAAGCAGAACATCCCTCACAGATGGTACATGTGACTTTTGATCGGTAACCTTATTCTGATAAGCATAATTTGGTTGTGCTTGGCTTCTTTTTGTCACAGGACCCAATTTTCATAGCTCTGCTTTAACCATCAGCAGAAATTTGTGCACATTCCTAATTTTTGTTACTCTGCATTCTTCACTAATACCATGAATTCCAGGGCAAGTGCAGAAAATCTGCTCTGCTGGGAATGTCGACTGTAAGCTCAGAATTCCGCGGTAAGCACAGCCATGAAAGGCCCTGGTGTTCACTCTTTAATGATTCAATGAAAGAGACGACTTGATCACTTTTTTTGGGTGAAGTGGTGGAAACACGAACCATTTCAACAAAGCAATAAACCAGAAGATCATAAAAATGTATTTAAGTGTATTGATACATTTTATTGGGTGGTTTTATTAGAGGGACAAAAGTATTATGTATGTACATGTACATTACAATACACTATAACATGTATGTCTACAGAACCATGATTAGAAAAAAAGAAAAGAAATACTACTAACGTGTGAGGCCAAAAAATTGTGTAACATTTTAATAATTGATTGATAAAACGGAAAATTAAATATTCTCTTGAGAAGTAATTAAGTTTTTAGTTGATTTACAGGAGTTTTGAGGAACATCTGGCAGAATTAGTAAAACAGAAAAATGGCAGTCTAACAACTGTCATAGACACCCAGGTTATGGAATGGAAGTACATGTACATGTGTGGTAATATTGATCCAAGTCGCCCAACGTCAGCATCCATAATAAATCTTGGTTGTAGCATTTTTTAAAGTCAGATTCCTATGTGTTACGGGCAGTGTGCATTAAGCTTAGAGTGCATTATGCAAACACAGGAATGTTCTTCAAATGGAACTTGGTTTATGCAGTTAACAAACGTGAGTGTTGCAAACGGTTGAATTTTCAGCTCACCGAGGCAATGAAATGTACTGAACAATTAGATTTCAGATAATGGAGTACATGTACTTCTAACCAATTCTACAAGAAACTTGATGCAATGAAGACAGAGATCATAGTGAAACACACAAAAAACACTATTTACCTCCGCCCAGCGCCCCCCCCCCCCCTCCCCACACACCAACCAGTCCCCTCCGCTTATAGTCAAATTATCTCACAGGATAAAAATTAGATTTTTGTTGTACACATAATTACAGTTGCTTCCATTCTTTAACCCTTTCAGTGACCAGTAAGTTCTGTGTAATTATCACAGTACGCACAGCCATTGCTAATATTGTTGATTTGTTAAATCAATTTTTTTCAGTACAAATGTCAACAAAATACCATGAAACACCAATTTGGTTTTGTCGTTAGAATTTGGGCTTCTACATGTATGTTAACACAGGAAACATTGGACAGTTTCAAATGTGGACTTGACCATTACTTTGACCTCTTAGGGTAAATGGAAGAAGGTCAAATCTTATGACTGTTTGTTGGTACAAGCCGCTTGTGGCATCAAGCACTAAAGGGTTAAATCGGAAAAGTCTTTTAAAAAGCAGTACACAATTATGACCTACAGCAAAAAAAACGTCCCTTGCAGGTAACTCAGAAATCCTTTCTTCTCTTCCCGCTCCTGTCATGGTCGTCGTGATCACGTGACTTCCCTTCCCCGGGTCTCTTTCCGGCTTTCTTGGCATCCTTCAAGAATTTATCCAGACCGAAAGGATCTTCCTCCACCTCTCGTTCAAACTGGACGGGTCCGTCACGACGCCGGCTACGATCAGTACCGCTGAAATCTTTGTCAGGAACAAATCTAGACAAACCAAAATACAATGATTTGAATGAAAACCAGTGCATTCTGGTGTAAAATTCAGCTTGAAAATCAAATCATCCAATGAATACCGTGGAAATTGAAGCAAAAAAACATGCATGGAACTGCAGTTTATAAAAAAAATGTATGGTACTTAGTTGCGGTCTTTGGGACCAGTGTACAATCCAGCAATGCTTGTCTAAAATTTTCTTCAGGGAGTAATCTACTGCACTGACCTCTTCTGTTTGATGAGTGCCTCCAAGTCATCACCATAGACATCTTTATCTGCATTCTTCCCTGGTCGGTACAGGCTGTTTGCCACGTTTTGATCCTTGCGCCACGGCTCACTGTACACGTTGTATGACTCGTCCTCTCCTCCAGCAAATCCACTGTTAAGACCCTGTGATTGAGAAGTGTGAAGGAAATGAGGGCCGGGAGCAATGGTTTCTCACAGGAGTTTGTTTACAGCTTATAATAGACATAATCGGCGACTGCAGTCACATGACTCATAGTGGGTATAAAATGTAAAAAACAAGCAAGCAACACGCAGCGTGAATGGAAACGCATGGCTGCTTCCGACCGCTTCAGCCTTAAGGTGGGAAGCAGCCATGCTTTTCCATACTCACTGTGCATTGCTAGCTTGGTTTGTTTACATTGTATACCCACTATGAGTCAGGTGACTCCGGTCGCCGATTATGTCTATTATATATGATCAGCGGTCAGGCTGTCATGACAAGAACTTTGATGCTTCAAGTATATTACTCATTTTTATAATAGTGAACAAAGAAAAACTGGCTAATGCCGGAACTCTTCAACACTATAAGAGTGTTCTACTAACTGTTCTAACCAGACAGATTTCAGTGGGCAGTCCACTTATGTCAATCATCTGTTGCTCTGTGTGGCCAGCTCAGAAGCCAAAACCTTCTCTGCTAATTGGCCAGGGATTGAGTCCAGGCTATGATAAATTTGGGGCCCAATATCATGGCACAGCTAGCCATGGAATTCTGTTGATACTCTCTCATGAACTCTTACTGACCTATAGAATCATGCGCTAATTAAAAGGCAGCACAAGTGAAGAATTCTGTGGTAAGCAGCCATGAAACTGAAACATGTATAACTGCAGTCCAGTTTCGTGACTGTTTACCACAGAATTCTGCACTTATGCTGCCCTTTGATGTGCATGATTCTTAAGCTGCTGCTGCTGCTACGGAAGTTGTTTTGTGCTTAGAATATTAATTGTCCTTCCTAGCTTTACTGAAATTGGACCCTGATGTGAAGCCATTGTTTATTGACCCCAAGCTAACGATAGTGATATAGCCAGTGAAGTGCAACTTACCTTTGAGGTGTTGTAGAGACGGTGATCATGCTGCATGTCATCGGACCTCCCACCTGCGTTGGGCAATCCCAGAGCGATCTTCTCGCTGATATCTCTGTCCTTCTGCTTGTCAAATTTCGCTCTGAAGCCCAACCAAATTTCAAAATGTATTACTTCTTGGATGGAGTTTTTAATGCTGTGGCTATGCCCAACACAGGTTAATAAAAAAACATACTTCGATACTTTTGATCGTTGTGAAGGCAGGGCATTTGTTTCCCTTGCAAAGGGCACGAATGAGGTAAATTTGTACTGGACCATTTTAAAGGGCATCAAGGGGCGTCATGGGGCGTGGAAGCAATTGCCTCCACCGATGATCAGGCCTGTCACATGTTTATCTTCCCTGTCAGATTGTAAATGCACTTTTGAGAAGCTGACAGTAAATCAAATTAACCCTTACTCCCTAGGCCAACTAACCCACAGGTAACCTCAATCCTCCAATATCCTGTTCTCCTATAGATGTCACTCCACACCAAATTGTTGGGGTTTGAATAAGATTGAAATGCCTGACCCAGTGTCAAGCATTTTTTATTTGGGTCAACAACCGTCCGTCTTGAGTCCTTCAGTTTGGCAAAGAGGGCATAGAAGGACTTTGGGTTAGGATCAATGGCCGACTCCTGGTCAACAGAAGTGAGAAGAAGTCTACACGAGCCTTACTGGATAACTGATAGTAAAATTACTTGAAATAAAATGCCTAGAAAAGGCCCCAAAAAGAAGAAAAGATTTGAATGCTTGAGAGTTAGAGGCGTTTTTAACCTTCTGTCTGGTGCTGCACGGCTGATATTCCTGTCCCTTTGTCTGTCTCGATGTCTGTCATCACGAATCTTATCTCTCTCTCTTGCCTCTTCATCAGCTTCTGTAATGGTAGAAAATACAGAATCAGGAATCAAAGTATAAAGCACCCTCTTTGTTCTCCAAGTATTTTGACTGGTTATAAAATCACTTCTTATTGAACTTGTTTAAGGTGGAACCATTTTAGCTTTGGTGTAATGCCTTAAGCCACCCTCAGGTTGACTGTGTGATGACACAAAAACAGTCAGGGCTCACTTCAGAATGGTGCTGGGCCTGAGCTAAAGTAACAGGAAGGTATCAGTCACCGATTGTTTATGACCTGAAAATAACTACGATGTTGTTAAGAAAATCGGCAACAGTCGCTCTCAGAAAAAATCAACAGTCACAAGAGTAGAAAATTTCCTACTTCTGCGACGTTTTCCCGACAGGCCAGAATCTATCAAAAGATTTGACCGTATGTATTGGTTGCGTACACATTATTAGTGGCTTAGTAAGCTTGCGAGCCGACACGTGTATGGCTATAAACGCCAATCACGCTTTAGCAACCGGTCTTTGATCAAGGTAACATGAGGATGGGTTTGTTAGGGTGACGCTTGTTCTCACGGCATTCAAACGATTTCTCATTTATAGCGACCTGAGCGTTAATTTTCTGCTTGATCCCGACGTTTCCGTCGCAGTGCAAGCAAAATGCAGGTTAACCTGAGAGTGTCTTTAAAATGTAATGATCTCCTCACCTTCATGCAAAAACCCACACTCACCTGCTGCTGTTTTGATACCAGCTCGATCCTTCCTTGCCTCCTGGGCCAACAGACGGAGCTTCTCCTCATGTTTCTCTTTCTCCTTGGTGGCCACCTTCCGTTCCATGGTAGCTCTCATCTCTACAGCTTCACGGGCCTGAGGATGGGATAGATGGAATCAAATCTAAATCAATGCTCACTAAATGTCCAATCCTTTAGATGCCACAGTGTGTGACATAGATTACTCTTCAATGTCACAAAGATTGTGCTTATTATTTGTAAGATTATTATTTTTGTTTATCCTACACCAATGTGTGTTAGGCAATGTTTACTCAGTACTTTCCATCAAGTCCAGAGGAAAAAAGTCCTCAGGTACACTGTATTCCTCAGGTGGGATTCAAACCCACAACCTTTGCCATTCTAGATTAGATGTCAAACAACTAGACCACCTTGATTACTAGGTAGCTTGAGGCCTGTTCAAATCCTATATACTAGTAGCGGGTATCTCAGCATTTTTGTATGGTTTTTGTAATTTGTATGATCAAAAATATAAATGTTCACAGATTTCCACATAACTGACATGGTTATAAAGATGGTCATGATGGAAAAATTTCCTTATAAATGTTTTTGCCTGAAAAGCTATACTCTTTTTGTCAGAAATCCATTGTTTGAAAATAGTAAAAACTTATCATGGGTTTTTTCACTAATTTCTTGTGACCACAATGACAGATTGATCTTAAAGTTTCACAGTTTTTTTATTTCTCGGTTATTGGGTCACATTAAATGCGGATACTGTTTTTATCAATATTTTCGGCGTGCGTTAAGCCTATATTACATAATTGTTTTTTGGAAGAGCAACTTCATGTCCATCCTTTCGGGTTAGGGTTAAATTGAATGCTCCTGATTTGAGCAAAAATAAAAATTTGTTTGTTTTGTCAGGGATATTTTTTTATCAAGTTCATACACATGCTTATTTTGATTGTGGCAATCTAAATAAACCATTGGTAATTTTAAGGGTATCCAAATGCATCTGCTTGACTTTGACAGTAATTTAGATGGAAATATTTCTCGGGAAAGCTGCACTGGTACAAACTTCATAAACACTTTCGCACCACTGTGAAGTGTAAATTGTATGTATTTATGACAATGCTTTACCTTTCTGTCAGCAATGTAGAGAGCCTCAGCCAACTTGGCAAAGTTCTCATTAATCTGAGGGTTCTGCAGTCCGCGTCCATCAGCAGCTAATCTCTTATCCAGTGGGATTGTGTAGCCCTGTCAAATCATAGTTTAACAGTGTTGTAAAATGAGTTACAACAAGCACCATGGGTAATGGGTTATAAAATCAGCCTTGCCTAGAAACAATAATAATAACAATAGCGTGACGCATTAGGGCCAAGCAGTCTTGCGCATCGGACTCAAGCTCAGATGGTCTAGTCATCGGAGTGTGGGTTCACATACTGGGCACAGTTTAGCACAAAAAGTAGTTAAGCACAACAAAAGTATGCTTAAACACCATGGCACACATTTACTGGGTCTGGTATCCTGCTTATTTTTGCTTTTTTTTGTGCTTACATGCTTTATGAAATTTGGCCCTGCTCCTGAGAAGTGTCTCAAGGCGCTAATTATTTTTACAACAGATATGGCGAGCTATGTTTGAATAATGAGAGACCCATTTGTATAGCACCTAAGAAGGGTTTGTATTAAAGATGGTGCAGTGCAATTTGTAGTCACAAACATCCGGGCGAACCCCTTTTCTTCAACGGTAAGTGTACTCAGTTCTTAGACATGCATTATACAACACAAAGAACCTAAGCTTTAGCTCCAATCTGAAGGCTGAAGCAATGACGGCTAACTGTCTTGCTCAACAAAACATGTGTCTTGACCAGGAACCCAACCCTCACTCTTGACAACACCAGAACATGTGTCTATTGAACTATAACCGATCGGATACAACACTCCATTCTATGACTGTTGCTAAGGGTGTTACTATTAAAAAGGACGTCCTATACTTCAACATAGCGATCCAGCTGTAGCCGTAGCCGCCAATTGGGACATGGCCTTATACTGAACAAAATGGACTCTAAAGTGTGAACATAAAACCTACATTACTGCATAAACTATAGGGCTCTAAACTTAGGGCCAAAACTATCACAGGTTTAGAAATACAGATTGGTATATTATAAAGGATTCTCCCAAAAAGTTAAAAGAAAGGAAACATGACACATTTAGGATGGTAAAAAGAGAATTCAAACAACTTATGAAAGTAAAGGGAATCCTTTTTTTTACCTTTGCGTTCTTCCAGTTTGAAATACAAGGTGGGATCTTCCATTCCTGCTGCTCCTTCACAGTGACCTAAACAGGAGTTCATCAAGTACACAACAAATAGTTTAAATCAATTTTCAAAGGGACAGTTAAGTCCACAAGTCCATTTTTCATATTAAATTAAGAATTTTCAACACTGGACTAACAAGCCGGACCACTTGGAGAGAATTTTGAATGGTCCTCATGTGTTTTAACTGGCCACTGTTAAGGGGGAACGCCAGACAGCTGACAGAAATATCCACACTGGACATTCCATTGTGTAGTGTTCACAGCCATGCACCTATTGTGCTACGCTTCGTTTCACCTGTACAAAGAGGGGCACCAGGTATTGGAAAACAAGTCTCATAATATCCCTTTTCAAGGGGTTATTGTGTAACCCCCGATTCCAGTCCTTTGTCCTGTTGTTGTACAAATGTGGCACACCATAATCAATTACGCACATGCTGCCGCCATTGTTACGTCTTGTATTTGGCCTGATGGGAGGTAAGTCCAAGTGTTCCCGAGATTAAAGCATACCATGGCAGATTAATATCCGTGGCTCACGGCCAAGGTTCTGATGGCCAAGGTTCTGTGAATCACGGTGAGTGTCTACTCATATTTTCTCACAGAGCACGTCCAATTCCATTATGAGAACACTTGTTGTCTTTCCTTTATCAAGTCAGGGTTTCATTGTGGCAACGATAATGTCAAAGGAAAATGACTTCTCAAGAAGTTCCAAAAAGAACCCAAAAATAATATCGCAGGTAGGCACGGAAAGTTTTCAGAATACCCATGTGAAGTGGTTAAGACCGAGATGTTGAGCCGCTAACCTCTACCAGAGCGGACTGACAGACAATGATGATTGCAGGACATACCTCACATAATTTTTAAGGAACAAATTTGAATAACGAATGCTCCAATTCTAAATCAAAGGAATCAAAGGGTTAGAACTAACCTTTCTTGTTGGAGAATGCATAACTGGTGCAGGAGGTGAAGGCGGTCCACGAGGAATCTTTTTGTTGGTTCTGAAAATGACAATTAAAATTTGATTCAGTGGGGATGCAGTTTCACTAATAAATGTGATTGATCTTGTCCCTCAAAGACGGGGCTCCATTTGAGTTTTGTGATGCACTCATTTTCCAATAGAAGGAGTCCTCATGAAAGTGGGGAAAAAGTTACATGTTTTTATCTCTCTTCAGTCCGATGGCACAAATTGCACTGCAGTGGTCATCACCAGTCCACGCCAGGCAATCGAGGGTCATTACCAAACTATGACCCTACCTTAAATTAATACAAATGAGCAGAATAAAACAAATGTAAGGGTGCCTAACCTGAACTTGGGTGGCTCAATCGGATCCTTTTGTACCTCCACCATACGGATGACTCTCTGCTTAGCACCAGAGTTAAACGCCACGCCTTGCTGTGATGGGGTGTATCTGTAGCAAATTAACAAACGCAAAAATATTATCAGACTAACACATCAAAATTGTAGTGTCCATGGTCTAATGACACTTATTGCATAATCAGGGGTAGTTTTTGTAAACATGACTGTTTAACAGACAAACCCCCCCCCCCCTAGAAAAGTGGGTCACAATCTTCATCTTTTCCAACTGATAGAGCTAACTTGACTAGATTCAACCTGTTCATGTATGAACTACTTCAGTCATGATGAATTATGTCTCATCTGTGCAACCGAATTATATTTATTCAAGTTTTGTTGCCCAAAATGTTGCACATCAAGTGAGGATGTTTAATGTAGTTCTATCAAATGTGCAGTATGTAGTTGTCATAAAGTAATCATACTGTCTGTTAGATACTGCAGACTTTGGCAGACTTTGTTAGCCAATGGAATACCAAGCTTTGGGACTTCTCGTTCCCATTCGGTGATGTTCGGCTACGTAATGGTTTTTGACATCTAAATAAAAATATAAAATTATGACACGAGCACCGGACTCAACCTCTGGTGTTTCTGATCAGCAGAGTGCGGGTTTGAGTCCCGGTCTTGACACTTGTGTCCTTGAGCAAGACACTTAACCAATATTGCTACATCCTTCAGATTGGACATAAAGCCGTTGGTTTCCGTGTGTCGTGTAATGCACATTATAAGAACCCAGTAACACTTGTCGCTAAGAAAAGGGTTTACCCTGGTATTTCTGGCAGTGACTGCTAAAAGTGCTGCAGCACTTGTAAACCCTTATAAGGTGCTACCCTTATGAATTGGTCTCATAGTTAAAAACCTGGCTTAAAAAGTTTCAGCTTGTTCAAGCACCTTGAGTACCTCATGGTAGAACTGTGCACTATATAAGATTCTGTATTATTATATTATTATCACACATAGTTGGCTACTTAGGAGGCCGTGAAAGTGTAAACCAACCTGATGTACTGAGCCGGTGCTTTTTCCTCGGCACACCTGACAGGCATTGCCGCCGAAATTTTAGACTGAACAAGCTTCTCCAAGGCCAGTCTGGTCTTTTCTGTCGTCTGTAAAAACAAGCATCATCAACAACATCATAAATATAATCTGATTTCATGTCAGGGGTGTTATGATACAACAATGAAAAATCCTCAAAAACTGTAAAAAGGTCTTCTGATGGACAGTGACACCTCTGAACCAGGGTTTGCCCTGAACTGTTTCAGACACTAGCCAGCTGAACCAGTCAGCATGCCATTGCACTAATCAGCCAGCTTTTTTATAAGTCCGTTTTTCTAATTGAATACGTGTATTGCAGGGATCTTTTTCACACTGAACTAGCCAGCAGGACCTCTAGGAGAAAATTCTGACTGGTCCCCAGGTGTTTTAACTGGCATTTGGCCAGCGGACCACTATCAAGGGAGAACACTGTGAAACTTCAGGAGCTGTTACATTTGAAATGTAGTATAAAAACCCATCATTTTTATGTCGCATTTTAGTGTTTTTTGTGGTTTTTTTCTTTTGTGTCTTTTGTTTGTCTTTATTCAATGGTTGCATTGCCAGTTAGTTTAAATTTTTACATAGGTAGGGTTAGAGGCATCTGTCTTCCTGAAAAGATCAAAACATTACCGATGACAGCAGGGATAGGCCTATATGTGATATTAAGCGACTTTGGTTTGGGCACTGGCCTGGTGACCAGTCTTTTTTCTGTATCTTTTTCTTCCATTCTGTGCATTTCAACACGTGTTATGCGCTTTTGAGCATTTGTATCTAAGGGACGCAATATAAATTGTAATCATTATTATTATTATTATAAAGAGTTTGCAGACTAATTACATCACCACAATTGTCAAACTAAACGTTTGGACAAAGGTCTTTGTATTTGTGTATTTTTATTGGTTTAGAGGGGGTCACATCGTTATGTCTTGTTTTTACTCAAAAACTGCACAAAACGCAATGCGCTATACCTGTAGCAACCAATGTTACTATATTCATAGCAACTGCAGATTCTTGTTACCTAGACGTCTAGGAACAATAGCTTTTACTAGCTTTTACTCACGCTATGGTCACAATTACGACTCCCTTGGTGAAAGCTTACTGATGAAGTACACATTAGAACAATTTTGTTGATGAAATATTTCCCTCTGAATTGTTGTCCTATTCATAAATGCATACAGCTAATTTCTGTTGTCACAACCAAAATTAAGGAAATGTGGTTACAAGCTGGAAATTGTGCACGGTTTTTCACTATTTTCTACTGACTCACACAACGGATGAAGCCCACATTTTCACAGGTTTGTTATTTCATGTGCATGGTTGATCACACAAAACATGAACATGGTCTGCGGCAATTTTGTCAGCTCTACCAATCCTATATAATATCTTGAAACATTGTGACATGATAGGGTCATAGTCTGGTGCTGGGCGATAAAATCTTACCTCTTCTATCTCTTCATCGTCTGGCTTCTGTAGTTCGGGGTCCCCCTCATTGGTTATCGGTTTTGGTACCAGATCCTGTGGCTTCGAATGAACAACCTGACAGATGCAAAGATTTAAAAGAAGTCTTGTTAATAAATCCAAACTTCTGCTTAACGGCAAGGTAAAACTTTGGCTTATGGAACTGCCAATTATTTTAAATACTATGTAAAAAAAAATGTAGATATATACAATAAAACTAAGGTGCTGTGAAAACTTAATTTCAAAAGGTGGTAGAGTTTTAAGGAACATCTCAAGCAGTTATGTCCACAAAGGAAGAATAATCCATAAATTGGAATACACAATCTGAGAAACATTTCATGCATGAGACCTTTTTCAGATTGAAATTTATTTGAATTCCTTTCTCTAAAACCGCATTCCTTAAAAGAGAATCGCTTCTCAACATGTTATACATGTACATTATTAACAGCTGCAGTGCTTCTTACCAGGTAAGTTTTTATGGTCATTAATTTTTGAGTTACTACCAGAGGTATACCGTGTCTTAAGTATCAAGTTTGCCGTTTGAAATAACTAAATACTCACATCTTTGGTTACTGCTCCTGGTAAAACATGTAACAGCTGTTATGAGTTTAAATTCTTCATCCCCGATGCAAATATTACATCTATTATAAATTGTTGCAGTACCTGCTGCTAAGGATTCGAACCCGCCTCTAGCCATCGGGCTAGCTCGATGGTCTAGTGGTAAGACATCTGCTCAAGCAATGCAAAGGTCGTGGGTTCAAATCCCACTCGAGTGATTGCCTGTGGATTTTTGTCCCACAGAGCTCGGGAAAGCACTGAGCATACAACATGTACAATGCTTAATACACATCAGTGAAAGGGAAAATCCCAAAAATTTAATTCTTCATCCCCGATGCAAATATTACATCAAAGCTGTGATGAGCTTACCTTATCCTTAGCATGACCAACCCTTGCCAAGGAATCATACTTGACCCTTCCTTCTGCATCAACAGTCTTGGCTATAGCGTTCCCTTTGCCTTGGGTCCGCCCCATGTCCATCGGGAACTGGGCCACTGGAACCTCTGGAAAGGCCCCCCCATCTCCAAAATCCTATAAATCAAAAACCATAAATATACATCAATCAGACAGGACCTTATTTCATTGCTCTGCTTACCATAGCCCTGCTAGGGCACCATTCTCCGCTGCACGAAACTGACATCCTGGGTATCAAGTTTCTCCACAATGTGAATACAATTTCAACTAATGTTTGTTCAAATTTCCACCTGATTTCAGAAGCTGATTTCAGAAGTGTGCAGAGTCAGCAGAGAAAGGTCCAACAGAGATGTAAATTGTTATTTTATTTTCAAAAATAATGTCACCCAAGGATAAAAGTAACATTTCTAAACCCAGCAGTCTTGGAATTCTCAACATAACAAACTATGTATAAAATGAAGCTTCAGCATCCTCCATCAGGTGTAAACATACAAATATTTTGGAGTAAAAACTTTTGCAACGGCAGGGGACCTTTATACCCTGGACTGTCCCGTTGTATGCAAGAAGTCCAACCTGTTTACAGTTACATCAAATGCAAGGGCAAATATTCTGCACAAATAACTTACCAGCGGTGTCCTGGGCACCCATCCTTTTCTTCGTCCATATGGTGGAGCTGAACTCCTGGAAATTGATGCCAAACTCAACTGCAATTTAAATAAAGTAAAAACAAAAAAACAACATTCATTTAATATGCGCTTTTCAAGCCAAGTGGGCCCCTCAAAATGCCTTCTAACCATGCTCATTGGGCCTTAAAAATTCCTGAAATCAATGGTCTCAAAATGGTTATTTGACTCTCTGAAAACGTTAACTAAGAGTAGGGGAGGGTATGTTAGTTATACAAACATTGAAGTAGGGCCTACCTGACGTGGTTTCTCCTGCTCAAACTCCTCCTGTCCCCACTGCTTGGGTGCAGGTAAAATACTACAGGAAACAAAAAAATCATTATCAAAAGTACAGAGAAAACTCATCAAAGTTGCACTTACAATTTGACCACATAACCTAACATTACCCGTTTGATCTACGTTTAGATACAAAGTGAATTGGCCCTATTTAGGGTCTATGGGGCTTGTCTCTTTTTGCCATGGAGCTATGGCAACATGCATGGTCTAGCCCTACAAATAGGGCCAATCCACTCCGTATCTATGGCCCTAGCAGTAGCACCAATCCACTTCGTATCCTTGGCCATAGCACCATTGCAATTCTATTATTTCGCCCTCTGAAAAGTTCAATCTGCACGCTGAGTAAACCAGTCTGGTATCTCATATCATTGATGTCAAGTTGTTCAGGGAAACCGACAAAGTATGGTTTTTGAGCAAGTTGTTACTGTATAGTATGTGAACAAAAATTTACACTCCCGAGTTGAAAAATAAATTGATTTTCCCCCAAAATGTGTGATGTTTTTTCAACGAAATCCTGCAGTAGGGCTAATTAAAAGTACTGTAGAATTTGATCGGTAAGTTTCATGATTGTGGCGGATTGATCATTTTAGAGGGCAAAAGAATAGGATTGCAATGGTGCTGGGGCCAAGGATACAATTTACAAAGTGAATTGGCTCGATTTATGGGGCTATGCATGGCCTACAATACATGTAGCTGTTGTGCGCAATCTTTGAAGACGGCCTTTTTAAAAATTCGCGCAAGCCACTTACAAAATTTGTGCGCACGCAATTTTTGAACTAAAGTTTGCCCACACAGATAAAAATCGCGCGGCTGAGACATGAACTTGACACAGAGGAGGCTTGTATTTATTGTTGCACGGTTGTTGTCATCGCCACTCTAGAAAAAACAACAGCAGACAAAGAAACAAAAATGAGATGCATTTGTCTTGCAAATAAATTTTCAAATTTGTTTTTCTATTTGAACAGAAAGTTTATGAACAAGAATTAAACAAGGAATCTGCCAGCGCGATTGTCTCGTGATTTGAATTTGACATTTGTGAGCAGACCTATTTGTTTTTGAATGAAAGGATCACTTTAGACAGAAGTTAAAATCCAGCAAAATACTACATGTACTTTGAAGTTGTTGGGCGCAATCTTTGAAGATGGCCTTTTTTGAAATTCGCGCGGTGTGCCATTTTTTTACGGCACAATCTTTGTTTCCTTGCATGATTTTAAAATTTGCGCAGGGTAGCTCTGGCGCAAACTTTGAACACCGCGCGATTTTTGTCGTTCAAACGTAATCTTCACCACTTGTGGTGAAATATAAGTTGTATGAAGAAATTTTACCTCAATAGTTTAAAAAGGTAAGTTCGTAGTAGCAAGATGCTGGATTTTTTATGTATGGCTGAAGCGATTCTTTTGTTCAAAAACTTGGAGAATGTTGTAAAAACAGGAATGTTCACGAACTAGTGTTAAGTTCCTAATTTCTTACGTGTAACTCCAGTAGTGGAAAGTTCAACACGTCATGGAAGGCTTTCCTTTTCACGAAATTTCTATATGTCGCCGATAGAGCCTCTTGCAGGGGAATTCCTTTAGGATAATTAATAATCCTCTCCCCTTTTTCTTGTCTTATGGTCAAGCTTGTTGTCGAATCTGATCGGTAATTTCCCTTGCAAAACTCCTCAAAGGCTTCCTCCATTATTTGCAGTTATTCAGCTTGTTGTTCGGAAAGAAATTGTTTATGCAAACCATGTAGTTCATGTCAATTTCGTGTCCCTGCAGCGCAATTTTTATTTGTGTGGACACTGGACAAACTTCAGTTCAGAAAATGCGCGCACGCAAATTTTAAAATTGGCTTGCGCGAATTTAAAAAAAGGCCATCTTCAAAGATTGCGCCCAACAAAGTTACTCTTTTACGTATACAACCCTCAAGGTTTCATTTCATATTACTAACTAAGTAATAACGTATTTCACGACAAATGGTGAGAATATGGTTTTTGAATGACAAAGATCGTACAGTGTTCAATGTTTGCACCCCGAGCTATCCTGCGCAAATTTTAAAATCATGCAAGGAAACAAAGTTTGCACTGTCACAAAATGGCACGCGGAAAAATTTCCGTATCCTGCCACCACTTTTTCACTCATTTTTACCAAACCAAAGGAATATCTCATTTGAGTAAATTAGATACTATTTTGTTTCATAACAAATGAAAAAGTGGTGGCAGGATACAGGAAATTTTCCAATATCTGAACTAACTCTGTCCAGTGTCTGCTGAGTAGTGACTAAGTGAGTGAGAAGGCTAAAATTCCCTAAATTAAATAATATTCCAAATCCAATCCTTTCTATTTTTTCTAATTCCAACAAATTCATTGTCAAAAATCAGCATTTTTCAAAACAATTTATGTCATTATCATATAAGTAAGATGTGAGGGAGGGTAAACTAAAAGGACCCCAACAATTTTCCACAATTTAAATTTGTGTCGAGTTGGTTACATGAGACGTCACCAACCCATAAGGGCGAGTTAACTGGAACTCGGTCCTCGACGACATCTTCATCGTCAATCCTTCCTTCCACATCACACAAGACAACAAAATTATATGGAAAAACGTTGGACAAATTGAAAAACGACAAATACTTCAATCAATGATTCAACAATAATGAGTAACACAAAACAACAGTGATATAAATCAAATATTTAAAATGCCCCCAAACAGGTTTATAAGACTACAAAAAATCGACTTACTCTGCAAGCGAAACCATTTTCTTCGTTCATGTATGATGTACCACACTGCACTCAACATGAACATACACGACCGAGTCTCAGGTCATGACCTCGTGGAATTGCCTTGTTAAAACTGGCCGTGTTCCAACCGCAGAGGGCGTCTTATATTATTACTGTTCGACAATCCGATGAAAATTTTGTATTATATCATTCAAAAATGGATGATCAAAAAACTGTAAGCAGTTCCTCTGCCGTTTGAAATAACAACACAAAATTTAACCGACATCCTTCAGTTTGAATTGCTATTTTATCAAGAAGTACCTTGAAATTCAGTGGCGTAGCAGGGATAAAGGGGAGGTACAAACTGCGGCGGGGGCAAAGACATAATTTGACATCTATTTATTTATATAATTTACTACATATTTTATTTGATTGATTTATCTATTTTTTCATTTTATTGTAAGGGGGTTGGTGTATTGGGCAAAAGATTCTTCTGTCATTTATCTTTATTAGAAAGAGTACTCCCAAGTAGTAAATAAAATGGAAATGGGTACTGTTGGGAAAAACCCGTGGGTGTTAAGCCAATGTCGCGTCGGCAGCATGGGAAAGACCTGGGCAAGCCCATGTGGGTAAAACATTTCATTGACTATGGTATGGGTATCAAGTCCGTGAGGATACATTGGCCCACTTTGGCGTCAAAGAAGAGACCTGAGGGCAAGCAAATATGGGCAGGATTTGTAAAGACTCGTAGGCCTCATTGCCTGCCACACGGTCGCCATTTTGGGGGTCAACTGAGAGTGCACATGCGTGACTAAAATACACTAACACGCAGGGGCAGTGACTCCCCAAAATGGCGCAACACAATGAAGTTGTGATGGATGGCGTGACTAGGTGATTTGGTCAATTTGACGATCCGCCCAAAAAGAAATGAATTGGAATTTTGTCCAGTTTTAAACTATAAACAATGTGCATTTATAAACCGATAAAAGTCAAGTTTGTTCAAAATAGGAGGGGTTTTATCGCAATTCGCAAAAGTATGAATAAATAAATACATAAAATAAAAACTAACATAAACAACCTGCCGCCCCAATGGGAACAAATTCGTAATATGGAAATATATAAAGATGCCGTCGGTCACTGGTGTGCGGCGATCAATACGTGTGGCAAAAACATACCTTATATCTATTAGACCTAATCTAACTTCATGCCCGGTTTCTTTTGGACAAAGCTCTTGATATTTGGATTTGGTTAAATTAAAGAAAATTCCATCAATGTGTATTGTGGCTGTTTGCAACCCTACTGTAAAAGATGGCGTTCATCTGCACATTATTCTCATCCAAAATACTGACGAACTTCGACAATGAAGAAAATGAATAATAGACTTTTTGAGGGATACATTAACAGGGAAAATTTCAAAATAGACTCATAAAATAGCAAGTATTATATTTTATTATTATCGAGCCATATAATAAGCCACTAAAATGTAACCTACATGCTACGCTATAGCTAGCTAAAACAAATAAGATTTTAACCGTTGATCCTGATGTCAAAGACTCATCTAGAAGGAAGCACTTTGGTTGTTGAGTGAGTTACGTAATAACTAGCTGTGGTTTTTGCTGCTGCAGCTGCTGCACACGTGCTTCCCGGAGGTTTTTAAGAGAAGGGGGCTTGCCGCAGTGTTTTCTGACATGGCTGGCTGCAAATTGTGATGCATTACCTTGTAAACCCGTATGTGCTATTATCGAATGGAATCTCAACCTTTAAACTCTTTCTACCTGTCGTAATGAACGATGTGATACGTTCGTAGAAAGAGCAAACTTTTATTTTTATTTACTTTACTTAAGTTGAAAACACAATCATGCAGACACTAAGTTACCTGAATATATTATAAAACACATACATGTATATAAGTAAAGGGAGTTTAATAAATATCGAATACTAACCGAAGAGAACCGTTCTTACTCTGAATCTTCATTCCATATTATTTATGCTGTAAAAAAATACCACATTCAACAGGGAACAACTTGCGTACTCCAACCACGATGTTTGTAATTTTTTACGTCAACAAAGAAGTAATAGACCTTTATCATGCTGCCGCCATCTTGGTCATGTTCCCTGTATCCAGTAACAGTATTGGATGCTAATATTCACTGTACAAAAAAGGTACCAGATTATTTTTCCTTCCAGCCTCGGTTTGGTTACATTGAGCTGAATAGGAGAAAATCAAGATGGCCACACCATGATAAAGGTCTATAGTGGGTTCAGTCCTGGAAAAGTCCACAGGCGATGGTTCAACCAAACTTTTGGGGTTTTTCTTTCTTGTGAGGAAAAAACTGGGTTTTATTTTATTGAACATATTTTGATGGTGTTACTATTTTGCTTTAAGCCACTGTGTGATACTTTTTATGGAATAGTCAAAGCATGTTACATGTGCGCTTTATGAGCACTGCTGCACTTCATCGGACACCATCTCAGCGTTTACTATCGTTTTCCTTGATCTTTTTACCAAAAATGATTCCAGTATACAATTTGGGTTGTCATTGAGATCGGGATAGATTGGCCTTCTCTTTTTGGTTATTAGTTGACTTGATCTCATCCTCTGAGTATTTTATTTTATTTTATTTTATTAATTTTTCCCCGGCTGTAATTCTTGCAGTAATTCAAACAGAATTTACAATTGTTGTTCATCAAATTCTTTGAGCAGGCGCGCAAATAACCCACTCCCGACACAGGGAGGTAGTGACACAAAATGTGGGTTTACCCAAACGTTCCAATAAGTATGCTGAGAGTTGAACAAAAGAGAAGGACCGGTGAGTGGGGCGCCCACAATCGTCTTAAAAGTCTCATAGAAGCGTAAAATTATATTGAGGTGATCGCATCTTAACCAAATTGCTCTAGTGTTTTGCATAACATCTATTATCACCTCCTGTCACTCTACCCTGTTCTCTTACAGATCACGCTTTGGTCCGTCTTCACAAAACCCCACCCCTTGATCGTACAGCTGATGCCATGCATTCTGAACAGAAAGACCTGCCCTGTATTCCGGAGAGATGAAGTACGGTTAATACCTCTACATCATAGAACTGAGTAATAGCTTACTTCTAGTATTACACCTACACTGATTGTACTTCACTCCCATAATTCACGGCAAGTGTTTGATTAATAACTGATATCGAGTAATATTAAAAATAACTAGGCTTAAATTTAAGACGCATTTCGTTGCTGTTGTAACTAATAGACAAGCCGACCATGCACAGGAACTTTAAAAAAACACTTTAGCCTAAAGTTCGGAAGACCCGCAGTGACATGTTTAATGTGTAACTTTGCATAGCCACACTGCCGTTGACAGTCCAGGCTCCAATCGTGGTATCTAGAAAATAGACCGTGAATAGAATCATATAATACTGCAGACTGCATGGCAAAAGAGATTGATGTTTAAACGAGTTTTATTATAATATATATTTTTTAAATCACAAGTGGTAAGCAAGCAAGATATCAAGCTTAATATCTATTTCAAACAACCAATAGTAAGGTATTCCGTGCATGCTTTGTCTGAACAAACGTCATTGGGGGCGTATGTTTTTACTTACCACCACCCCTCCCCCTTCCCCTCCCCACACATAATATACATACCCCCACCCACTCCCCCGGGTCTGAGTAAAAAATATATATATAACAAAAACAATGCTCAAAAATTAATTCAGCAGAGAAGAACACTCGGAAAACAACTACAACAAAACAGACGGACGAACAACCAGTCTTGTTGACTCGAGTCGGTGACTTGGACTCGAGTCAGACTCGAGTCACCAATATTTTGTTGACTTGCGACTTGACTTGACTTGGACAAAAATGACTTGTGACTTGACTTGACTTGAGAAAAATGACTTGGTTACAACACTGCGAACAACCATAATATTTGAACATACACTGACCCGGCATAGTTAAAAGATGAAGGGAAACAAGTTTCAAGTTCAATTTTTTGATATACTTATTTTTCAATAGATAGAGTCCTCATGTGAGTGGGGGACAATTGCAAGTCTCTTACCCACCCAGTCAAATTTTGTCAACATCCAAACATCTGATGATATAATTTTGAGAAAAATGGATTTATATATGGAGACCCTCAGAAGAGAAATTACTTTCAAGAGGATGTAAACATACGTCTTTAATTAGTGTAAACAGCGCATTTTCATTATGTGTTGTTTCTATATTATAATTACCTGAACTCCTACTGCATGAGGTAAACCGTTTCTCGCCAACCTGTGATATGAAAATTATTATTCCCGTAAACAAAAACAAACAAATTACGTGTTACTGCTACTTTATGTTTTCAGGAATGTGACAAAGATTTGTCTTGAAAAAGTTATTTCTAGTTTCAAGGATATGCGCAACATTGGAAGATTAAAAATATAGTTCTCACAGATTTGCACGTTGTGGAAAACTCCCTTTGAATTTTGACCTGAAATATCATGTTTTAACAGTAAAACATGACTTTGATATTTTGAGTCAGAAAAACGACGTTTAAAAACATTTAAAGTAGTGGTGTTTTTAACAGTTTTCTTTGACTCAATCCGATAATCGATTGAAATAACACTTTCACAAATGTGTTAGTTTATGCATGTAACGTCACACAAAGTGCAGATTTTGTTGGCTCGCTACGTGTTTTAGTCAGAAATATGTGTGTTGATAAACGGCAATGAAGTAAATTTTACCCAACCTTTGTTAAACGACATTGAATAGGCCTATCCATTTAAAATTGTGATGTCGTGTAAAAAAGAAAAATTATGCAATTTAATTTTACACTCCAAAAACTACCGGGTCAAAACTGACCCGGATTACGGTTGCCATGGGGGCTGACCCGTTTCCAGGCCAGTGTGAAACGGAATAAAGTGTCAAAACTATCCAAAAAGGTCACACTGAGGCAGAATCCAAGTCAAAATCCCATTTTTTAAATTTACTTTTTTATTTATTTATTTATTTATTTATTTATTTTATTTATTTATTTATTTTTTATTTTTATTATTTTTTTTTTTTGGGGGGGAGGACAAGTTTCCGGGTCAGCCTGACACAGAAATGTGTCCATGGGGCCCGAAACCCGGCTCAATTCTGATACGGGAATTTCCAGACTGTAGTTTTACCATTTAGGCCTACGGTAAAATTGGAAAGTCAAATTCGATTTCAATTTGCAACTGCATCAATGAACCTTTCTTGAATAGACGTGTATTATGTTTGAAGAACGTTATAAAGTGTGCAGTGATGTTCATCTCTTCTAATTGCTTATTTGGTATTTGGTATATAAATCCCTGGTTACGACGTGGTAAAAGATTACAAAAGCTGATAACTGCTCATTAGGATATGAGAAAGTGCGCCACCAAGATTTAGCAAAGGAGAGGTCGAATTATAAGGACCGTCCGAGTCCCCGGCAATTTTTGTTTACCTTGGGTTTCCTATACCTGAACGCAAGGCGGAAAAAGATCTTAATATTTCATTTTATTTTTCGAATTAACACAAGAGATTTACAGGCTAGTGTTAGCGGGGCAGGTCCATATTCTTTGCCAGGCTCCGATCGATCGTCGTGATTTCATAAGATTAATAAGAAAATATGTATCTATTTTTAAATTCAGCCGTTTTGAAATTGCATACATTGGCTTCCGATGCGTTAAAGGGGGGGGGGGGCTTCCTTTGATAATTTAAAAATGCTAGTATAATGGCTCAGGTTGGCAAAAGTTTTCTTTCTAATAAGTTAACATTTCGTTATTTGTACAAACCTTTCAAACAGATTACTCCAGCAGTTTCTGTGTTTTTGCACTTTGGTTTATCCCAGCAATGCGATGGACAGTCGGTGATTTTTGCCTCGGAACCGTCGCATACAACCCGATCCATGAAGTTAGGACCCGTCCCAGGACCGAAGAAAGCACCCGACTTGGCCTGCATGGCAGCAGGGTAACCAAGCTGTCTGCAGACGACCCCAGCATCAGTCAAGTCCCATTCATTGTCGCAGATAGCACCCCATGTTCCATTCACATTGATCTCAACCCTTCCACTTCTCCTTGTTGGTCCATCCACAAGCCTAATAGTATCTTGTTTATAAAGGAAAGAGTGAAATCAACAAGCCTCATATAGTCAAAAGGGTAGACAATTAGGCCGGAATAACTAGTTCAATGTTTTAAAGTTGTATGCATAGTGTCATTATTAAAATCATTAGACAATACAAAATAGTAAGTTTAACCGGAATGCGCTCACAACATTTATTTATATAGCCCGAGTTGTCATAGCGAGACGGGATTTAAGATTTTTCGGATGCGTAACTTGTGGAAGAAGAGAAGGAGACGGATTTTGTGAGAAAGATTAAGAAAGTCAACTCACTCCTTCGCATTATCAAATCTTACTTCCAGTATTTAATATGTTAGCAAGTTCATTTTTACCAGCATTTTTTTCATTTTTTGATATTTTTCCAAATGTACCGCTTTAAATTGTCATTATAGTTTGAAAATTGCTATTGACACAGGATTTTAAAGCAACCCCTTTTTCTTTTACCATTTTCTCCTTCAAATTGTGAAAAACATGCTCCAGTTTTGATTAATCAATCTAACTTTTCAAGGCTAACCATGCATTTTTAAATTGAAAAAATTCCATTTATTTGTTAGCAATATATCAAACATTTTGTCATGTTTGAGGTTCAAGGGATAACAAAAATCTATCCATTCCTCTGTTATCGCTTGGTTTGAGCAACAAAGGATACAAAATTATATCCCCTCCTCTTTTCGGCTGGGTTTAAGCAACAAGGGATACGAAAATGTGTCCCCTTACATAAATAATAACCACTCAACCAGCAAATAAACTCTTGGGTTTTTTCAGCTTTCCCAATAGTGAAATATACATTGTAAATAAAAAGGTGTAATTATTTTTTTTAATTTTTTATTATGATGCAATTATTATGATGCAATAGTTTGGAGTACAACATGCGGCATTATTTTTGGTGACAAATATGTATAAGTCTGTATAAGACTGTTACATTTAAAAAAAACCTCAATTCTTACTTTGTTCCTCCAACAATATTTTATAAAGAAAAACAGCATGAATTTCACATTTTGAAAACAATTTTAAGAAAAGTTGCTATATATTAAAAAAGAAAGTGAAAAAAGAAAAATTTGTAGTAACAAATATGAACCTTTTTGTTATGTCTTGTCAAATGTTATCAATTCGGATATTACTTATGCCGATATAAAGATGTCGTTTTTAAAAATGCACCATAAATGCAATAATTGGCTGTCTTATTTATGTCTTAAAAAGAAAGAAATGACCTTTAGTTTCATACGTCTAAGATAACTGAAGGCTATCTGAAAAGCTTCAAGTAAAACAATCCCTCGACAATCGGCTAACAGATAAAAAACATTCACAAAACAGTAAATGTTTCTTACTTGGTTTGCAGACTACTCCAGCTGTGCTGGTGCACGGATTATTTTCTTTGCAGAGAAATGGGCACCTGTAAAGATATGGCTCCGTCCCTTTACAAGCAACTTGATCCATTACAATAGGAAGTTCTGTCGCTCCATAAAATGATCCTTTCTTTGCCTCGCTTGCCTCTAGGAAACCGAGATGCCAGCATACAGTAGTCGCATCTTGTAGGTCCCAGTTTGTATCACATACCGCACCCCAAGCACCGTCATGGTAAATCTCTACTCGACCTCTAAGTGCGTCATCACCTCCAGCTAGCCGGATCATACCATCTTGAATAAAACGATGAAAGCAGATTAACATTTGGTAATGTTTCTACTTATTTGTGTTTTTACTACGCCAAGAAAATAATGTGTTGCCCTTGTTTGTTCTTTTGAGGTCTTTCTTTGTTTATTTGTTTTGATGATCTGTTTGTCTGTCTGTCTGTCGGTCGGTCGGGCTGAATGTATGTCTGTAAGCAGAATATATATTTAAACAATCAAAAAACATACTTGTATTTCAATAAAGATTTTTTGAAAGGTTAATCACGGATCCAGAACCAATTGACTTCGTAATGATGATGTCATCATCAGAAAGTTAAATCACACCAAATCAAGGTTTATTGGCGAGCTGCGAAGCAGAGTGAGCCTATGTAATGACAATTTCCGTCCCGTCTGTCCGTCCGTCCGTCCATCCGTCCGTCCGTCCGTCTGTCCGGCCGTCCGCGTTCAGTGGAAATGTTAAAGTTTTTGTTTTAAGTATCAGTCTTTGAGTTGAGTTGTTTCATGGTATGTACAAGCCCAAGTGAGATTGTTATATATAATTGCCAGTCATTTTTTTTGTAATTTTCAACTATTTATTCCGATAATGTTGAAGTTTTGGGAATAAAAAAAATGTTAAAGTTTTGGGAATAAAAAAAATGTTAAAGTTTTTTTTTCAGGCTCAATTATTGACCTCTGGATTTTAAAGAACCAAACTCAAACTAAAATTTTAAAGTTTTGAACTAAGTTAAGTTGTAACTTTTACTTACAATTGACAACAGACAGGCTGAGCATAAAATCGGTTCCGGTTAAATGAGCTAAAACAATTAAAAACTTAAATGGTCATAACTCCTTATTGCAATGATGTACTGACTTGAAACTTGGATCAAATATTGCTTCTTACATGTAGATTCATATGAAAAGATAAAGCTCATAGAGTTTATCACTGGTTCCAGTTGAATGAGCTAAAACAATGACAACCTTAAATGGCCATAACTCCGTATTGCAATGATGTACTTACTTGAAACTTGAATCAAATATTGCTTCTTACACGTAGATTCATATGAAAAGATAAAACTCAAGAGTTTATCACTGGTTCCAGTTGAATGAGCTCAAACAATAAAAAACTTAAATGGTCATAACTCCTTGTTGCAATGATGTACTGACTTGAAACTTGAATCAAATATTGCTTCTTACATGTAGATTCATATGAAAAGATAAAACTCAAAAAGTTTATGACTGGTTCCAGTTGAATGAGCTAAAACAATGAAAACCTTAAATGGTCATAACTCCTTATTGCAATTAGTCATTGGTCTTCTATCTGGCGATCGGCAGCTCGCCATGGCAGCTTCGCTGTTCTAGTTATTCAAAACAATCATATCTCCTAATCTATAACCAATTGTTATAATATTTACGTCATATGAAAGGTTTTTAAAAACAAGAGCATTGGTATGACTCCTCGTCTTCCAGTAGAAACCGGAAGTTTAAATGTTCACATTTTCGTGGGCATAAATTTAATGACACAAGAAGGTAGTATGAAAAATACTTTGGACACGGTTCATATGTTTGAAATGACAATTGACACTTGACCTTTGAAATGATTTTTTATATCCTTAGCAGTATTAATCAAATTAATCAACGTGTAGGTAAAGCATAGCTACTTTCAGAGTACTTAATACTAACATTTAAGTAATGATATATATTGTTTTTTCATAAGTGTTCAGCACAATATGTATCATAATCTTGTTACTTGCAACTTTTTGTTACATCTGAGCAGCGTCCTGCAGGCTTTTTAATAGTCAATTCATTAACCAATATCTTATATTTCGTTTTTGGCAAGCTCAAACAATTAATAATATAATCAAGATATGGTAAGTTTGACGAGCTATAATTTTATCGACGACTAATTCAAAAAGACATAAAGAAAGTATGAGTTATACGGTTTACGATAAAATATGAGAAAATGTTAGTTTTCATTCTAGAACGCCAACGACCCGGAAAATTTCATTTACGAAGGTAAAGAAGAATTGAAAATGATTTTTCTGAGCAATTATACACATTAAAATATTTGAACAATTAATTTACTGTGTTAATTATGTTCAAAACATAAGGCATAGTTTGAACATCACCTCGGCATCCAAGAACTTCAAATGCAAAGTAAGGATGAGATCCACTCCAAGTCAGTGTCATTAGTCGAAGGAATCTGGTCCGCAATACCTCGGGGAAGGTGACATTTACACGTTGACCACCCTTGACATTCCCGTTGAACTAAACAAAATAAAAGTATAAAAGTAACTTCTTTTCAGTGGGAGTGATTGCAAGTGCAATAACTTTAAGCTATTCTTGTGTCAGCAAAATGACCATAACTGTTATTCAAATCTAAAGATAATTGATGACTCTTGTGAGGACTTCCAAAGTGTGACTTACATCTATACAGCTGAGGCTGCAGCGATTGACCGTCAATATATTATTAAGTTTTATATTTGAAGGTGGTTTTAATACATATTAATAGTGGCTTCTTATAGCGCTCGAATCCGTCACTCAGTGACGCTCATGGCACTCCAACATTATTACCCCTAGTCCATGGAGCATTGATTTTATTCCACTTCAGCTCCCTTGGGAGTATACAGCTTTTGCTGCCAAGAGCGCACCAAGCTAGATCAATCTCTGCCCTCACCGGTACCCATTTACCCCTGGTTGAAGAGAAGCAATTATGGTTGAGTGTCTTTGTAATGGCCTGAGTGCAATTCAATTGTAACACCCACACTCCACATGTGCATGATGGGAAAAAGCACAGGAGAAGTTGTTACAAAATATATATACAGTGAACGTGAAGCAGAAGTTACATTGTCTCCAGTCTGTTTTCTTCATTGTTTGTACTCTATAAAGTTGTCATACAAAGGACAATACAGTCTTTACCAAGGACACAAGCGCGTCATGACCGGGATTTGAACCCACATCCTGATGACTATAGCCACCAGAACTTGAGTCCGATGGAACCACTCTGCTGCGACACGACACGTGTATTTTGCACTAACCATCAACTGGTTGGTTACGTACACAAGTGTGCCTCAAATATTACGGAAGTTAATATTAACCTTAAAAATAATGTCCATTTAGCTTATTAAAACTCAAAATAGTCGTCGTTCGATTTTGTATTTCAATTGTTTAAAGAGTTAAAATGTATTAAAACCTTTAAAGGTGAGACCTTGTCAGATTTTAGTGGTAAGTTTAAAGTATTTTAGTTTTTTATTCACTTGCAAAGGCCTGAGCGACTTGATCATCCATGATATCTGAGACAGGACCATTCCGAATATCTAAGATGGGGGGGGGGGGGGGGGGGGGTCAGTTCCCAGATTTTTAATTTTTTTTTTATGGGCTGTGAAACTTGTTCCTGGCGTACAACTGTACACAAAATGTGCTATACCAATGCACACAAACACAGATGACCAAGATCTAACCCACTGATAAGTGGAACAATCTGTTCAGCTGTCTGTTCTATGTTACAGGCTTGGCTTGTCATGTCATGTCTTACCCGCTGCTTGAGCAAGGCCACTCAACTCACCCCACCCCTCCCCAGACAAACTGGCACCGTTCTGTGGGAGGGACCGTGGAGAAAGTCAGGCTAATACAATTCGATTGTTTATTACAGGGATGACTGGATTTGACCACGGAGGTAGGATTACACAGTCGGGCTAATACAATTCGATTGTAAATTGTATTGATAAAATACTGTTTGAGAGTGAGAAAAATGTAACACAAACATGCAATTTGAAACTCTTAGTTTTTTATTATTTTTGTTTTCAACCCAAAATTCTTTATTATTTGTCTCTATCTAATTAAAACCAAATTAATTAAAAATTAATTAAAAACAAACAAAATCAAGCTTAAGTAATCATCGACAACAACTGGGCTTGTAAAGAAGTCACTAGGATGTCAAAAAATTAATGGGAGATGAAAATATAACAATAAGAGGGGGCGACAGTAATTTTTGTCAATGTCTTACAGTTAGCAAGTTTCTAGGGACCCGTAATACTTTATAGGTTTTAAAAAACAACCAAAGAAACCATTATTGGTACATAAATATTATGTATATTAATGGAAGATCAGTGTAAAAACATGTACAATCGTAGACCAGTCCCGAGTCCGTTTTTTGTGGACTCATATTTGAACTTGGACTATACTGCGGCAAGAGAGATTCGACTTCAGCACCGGCGTTTGGATCAAGATGTAATTGATTGCGCATAATATGCGTGTATACTAGCGATACTTGAACCGTTAGCCACATTGTAAGGTTTTAATTATATTACAAGCTGTTTGTACACACTGAGTGTTTATCTACATGTCTTGTGGTTTTACCAATACGAGCAGGCACATGGTGAGTATTGGACAATGTTTGGAAAGATTATTCATAGCAGGAGAAAAAACTTGGGGTATGAAAAAGCATTGCCGGTTCAAGTGGTTCAGAATAGTATGGTTTGTAAGTTGATAAATGCAGTTGTTTCATCGTAAGTCCAACATAGGCCCAATGATGGTCTTTAAAATGGTTTCTGAATGGTGAGATAGGCCTACTAGTCTTAATTGGCGATGTTCGTTTGGTTAACTTCGCCGATATCACAAAACGAATTGCGAGATATCTGTATCAACCAAACATGTAAACTTGCCCGGTTCCTCTGAGTCAGTCGATTTGCGCCCTTTACCGGTGAGGGCGCCACTCAAGGCTAAGGAGAAGAAAAGGCTTACCCGTATGGTATCTCCGTCCGCATTCTCCAAGTCATACCAGCTTTCAGATTCTCCTGTTAAACTGTACTGGACGCTGAAGGTTTCCATGTAGTATGTTGAACCACCCTGTACAATCAGTCCTGTAACAACTGGGCCTGGTAGTCCCAGATCAACTTGAATCCAAGAGCCTGCGATAGAACTTTGGGCTGGTATCCACCAGTAGCTGTTTCCTGTGTAAAAAAAAAAAAAAACCTATTAATGCCACTTTTTAGAAGAACTTAGAACCAATCCCTTACCCATTCCGATGAAACTTTTTTTCCCCACCAACATCAATGATCCTAGGGGGTTATAATATTATAAATGTAACACTTCCCAGAGCCTCGTATTCCATTTTACCCAAATAATTCTGTTGTGCCTTTACAACTGAACAAAGACACTAAACATTAATTCACAACACTGTCCTTCCATCCAATCTATGACACGAAGCAAAGCTTCGGTTATTATTATTATTTTCTTGTGTGTAAAACTACGTAGCTTCTTTTTTATTCTGATTGTACTTTCAGCAACATATACAAATTTCGCGTGCACAAAGAAAAGCAATAAATAAAAGTAATTTTACATTATTTACAAAACAACGTTTAGTTTTAAAAGAAATACAGGCCTTTATGTTGAAATTTTTCCTTCAAAATACAAAGAAACGTTGGAATCAATAAAATTATAAGTGAAAGCAAATAAAGCAAATAAGAAAAAAACAAATGAACAATGAACTTCAAATTATAGTGGGTTGAATGCTATAGAATTGTACTTAGGACACTGCAAAAAAATAATAGTAATAATAAAAAAATTATCCTGAAATTTCGCCCGGGCGATTTAGTTTTGTATTTCACCTGGACAAATAGTAATCCGTGATTTTTTGTTGTTGATTTTTTTTGAAATGACTAAAATACACTGCGTTTGTAGGCAGCAAACATAAAGAAAACATACATTCCAGACACAAATATACATGTATACTAGGCCTGCTATATCCACGCCGACAGAGTTAAACTTTAATCTTGTAATCAGGAGGGTTAAAGTGAGTAGCTAAGACTGTATACGGATCAGGTCAGCAGTTTCTGTAGCAGTTTCTGTCAGCAGTTAAACGGAAATTGTGAATGACTTGCCCTTATTGAGTCGAGCTTTTTGAGGTAAATAGCTCGAAGAACGGAATGATGATGCAGTAATGTTTCCATCAGGAATCGCTCCACTCTCCATTCCCAACGGTCTACTGGTACATGCTGGTCCTGACATATGTAGATAAAGCAATCAGTACATTCAATCTAAAGTGCAAGTGCATCATTACGTTTTTAAACAGTAAAAACTTATTTCCACTCTCTATGTTTTCTACAAAACACCTGAGAAAAATTAGAAAATGATGTTCACGTTTTGGACAACATAACAGTTTAAAATGTTTTTGAGGAATTTTGTACTCTTTTTGGCTTAAATCGATTGCATCAATTAGAGCAATAGACTCTGATTTGAGAGATTAGACATTTATGTTTTTAAAGTGACATGGCCCGATTTTCGACGAAAACAAGTTTTTGGGAGAAATGCCAAAAGTACATGAAACATGTAAAACTGTTTGTACATGGCAGATAGACGTTAATTAACAATTTTTGGCGGGATTTATCATCGTGCAATACAGGCTTATAATTTTTCCCCTAGATATATAGATACATTTAAATCGAAATATCGGGTCAAATCGGCCAAAATTCTGGCCAAGCTTCTTCACAGCACTTCAGTGACGCATTGGTAACTTTAATACCAATGAGCTCTCAGATTGAACCAAATCATTTTTTTCTCGCATTTTTTATGTGCTTCACTTTGTCTTTAAGCAATTTAGATTGGTTATATTGCAAACCATAGTAAAACAAAATTACCATAATAAAACAATATTAAAATAAACCAAAACAAATTATACCTTAATTTGTAGCTACTTTGTTAGTAATTTGATTAAATTGTTTACATTATGAATTGAATAAATTATTAACCTAATTAGATAATCATTATGTTTGAATCTATGATAAACAAACTATTTCGAAAGAAAGAAAAGGATCAATAAACTGAATTCACACATAGTCACCTTCTGAGTATGATCCTGGGGTTTCCTGGTTGTTGATTGGATGGGACAGACAAAGTCCTGGATTACAGGCAATGTAAAGGATAAACATGTTCGAAAACAAGACAAATTACATTATCACTTCCATGTGTCTTTAAATTAATAAATTGTGTTGAAACAACCCTGCAGCGAGGGCTGTTGTCAGCACATAGTATCATCGTACACACCGGTCAGCTCATATGCCGTGATATCCTAAGCTGGACTATGCCACACGTCCTAGAGGGGGTTGTCAATCAACAGGGTTCAGTGATATGGTAGAGGGGGCAGGGAACAATACTCTGCCAGCACACTTGGCGAAATCGGATGTCACTTGTCAATGCTAGATGAAACCAAATTATAAAACTTAATTTTTGAAGCAGACAAATAACGCTAAATTAACCCAGGCAATACCTGGACATGTTAACACACCTACATAAAAAAAATCGTCACAAAAATTACCGAAAGGTTGGTTGGAATGGCTCATAAGTTAACATAAACAAAAGCTGATCGGAGCCGGTACAATATTATTATTATAATAACAATAGAATTACAAAAGTGGCTGAAAAGGGGAGTTTTGGCCGCATCGACAAATGCAAACTTTGACGAAAACAATTCTAGTTAAAGATAAGGGCTCAAACCTCAAATAAATAAACAACACTCACGTTTATTTTACGACCAAGATGTCTACTTTTTATAATTCAATCGAACAACATTTTGATAAATTCCTTTTCATTTGACACGATGACGCTCATAATACACAAAAATAATGTTTATTTTACACCGGGATACAACAAAGTAATTCTCACCGACTAGAAGTACATTCAGCAGCAGCATCGAACTAGCTACGGTACAAGAAGACATGGTAAGATGATGGTAGATACAAGAAATGACTGCACAATATTCTACCTCAATGCAGCACGGGCACGGTCCTTTCACAAAAATGACTGCATAATATCTCAATGCATGGGCGCGGACGGTCGTAATCTAAAACAAGAACACGAAAATTGTGATATATATATCTTTGTGCAAAATGTCAACGTGCCAAGTAGGTTATCTTGAATCCAGGTACCGGAAATTTTAATTGAAAGAACATGACTGGAAATGACAACTCGGTTTCGGTGAGACTGCAGTTAATAGTTTCAAGATTGCTGTTTAAAGTAATAAATGCATGAAAGAATTTTCATTTGTAACTTATTGAAGCTGTCTTTTTATGTATTTTTTTAACAGACAAAAAACACACATTATAAACAAGAAACTAGTCAATAATCAATAAATGTGTTTTAATTTTTGATCCCGTAAACCAATGACAATTTTTCATGGAAAAGGATAATCTAGAAAGATGCATTTTATGTTGAGTGAGTTACGTAATAATTAATAACTCTGCTGCTGCAGCTGCAGTGTTCGTTTTTCCCGGAAGGGGTTTTAAGAAAAGGGGTTTGCCGCGGTGTTTTCTGACATGGCTGGCTGCAAATTGTGTTGCATAACCTTGTAAGCCCCGATGTGCTATTATTGATGTTAATCTCATAGCTCGTTATACCTGTCGTAGAAATAACGCAGCGAAACATTCGTTGATAGAGCAAAATATATTCTTATTAACTTTACTTCAGATGATATCACAATTATGCAGCCACCAAGTTATCTGTATTTATAAACACATATCAGAAGAGTTTAATCAACATCGAATAATTACGGTAGTACGACCTTTTGCAATCTGAATCTTCTCTTCACAATCATGCTGTAAAAAAACCTCATTCAACAAGGAACAACCTGTTAACTCTAATCACGATGTTTGTGCTCATTATTTACGTAAACAAGGACAAATCCGTCCTAATACAAAACAGAATTCTACCTATATCACGTTCAATATTGTACATAAAGCCAGATGACAAAAATGTAAACGTTCGTCAACTTTATAAGTACGTTTTAGTTTGTATTTTAACATATTAATTCAGTAAAATAAAAAGTAACATTAAATGTTCATGAAAATGAAATGACAAAAGCAGCTCAAAAAGAATAGAGCGATGAAATTGCTCTACTCACTGTTGCCAATCTTAACCGCCATGACGGGCTCGAAGAAGCACCTCCCCACGATGCCTTGATTATCGATGTTGCCAGTAAAAAATCTTCAAGTGGAGATAAACACTACATTTTGGCTTCGTTGAGACCTTCGGTAATCAAACAACCTATGACTGTATTGACTTTTGCTCTTCCATAAGGCCAACATAATAACGTTTGTTCAAATTCTTTGAATGAGTGCCAACAACAGTTAAGATTTTTGAATACGTCAAAGTTGATAGGCGGGGACACGTATCTTGAAAGAGTTTTGTCACCTCACATTCCTTTTGCAATTATAACATTCCAATGTAAGTTTCCACTAGGGTAAAGTTGTAAGTACTGGTAGCCGTGCATAAAGGTGATTAACACTGCACGTCAGGTGTTCCTTTTGTCTACAATATTTTGGGGAATTCAGGAGTACGGTAGAGTACCAAATGACACTACTCCCAAAAGAGATTGTACACACGGTTGTACCCTTAAGTGTTTATTATTTATTATTACCTCTTAATCTCGCTAAGTTGCATTAAGATTATAACGCTGGCTTGATTTCTACTGAACTTTAGGTCAAATGTATTGAGCGTAGCCAGTCAACCTTCCTGCCCAGCCAGGTCCAATGACGTCAGCTCCTGCAGGTGAATGCCACTGCCTGAGTGAGGTGATAGATTCACAGCTTCAACTCTGGGTCGCGAGGCCTTCTCAACACTGCAGTAAAGGGTGGACTAATAGGGGTGGATACAGGCTATGGGCCTTGCCGAGTGGAGGGGAGGGGTGGACGAACATATAGTTTTGGGATTATGGGGTGGGTGTGCCCCGAAAGCTTCCGGGTGGATTGTTGGTAGATTGGATGGATGGGGCAAATGGGGTGGCTTCTTCGAGGATTAAGTGTGGATCACAGTGGAACACATAACAATAATCACACAACCAACAATTGGTTAAGACTCATGAAGAATTGAGGTTTATTCTCACAAGCTCTGCCTTTTATAGGCCAGCATCCCTATTACAAAGTATAAGACTGTTTACCATTGCCCACGGTTTAACCAATCAAATCTAAGTAGGTGACTTTAGATCCGCCCACTTAATAAATGTATTTGCATCATACAGTTGAAACTAATATTGAAACTTGTAGTTAGTGATTCATCACAATGTTAAGCATGCACATTATGTTGCTTTGTAAATAGTTTGCTCTCCGGTTCTTCAGTTTCACTTAATTTTTATCATTAAACTGAATTTATTTATAGTTCATAAACGTTTTTTCTGAAAACCAATTTGTTGCTGAAGTCCTGAGTCTCCCTGTGACTATGTACTGTATACTTTACATTTTATAATTTCTATCCGTGATAGGAAAGTCCACAGGTGATGGTTCAACCAGAATTTCTGATTTTTTCTTTCTTGTGAGAATAAAAGGGTTATACAACTTTTAGAGCATTTGTCTGGTGACAATATGCCAAAAAACTGTGTTATGGAAGAGTTCAAAGCATATTTTCTGTGCACGTTTTCAGCTGCATTTCTTCGGTCGCCATTTTAACGTTTACTTATCGATTTTTGTTATCTTTTCACAAAAAGTGATCCCAGAAATCTGTTGACAGTGAGATCAAGGTAGATTAGCCTTCTCTTTTTGGTTGTATTTGAAAGGATCTTAACTAACTCTTGCCTTTTTTATTATTTTTTATTTGAACACGGCTGTTAATCTTGCAGTAATTCAAACAGGTTTACAAAATAGTGTTGTTCATCAATTTCTTTGAACGGCACTTTTAAAACACACAATACATAATTGTAAAATAGAGACCCAAAAGCGTATACTGGAAGGGCTCATTTTCCTTAACACATAATTCTGTGCTGATAACTGGACACTTTTAAAAGCACAATTCTGTGGGCCTTAGTAATCCTATAATTCTGCGGTAGGCCTTTTAATACTTGTAAGCGGTGTTTTGAAATTCGGCCTAAATTATATACTTATAACTTATACACACTTAGTTATAATATAATTTCGGTATAGATAATAAGATATAATGTAAAACTTCAAAGACTTTTACCATGCAGACACCGTCTTTGTTAGGTCTCCTGTGACAGGCAACAATAAAAGCCTCTACGGTTTATAGAGGGCTTGGCTATTCAACTCAAACCTCAATCGTGAATTCGTATGGGGAATAACTGCATTTCGATTGAGTTTTACAACAGTTAATTAAATGCAATCATTCAAAATGTGCTTCTCTTGCCATAAAGATTTTGTTATTTATGTCCTAAGTGTGTAAAAAGAACCTTTGAGAGAAATGTTGTGTTGAGCTTACCCAAATGTGCCCATAAGTAACTTGGTAGTTAACAACAATAGACAAGGGCCGCTGAGTGGGGCGCCCGCTATCGTCTCAAAAGTCTCTCATTATAGTAGACTGGTCCCCTGTCTTTATCCACAAGGGTGGACTGGTTTTACAGACCTAATGATTTCATTGGATACAATTATTTCAAGCGATAACCATGCCGTGACGTAAGCTTTCGATATCCGTGTTATGATTGGTCTGCTCCGAAATGACGTGTTTGTAAGCTACACCAACTACCATTTTCGACCGTCTGCTGCTCCGCGCGCGTGTACATAATGTTTGTATGTAATGTTGTTTTATTCACAATGAAATCTGTGTACCCGTGTGTATGTCTGTAGACTATAAATCTCAGCCGTTTGAATGGGTGTATAGCAACTGGCAGGATCCTGCTAGTTGCTGAAGGTTGGTATCTCGCGTTATTCACGACCCTCGCGGCTTGTGACGTCAGATGTTCGGGCTACCTTTATAGAGGCATAATGAGATTGAAGTGATCGCATCCAAACTGAATTGTTCTGGTGTTTTGCATAAAATTTATTATCACCTCCCGCCATCTAACCCTCCCTTTCAGATCACGCCTTGAACCGCCTCTTCACAAAACCCTATCCTCTTGATCGTACAGCTAATGCCATACATTCCGAACGGAAAGACCTGCCCTGTACTACGGAGAGACGATTATCTTTTAAGTATCGTACACCTCCACCTCGTAGAACTGAGTAGTAGCTTACTTCTAGTATTGCACCTACACTGGTTGTACTTCAATCCCATAAATCACGGAAAGTGTTTTGATTAATAACTCATATCGAGTAATAATAGCAAGGCTTAAATTCAAGACGCAATAAATGTCAGCTAAATTTTGGTTGTTGTTCTAACTAATAGACGGGCCGACCATGCACAGGAATCTTCTAAAACACTTTAGTCCAAAGTTAGGAAGTCCGTGACATGTGTAATATTTGATACTTTGAAGGGTACTTTAATTGTACTTAAATCTCAATAGTGTTTTTTATTCACGGTACATGTTTTGAGTAATGATTGATATCCAGTAACAAGGCTTAAACTTTAAGACGCAAGAATTGTCTCTGCCCGGTTAATATTCTAACTGATAAACGAACCGATTGACCATGGACAGGTCCTTTAGTAAAACACTTTAGCCCAAAGTTGGGAAGATGTGTAATGTCACTTTGAATAGCCACTGCGGCCGTTGACTTTCCAGGCTCCTTTTGCGATATCTATAATGAAGAAAAATAAACGTGAATGTTATCAGAATACTGCAGGCTGCGTGGTACAAGAGGTTGATGTTTAACCAGTTGTACTTTCTAAAACAAAGATTCACATGTGGTAAATAGGGAACACTTGCAATAAAGCATATTATCTATTTGAAACGATCAATAGTACGGTATTTTGTGCATGCTTTGTGTGTTTAAACACAAGTCATATGGGGGCGTGTGTTTTACTGCCCCAAACCCAAACCCCCGATTTTTGAGATGGAGTAGGGCCTACAACACAAGCAATCTTCAACAATTAATTTAGAGGAGAAGAAGACTCAGAAAACAAAATCAAACAAACAGACGAACAAACCATTTTGAAAACACATTATCCCGGTATCGATACGCCTAGTGAAAAAAGTAACTTAAATCATTACTTTAGGATTTAATTATTCGAAAAAGATTTAAAGGTTTCGAACTGGATTTTTTAGTCAAAGATTCTTTCCCTGGCTCATTTATAATGTATAAAAGAAACGGACTTTCCGATATCGCTGTATGTGTTAAGCTTACAATATACTTACCCGAACATCTACTGCAAGCTAGGCTTCCTCGTAAAAAAAACTGTCTCGCCAACCTGTGATATGAAAATTAGTCCAATAAACAAAATTACATTTTGTGTTAAACTTGATGCTTTCAAGAACGTAACCACGACTTATCTGATTTTGCCCGAATTGCTGTAGTTTTGCCATTCAAGGTAAAATTTGGAAATCAAATTCATTAAAATTGGCAATCTAAATCAACGAACCATTCTTGACTAGACGAAGTTGTGTTTACGGATTGTTATAAAGCCATTTTGTGTGGAACATTGTAAGTGAACAATTCAAGCTGAGTTCGTTTTTTTGAAAATAAGGAGAAGGAGGATGCAGTAATGTTTGCCTATTGGATGTATTTGATATCTGAATCCATGGTTACGACGTCGGGGGAAAAGTATTACAAAGTGCGCCACCAAGAGTTTGCACGAAGAGCTCGTTCTCGAAGAAAGGCAGTTCAAGTCCCCGGAATAGATTATACTAAAAAAAAATGGCCTTGGGCTTTCTTAATTGAACGTGAGACGAAAAGGAAAGAAAAAAACCGTAATATATCAGTCCTTTCGTTGGAATTCACACAAGAGAACTAAACCGTCTTGTGGTGGGGGCGGTGGAGGTCGATATTCTTTGCTACACTTAATAAAGGTCACGTTGCTCGCTCACGTCTTCTTTATTAGTCATCACTCATTGTAACTTTGAGGAGCTTCTAAAGGGACAGTTAAACAAATTAAATAGGTCAAAACAATATCAGGGATACAAAATAATTTCAGTGTTTCTTTACATTTGTATTTTTTTTAACACTGCCCTTTAAAGGCTCCGTGTGATTTGTTAATATAAATTTTTAAAATAAGTACAGTTATCTAAATACATTCGTTTTGAATTGCGTAAAAAATGCGTACAATCGCTTCCAATACGTTTGTGAAGCTCCCTTTAGATAATGTCGACAATTTTAGCATGATGGCTGCGGCCGTTTTCAAAGGTTTTCAGTTAGTTTCCTTTTCACTGTACGTAATTACCTTGAACACAGATTACTCCAGCAGTTTCTGTGGTATTGCACTTTGGTTTATCCCAGCAATGCGACGGACAGTCGGTGATTTTGGCCTCGGAGCCGTCACATATAACCCCATCCACGAAGCTATGACTCCTTCCTTGACCAAAGAAAGCACCCGACTTAGCGTGCATGGCACCAGAGTAACCAAGCTGTCTGCAGACGACCCCAGCATCAGTCAAGTCCCATTCATTGTCGCAGATGGCACCCCATGTGCCATCCACGTTGATCTCAACCCTTCCACTTCTTCTGGTCGGTCCATCCACAAGCCTAACATCATCTTGTTAGTAAAGGGAAGAGTGACACCAATACATTGTAGCCGAATTGAAAAAGTCACAAGGGAGTGACAGTTTGACTAGTTGTTGTAAAATTGTATGCATCGGGACATGATAGTTAAACCGGAATGTGCTCACAATATTTGAAAAACATAAATGAGTTGTCATAACCAGATTAGAGTCAATATATTTTGGAGGAGTAATTTTGTTTTGAGTAAAGTGGGAAGAAGGGAAATAGACGGGTATTGTGTTGTTAAGGTGGTAAGATGTAGGAATTGATCGAGGCTCAGATGTTCGTAAAAAGATGTGTTTTATGACAACGATCTTTATTCTCCAAGTAGTACAATTACAGGAAGGCCTTCTTTCAGAAAGATTAGTGTCAACACACTCCTCGCTTTGTCAAACCGTGCTTCAAATATTGATATTTGTTTCAATGCGTCAGTTGGTCAATTCGGTTATTACTAAAGGCCACAATAAAGATATTGGTTTAAAAAGAACATCATAAATGCAATATTAGCTTTTATTTATGTCTTTAAAAATAAATAAACATTAGTTTCGGTTGTCTGAGACCCTGATTTTGGCTGCTCACAAACTCTTCTAACATGGTATCAATAGGTCAATTCAGTTATTACTTAATAAAGATATTGGTTTAAAAAAACCATAATACATGCAATATTTGCTTTTATTTACGTCTTTAGAAAGAAATAAACATTAGTTTCGGATGTCTGAGAAAACTGAAGGCTTTCTTAAAAACTTCAAGACAACAATTCCACGACAATTAGCCATCACCTAAACAATTATTAACAAAAGCAGTAAATGTTTCTTACGTGGTTTGCAGACTACTCCAGCTGTACTGGTGCACGGATTATTTTCTTTGCAGAGAAATGAGCATCTGGAAAGATATGGCTCCGTCCCTTTACAAGCAACTCGATCCATTACAATAGGAAGTTCTGTCGCTCCATAAAATGATCCTTTCTTTGTCTCACTTGCCTCTAGGAATCCAAGCTGCCTGCATACAGTAGTCGCATCTTGTAGGTCCCAGTTTGTATCACATACCGCACCCCAAGCACCGTCATGGTAAATCTCGACTCGACCTCTAAGTGCGTCATCACCTCCAGCTAGCCGGGTGATACCATCTTCAATAAAATTATAAAAAGGTGTATGTGAAATATGCGATATTTAGTGTAAGGCCAGTGACACAGAAATTGTCATTCACGAGCGTAAAGGAGATTTTTCACTGATTCACTCTGATTAGTATGCTTCAAACATAATGCTGAATGTTAACGTCACCTCGGCATCCAAGAACTTCAAATGCAAGGTCAGGCTGAGAACCAGCCCAGGTTAGTGTCATTATTCGAAGGAATCTGGTCCGCAATACCTCAGGGAAAGTGACATTTACTCGTTGACCACCATTGACATTCCCGTTGAACTAAAAGAAAGAACAACAACAATTAAAAAGTAATTTTTTCAGTCCAGTGATTTTTAAGTGCAATAACATTAAGTTCTTCTTGTGAGCAACATAACCATAAATAACTGTTATTTAACATTATTCAAACCTACAGATAATTGATGTCTCTTGTAGGGACTGTCAGAGTGTGACTCACCTGGGTGTACAGTTGAGGCTGCATCGATCGACCGTCAATATTGTTATTATTAGGGGGTTTTGTATTTGAAGACACTTTGGCATTAACATCAACGGGTTTGTTTTTTTAGTGCATACGTTTATCTTAAACATTATGACAACACTTTAAAATAATGCCCACTTAGCTACAATAAACCGTCAATATTCGTCGTTCCAATTGTTTATAGAGTTTTAAAAGTAAACAGATAAACAAAAAACAAAAAACCACGTTTTTGTAAAAAATGACAAAACATGTTTTTATGTTACGAGCACATACTACTCTATAGATTGTACAGTGCACATAAAGAAACCGTAGTGCCAATAACTCTCTGTGTGTATCAGACCGTTGCCCCTCCCTGTAGTTAGCGCTAGTCCGTTGGTATAAATGAGTCAATGCGCTTTGATTGTTGTAGACAATAATCTCTCGATAATGGCATCGTTTTAGAAGTTGCTGGAAATTCAAAGTTATTGTTAGTACTTACAATTTTTTTTTAATTCTCTTTCGTCTGTGATTAGTTGTATTCCATTCCTCGTCAGAGCGACACTCATGTATTACGACACCTCGACACACACCAAAGAAAGTTCTCTGACAAGTCGGTAAATGTTTTGTAGTGTGTAGGCCTACTTGTTTTTCCCCGCTAGATGTTCTAATTGAAATGGTTACTTACACAAAGGAGATCAATCCTGTGTCTTTTATATATGTTTTGAATTTAAAATGATACATGTTAGTCTGACAGAATTGGCTAGTGGCCGAATTTGCAAAAATGCCCGGGGATCCGAAGGATTGAATTTCGGGAGGATCAACAGTTTTAATTCTTGCAGCCCGGTTCTAGGTGTGACGTATTTGTATGGTAAGCCACGCCCGCATTACAGAAGAGGGCTCATTTGATTACCAGAAGCCCATAGAAGCTGCAACGAGCTAGTTTCTTTGGAATTAATAGTTATCCATATAAGTACGATGTTGTTGTTGTTGTTGTTTTTTTGGTTTTTTGGGGGGGTGGGGGTTTCCCCTTTCTTCTTCCTTTTTTGGAGCCGGAAGTAACGAACACTATTGGCGTGTAGCAGATTTCACGAGATTGCACGAGTGACTGACCAACAGGACTTAATTACTTTACATTGACATGAGGGACTCGGACAAGACCCGGACAAGAGGGGGCTCCAAAGACTCTACTTCAGCACTGCCATTTAGACTAACATTTCATTATTGCCTACTTGCGTGTATTAGCAATACTTGTAAAATGAGCAGTTGTTCGCATAATTTTCTGCCGTCAAACTTGAACCATTGAGCTTCGTTATCGGATTTTAACAATACGCAAAAAGTTCGTGCGACAAGTGGGCACATGTGAGCATTGGACAAGGGCTTGGAAAGATCATTCGTAAGAGGAGAAACATTCAACTTGGGGTATGAGAAAGCATTGCCTGTTCAGAATATCTATTCGAATTGTATGATTTCTAAGATTGTTTCATTATCAGTCCAACATAGTCCTAATGACACTTGTCAAAATTTGATATAGGGAGAGACAATAAAAGGTATCTGACCCGTATGGTATCTCCGTCCGCATTCTCCAAGTCATGCCAGCTTTCAGATTCTCCTGTCAAACTGTACTGGACGCTGAAGGTTTCCATGTACACTGTTGGGTAACCCTGTACAATCAGTCCTGTAACAACTGGGCCCGGAAGTCCAAGATCAACTTGAATCCAAGAGTCTGCTATAGCACTTCGGCTTGGTAACCACCAGTGGTTGTTTTCTGTGTAAAAAAACCGTTCAAAGCACTTCCACTTATAGCAGAACTTGGGATCGATCCTTGTCCATTTCCTTTTTTATGACGAGAAATCTCAAAAGTTGACCACAAATGGTCCATTATCGCAAACATCAACAATTAAAAGGGTTTTATTTTTATAACACTTCACTGAGCCACATGTTCCATTGTTTTCCAAATAATCGTAAAACGCCATTGGGAGATAACATGCTGGCTGCAGTTAATTACAAAATTTAAATGGTGATCTATTTTGCTTTGTTTTGTTTAGTTTTGTTTTGTTGGTTTTTGTTGGGCTGGGATGGGATGGGCTAGGCTGGGCTTGTTTGTTTGTTTGTTTGTTTTTTTGTTTTTTTGTTTGTTGGGGTGTTGGGGGGGTGTTTGTTTGTTTGTTTGTTTGTTTGTTTGTTTATTTGTTGGGGTGTTGGGGTGTTGGGGTGTTTGTTTGTTTGTTTGTGTATTTGTTCTCGCCTTAACAACTGAAAAAAACACTAAACAATGATTCATCTACTGCCTTCGATCCCACCTATCAATAAGCATGGCCTTGTTATCATTTATTTTGTCTTACGTATATAACAACGCAGCTCCATTTTCCGCTTGTACTCTCAGCAACAATTTCTCTTGCACACAAAAAACAGGCATCAAAGTAGTTTAAAATTATTTATATAATAATGTGGAAGGTTAAAATAAACATACATTTTTATGTTGAAATCTCTCTTCAAAAAGACAAAGAAAAGTTGGAATCAATATACAACTCGAATAAAACAAAGCAATTAAAACCAAGCACTTTCACTCAAAAAATGCATGGAAATAAAAATAAACAAATCAATAGGAATGAACTTACATTATGGTTACCGGTACGCCACTGATATGACACATTTTTACCCACTCACACATAGCGGGTCGGATGCAGCACACACAAAACACATAAATTACAGGTACAAAGATACGTTTTGTGTCATATCCCTTTCAGTACCAAGAGATACTTGTAACTAATGCAATGGTGACCAGAAAAATTTCATCGACATGACTACTTGATAACCAAGAGTATTCTGTAAAGGTGTAGGTTACAGCGCCCTCACAAGGCAGATTAGGGTTAGCCTAGGTTATAGTCAAAGAAGGCAACTTGTACAAGCAACCCATGTTCACATACAAATCTGCTATGAAATGTTGTTTCTGAATCCTAAAATAAACAAAATGTTTTGATTACGCACAACATTAACTTGTACAAAATTACTGAAAAAATAGAACAATTATTCGTTAGCACCTTTAATGTCGGAGGAAATGAACCGTACAAACTTACATCTATCATGAACCAATATGTAAGTAAGGAATCCAAAAGTGCTACAGTTTTCCTTTCCAAGCACACCCCCCTCCCCCGCCTCAATGTTGGCAATGTTGGTTGGTGTGGAAATCTCTAAGTGCTGACTTGAAAGGGCGTTTGAACCACATGACATTTGACTGGCATGCGCTTGTGGGTGTACCCAAAGTATTTGATTAAATTTATCGCTTGGTGTGGAAATTCTCAAACATGGTAGGCCTATAACACACAATGGCTTTACACATTGTGTACATAGCATGCGAGTTTGTTTTCTATTAGAGGTCGAACTGCATACAACACAGTCTCGTTTCTTCCCGCCAACATTCGTACTAGGAAAGTGCTGACTTGAAAGGGAGATCGAACCACATGATAGTTGACTGGCATGCTGGACGGAGTTGTGCTCCAAGGTGGAAATAAGTCCCTCTATCACCTTGACCCGGAAATCCAAAGTAGACAAGCTATCGTTTGTATGGATTCTGTTGTATACGACATTAGCATTAAGCAAACAGATGTTCATGATGATGGTGATAAAAACTCGTTTCCACCATGTTAGTGTTCTGTGGCTGTGCGTATAGTACGTGCACATTAATTGTCCTGCCAAATCAGTACCACCCATGTATTTTTTATAATCGTTGACGATGCACGGTTTTTGGATATCACAATGGCCTGTTGAAGTTTTCTGGCAGCGAATATGTTTACTAGTGACACTGCAATCGCCATAGTTTGACAGGAGTGACACGATTTGTGTCCTGCCACGTAATGCAATAGTTGGCCTGCTTTCTGATAACATTGGGGGTCAGCTCCGCTTTTCATGGGGAACTTCTTGGGGTTTGCACCGGGAATTCCTAGGGTGGTATAGCACAAAGTTCCACAAGCTCCGAACTCTACCTCGGACAATTTGAAGCCAGAGCCGGGCTATTAAACCAATTGTCCATGTAGATGCAATGTCCTTTATGTTCGAGTCCCTGCAAATGGTTCAAGACTACCTTGCCTGGTGCGCCAAGATCGGATGGATGGTGTGTTTAAGGACTGACTTTGTGGTGACCTGGGCTGGGAGCCTTTGAACAAGTCCCAGGCATATGTGTGTACCCCGTGTCTGATTCGTTCAATGACAAAATTTCCAATCCCCATTTGGCGGCCTTTCGTGGCATGTACTGTTTGACGCAGAGTCGTCTTTTGAACTTTACCATAATCTCTTCCGGTGAAAGGTTTCGTCCAGGCCGGTACAACCGGAGGAATGATGGTAGTACAATGTCTAACAGTCGGCGTACTTTTCAAAGTTTGCCACGCCGGGAGAGTCGTCCTCCACATCTCTGTTGCTGGCGAGGTGGAAAATCGAAGGATTACAGTAAATCGGATACGAGCCATGGTTGCCGAGTACAGGACTTCAGACCTGGACCAATGCATGGAGTAAGGAGGCCTTTTGTTGATTCCCATGCAAAGAAGTAGGGCCACGAATGCCATCATTTCAGATACATTAGTTGGTCTCCAAGCAGGCTGATTTTCTGCACCCGAACACAAAGTTTGATCAGCATAACGATTTGTCTCATCTACAATCATCTGCCACACTGCTTCACAAAAGTACAGTTTGAAGATTTGTATGGGTGAGAACCCACTGAAGTCTTCGGTAGCCCCGGTGTTTGCTGTAAATTGCACGGGCGGTCGCCGGGTGTAAGACTTTGCTTCGCCAGCCACACCAGAAATTCGGCTTCTTTGATGAACAGGATGTCGATGTTGAGGACATGTTGGACCCGCTATCGGCAAAGATTTCGTCCAAAATGTTAGCATTTTTATCGGCCATGTCAGATTCCATGAATGAAGATGGCATGGATGCTGACGCGGGATTAAACTTTGCCGGGGTGGAGCGCACGCGGGGCATGCATGGGATTGAGGGCGCAATCTACATTTTGAGAAGTTTACTGTTGGTGCGTGTGCCACGCAGGTCCCAGGTAAACAAAGAAATAGTTCAGCGCACAAAGGATGCAGTGGTCACGAAGTGGAATGTCTTTTTGAGTACATCTGGCTTGGCGGTACTGAAAGGGTTAGAGCACGAAGGTCAACTTGAACCAGGAGGGTTAGCACGGTCACAGTAAATAGATAAGACTGTGTGTGGATCGGCTCACTTTCTTAGAACTGCTAAGTCAAAAAAATAAGCTAAACACAACAAAATATCGCTTTGCGGAAAAAAGGTTACCGGCCAACCACCATTTAAAATGTACCATCTGTAACTGGTATCCTGATCATTTGTGCTTAATAGCAGAAAATCGTTTAGCACATTTTTGCTTAAACAGCTCTATGAAATTGGCCCAAGGTCAATAGTTTTTGTCAGCAGTTAAACGGAAATTGAGAATGACTTGCCCTCATTGAGTCGAGCTTTTGGAGGTGAATATGTCGACGAATGGGATGATGATGCAGTAATGCTTCCATCAGGGATCGCTCCACTCTCCATTCCCAACGGTCCACTGGTACATGCTGGTCCTGAAATAAGCCGATAAAACTTTGCGATAATTACATTCAATCTAAACTATAGTAAACTCTACTTTTCAGTTCTCAACAAGAAACCAAAGAAAAGTCGGAAGATGGTCACGTTTTGGAGAAAACAAAAAACGTCTAAGGTTTACGACGAAGTTTGTTCACATTTTGGCCTAAATCGACAGTATCAATCAAAATAATGAACTTTAGTTTGAGAGGTTAGAAATTACAGTTTTTAAAGTTACATGGCCCGATTTTCAGAGAAAGACGTTTAGAGGGAATTTTTTTAACGAATTTAGACAGAATGATGCTGTTTCAAAACGAGCAATGCAAACAATACATGTAGGTTTTTAAACCTTATTTGTACACGGTGCAGAGGACGTAAATAATGTAGGGAACGCGACAATAACTCATCTTTATTGTTGGACTGATCATTGGCGGTTTGTTTGTCTGTTGGGGGTGTTTGTTTGTTTGTTTATTTGCTTGTTTGATTGTTTGTCGGTCGGTCGGTCGGTCGGTCGGTCGATCGGTCGGTCGGTCGGTCGGTCGGTCGGTCGGTCGGTCGGTCGGTCGGTCGGTCGGTCGGTCGGTCGGTCGGTCGGTCGGTCGGTCGGTCGGTCGGTCGGTCGGTCGGTCGGTCGGTCGGTCGGTCGGTCGGTCGGTCGGTCGGTCGGTCGGTCGGTCGGTCGGTCGGTCGGTCGGTCGGTCGGTCGGTCGGTCGGTCGGTCGGTCGGTCGGTCGGTCGGTCGGTCGGTCGGTCGGTCGGTCGGTCGGTCGGTCAGTAGGTCGGTCGGCCAGACGATCGGTCGGTCGGTCGATCGGTCGGTCGGTCAGTAGGTCGGTCGGCCAGACGGTCGGTCGATCGGTCGGTCGGTCGGTTGGCTGGTCGGTCGGTTGGTAAATGTATAAATAAAGTAAGTAGTTACCGTCTGAGAATGATCCTGGGGTTTCCTTGCTGTTGATTGGATGGGCCAGACAAAGTCCTGGATTACACAAGCAAGGTGAAAAAACATAAAAGAGAACAGGAAAAGAATACATGGATTGTATGTTACTTCCATATTTTTTTGATGTTTGAATTTATGTCTAAAACCCTGCAGTAAGGAACGCTGTCAGCACAAAGTGACATATTTTAATGTTTTCATTGTCTTAACCACATCTATACACACTGGTCAGCTCATACGCAATTAAATGCTAAGCTGGACCATGCCACACGTGCTAGAGGGGGTGTCGATCAACAGGGGTCAGTGATTTGGTTGAGGCAGGACGAAACTCCGCCATCATCCGTTGAGTGCAAAATCGGTATGTCAACTTATTAATGGTAAGTTACACAAAAGTATAAAACCTACTTAGTTAAGCAAACAAATAACTTCAGCGGCTTAAATTAACCCAGGCAAATCTCGAATATGTAAACAACACACTTAGATACAAAAACAACAACAATTAAAATTACAATAAATAAAACAAAACTATTGAAAAGGGTTGGAAGCATGTACAGCGTGATAGGGGGCGCTGCAACCAAACAGATCCCATCGCTTGAGGGTTTAAAGAGTATGTTATTTTCAAATTAGGTTCAAGCAAACATTTCCTTTACTGCAGCATTATTTTAGAATAGGTAAAATTTTATTAATTTTGAAGGAAAATTTGTTAACTCAAAAGTAATGTTAATAAAATATACATTTTATATCATTCCTAATTCAATAGCATAAAATAAACTAGTGGTAGTTGTTAATTAATAATACCATATATTAAACATTTACTTAAGAACAAACTTGTTGTCATTAACAACAGAAATTTTATTGGGTCAAATCGCCGAGAATACAAATATTTGCATTTGAAGAGAAGTAGCTCTCCCAGGTTTATTTCCCAGAAACAGTCTTTTGTATATAACACCAATTGCAAAAATGGATCTCGATGTTAAGTTTTTGTTTAAAAATGTTGAAATGTTGTACTTTTTATATCAGACGGATTCAAAACTTAAGGTAAAATCTACAAACACCTCTAGTATTTTTTGTAGCAATCTGAAGATGCCTTTTGAAGTTAAGTCGCATTACAACACCCAACAATTCTACCACTAAAAATAGCTTCAGGATCGTTTGTATACCTCTTGAGATGTTGGAAACATAAATATTCATGATACTGTTACGCAAGCAATTAATTAACATTAATAACCAAATTACATCGAATGACTGTTTGCGTTGCATAAGTGTTCTTAAGTTGAATGGCTCAATTTTCGCCGAATGGCCCGATTTTGATGCTGTTTCAAAACAAAAAAATAAAATATGCTAAAACTTTCTCACAAACCACAGAAAATTCACAAAATGCATCCCAATTGTTTGTAAATAGCTAATGAACTTCTGATTTAATATCGGGGTCCAATATAAAACTTTCAGTTGTTTATTGAGTTATCATTGACGGGCGATACAATATAAACGAAAGATTATATAACTTTCTCGAATCTATAAAAATAACTATTAAAATGTTAATCCAAACTTTCGAGTCAAATCGGCCAGAAATAGACATAGCATATTAATGCCATGACACTTTATTATTTCAACCAAACTGGGTTTTTGCATGAACACTGATCAATGTGCTTTTGGCAGTGGAAAGTAAAATAATACTACAGCAAGCAAATTATAATTTTGACGAGACAAATAGCTATTCTGACTTATACACGTCGGAACAATTAAAACAGCATAGAAACAAATTATCGGCAGGTTGGTTAGAATGGCTCATAAGTTACCAGAAACAAAAGTGACATCCATCTGTCAGGTTGGAGCAAGTAATAATCAATAACAATAATAGTGGATGAAAACAAAAATAAAAAGGCGTTTCGGCTGCATGGCCAAACGCACAAAAATGTTGACGAAAGCAAATATGATTTAAGACGAGGGTCCAAACCTCCAATAAATAAACACCCACAAAAAATGTATGGAACGAGAGAATGATTCAAATTAATTTTTTAAAACCAAGTGGAACAGTGAGTGGGTAAAATAATATTTTGCCCCAAAATCGGGTAAATTAAATTTTAACTGAAAGAGTACTTAATGTAGTTTATCTTGCATATCGATATATCAAAGTTCATTTTACGACCAAGATGTCTTCATTTTTTTTATTCAATCAAACAATATCTTGATAAATCCCTTTTCATTTGACACGATGACGCTCATGATACTTATTTTAAAAAAATGCACTGATATTTTTTACAACAAAGTAATTTTGTACGCAGAAGTTGATTCAAGAAACACTCACCAAATAGAACTACACTAAGCAGCAGCATCGAACTTTCTAAGGTGCAAGAAGACATGGTAAGATGCTGGTAGATACAAGAAATAACTGCACAATATTCTATCTCAATGCACGGGCACGGTCATACTCTAACACAAGAAAACAAACTATGTGGTATATATTCATGTGCAATATTGTCAAAGATCTAAGTGGGTCATCTTGAAGCCTTGTAGCGGAAAGTTCAGTTTGAAAGAAACCGACTGGAAATAACAACTTAGTTTCTGTGAGACAGCAGTTCATAGTTTCAAGGTTGTTGGTTAAAGTTACATTTGCATCAAAGAAGTTTCAGTTGTAACTTATTGAAGCTTTATTTTCTCTATCATTTTTTATAAAACGGGCACAAATTGTAAACCAGAAATTAGTTAATGACCAATAAATATGTTTTACACTTCCCCTTTGCTCGATCGTTCATTTCAAAGTTTTCCGTACTCGGAGAACCACGGATACGTAATCGAAGTCCCAACAAGTACACGTACTTAAGTACTACCCGGACACGTTTGATTATTGGTATCCGGCCTAAAAAGTGCTTGACTACAACATTGACCTTGAGAAAGATTGTCTGACTGATGTGAATCTACTGCCACTCATCACAATTTAACCTAGATGCAAAAAGGGTCGATACTAATCAACTTTACAGTTACTTTTTAATTTTAGTTTGTATTTTAACTTAATTCAGTATATCTCTAAAGGTATACTATATTCAAAAAGCAATATTTTATGTACTTGAAAATGAAAAGACAAAGGCAGCTCAAAACGCAGAGCGATAAAGTCGTTCTACTCAACGTGTACGATGCGAATCTTAAAGAAGCACCTCTCTACGATGCCTTGATTATCGATGTTGCCAGTAAAAGGCTGCAAGGGGAGATAAACACAACGTGTTTCTTGTTTTATATCATAAGAATGCTAGTAACATGCAATATTCAGCCGCCGCGTGTAAGCGGTCATAGCATAGCTTAATAGGACATATGTCATTGCACATCTTCATTTTATAGGCGGGAAGGGAATGGGGGGTCGGGTGGAAACAATGAAAACTAGATGCCTTGACACTGTGCTGCCTCATCAATTTTCGGAAGATTAAAATATTTGTTTATGCCAGTGCGGAAATTGCAAAACAGTTTCCTGAGGTGGCCAATTCGAAGCGAATGGGTTTTTGGGTTTTTTTGGGGGGGGGATTTGTCGGTTTCAACCATCATATACTGTGTTTATTTTTAGCTCATCCATAAGGGACCAGGGCCCAATTTTATAGAGCTGCTTAAGCACAAATGAACACATCACAACAACTTTTTGTTTACCAAAATAAGGTTACCAGCTAAACTGCCGTGTTACATGTACAATATGTGACTGGTATCCTGCTAATTTTTGTTTGGCAGGCTATTGTTAAGCATCATTATCTGCTTAATATCTCTATGAGATTGGGCCCTGAGATAAGTCGGTCTTGTTATAAGTGCCAACATAATAAATTTGTGCGAAGTCTATGAAAAAGTGCCAACAGTTTGGATTGTTTGAACACTTTAGTTTGTGATAGGGGGACACGTATCTTGAAAAGAGTGTTGTCACCTCAAGTTTCTATTGCGATTATAACATTCCATTGTAAAATCCCACAAGCTTAAAGTTGTAAGTACTGGTAGCCGTGCATAAATGTGACTTGCTCAGTATGTCAGGTGTATCTTTTGTCTACAATACTTTGGGGATTTCAGGAGCACGGTAGACTACAAATGACACTCCTCCCAAAAGAGATTTTACACACGGTTGTATCCTCAAGTGTTTATTATTTATTATTACCTCTTATTCTCGCTAAGTTGCCTTAAAAAAAAACACTGGCTTGATTTCTACTGAACTTTAAGTCAAATGTATCGCGCGTAGCCAGTCAACCTTCCTGCCCAGCCAAGTCCAAAGACGTCAGCTCCTGTGTGTGAATGCCTGCATGGGGGGGGGGGGGGGGGGTGATAGATTCACAGCTTCAACACTGGGTCGTGAGGCCTTGTCATCACCGCAGTAAAGGGTGGACTTATATGGGTGGATATACAGGCTGTGGGCCTTGCCGAGTGGAGGGGAGGGGTGGACGGACCTATGGTTATTGGAGGATGGGGTGGATGTGCCTTGATGGATTCTGGGTGGATTGTTGGTGGATTGGGTGGATGGGGCGAATGGGGTGGATTATTCGAGAATAAGGTGTGGATCACACGCAGTGGAACACATAACAATAATCGTACAACAAACTATTGACACAAGATTGTTTAACTTCTTTGGTCCCAGCCGTTGAAGAAGTGAGATTTATTCTCACCAGCTCTGCCTTTTATAGGCCAGTAACCCTATTACAAAGAATAACACTGTTTAGCAATGCCCACGGTTTACCCAATCACATTTAAGTAGGTAACTTTAGACCCGCCTAGTTATACAATGCATTTGCACCATACAGTTGGAACTTATATAATTAAACTTGTAGTTAGTGATTCATTACAATAATTATTAAGCATGCACATTCGGTTGCTTTGTAAATAGTTTGCTCTGCGGTTCTTCAGCTTCGCAATGTTATCATTAAACTGAATTGATTTATTCTTCGTAAAACGTGTTTTCTGAAAACCAATTTGTCCTGACTCCTGAGTCTCCCTGTGACTATGTACTGTATATATACTGAACTTTTTACAATTTCCATCCGTGACAGAAAAGTCCGTAGGTTATGGTTCAACCAGATTTTTCTGAGTTTGTCTGTACTATAAGAATAAAAAGGGTCGTACAACTTTTTTTTTAAGAGCAATTTCTTTCTGCTGAGAAACGGTGTGATCCTTTTATGGAAGAACTCAAAGCATATTTTCTGTGCGCTTTATAAGCTGCACTTTATCCGTCAAAATTTCAGCGTTTTACTATCGTTTTTCTTTATCTCTTTACAAAAAATAATCCCATTACATATTTTGTGTTGTCATTGAGATAAAGATAGATTGACCTTCTCTGTTTTTATTATAGTTGAATTGATCTCATCCTTACTCTTGCTTTGTTCTTTCTCTCTCTCTCTCTCTCTCTCTCTCTCTCTCTCTCTCTCTCTCTCTCTCTCTCTCTCTCTCTCTCTCTCTCTCTCTCTCTCTCTCTCTCTCTCTCTCTCTCTCTTGCTCTCTTTTAAATTAATGTCAACCTGGCTGTGAACCTGACCTGTGAACCTGACAAGCTGTTTTCCTAAATTTCTTTGAAACGAAAACTTCTTATTATACACGTGACTTGATTAGAAAATGGGAACCTAAAAGCGTCTACTGGGAGGGCCCGATTTCATTAGCACACTCTCTGTTTACCGGGCACTTTTAAGTGCGTGATTATATGTGCCTTTAGTAATCTTAGAATTCTGCTATAGGCCAATACTGGCTCAGTTATAATACAATGTTGGTAATGATACTAAGATATACATAAAACTTTAAAGACTTTTACCAGGCAGACACCATCTTTGTTTGGTCTCCTGTGACATGCAAAGATATTACACTGATTGTACTTCAACCCCAATATTGTTACTTCACGTTACAGGTTTTGATTAATGATTGATGACGAGTAATAATAACAAGGCTTGGATTCAAGACACATTGAAAGTCCCCGTTTAAATATTAGTCTATCTAATAGACGAGCCGATCATGCACAGGAACTTTAGTCAAACACTTCAGCCCAAAGTTAGGAAGACCGTGACTTGTGTAATGTTTAACTTTGAAAAGCCACTGCCGTTGACGTTCAAGGCTCCATTCGCGGTATCTATATAAAAAAAGATGGACACGTGATGGTTATCTTATGTGGGCTTCGTGGTACAGTACAATAGGCTGATGTTAAACTATGTTTATTTCATGAAAACGAAGATTCACACGTGATAGCCGTGCATGCTTTGTGTGATTAAAGACACGCCAAATGTACCCCCCCCCCCCCTCCGGGACACATCAAACAAACAGGCGGACGGGAAAAAATTTGAACCTACACTAACCCCGCATACGCATAGTAAAAGTATCAATTGATAGAATGTGCTTTGACTATTCATAAACTATTTAAATGTTTAGAAATGGTTATTCTTAGTAAATGTTTTTTTAGGTTTTCCTATCCCATGCCCATTTAACAAATAATTTATAAAGGAAACGGACATTTCAATATTGCTTAAAACCCTGCGCGATACACAACTCTGCTGTTAGTGACAGCACACAATCTTTGGTTGGTTAATTAATGCTTTAATCAAATGTTTTCATTTTGTGTGTAGTCTATTCTCATTTCAACGCAAACAAACTGGAAAATGTCACTTTGTTCAGCCTGTTGTTCGGCTGTTTGAATGCTTTGCCCCACTGCCTTGTTTACAAACCCCTGGGAGCATTATACTGAACAACAAAATAGCTAGACTTTTTGTTGATGATTGATATTTGCATACCCTCAGAAGAGCAAATAACTTCAAGAAAATGTAAAAATACGTTTTTGATTAGTGTAAACAATGCATTTTCCTTGTTATGTGTTATTCCTTTAATTATTTTAATTACCTGAACATCTATTGCAAGAGCTCCTGGTCGAAGATAACCATTTGTCGCCAACCTGTGATATGAAAATTATTTCCGTAAACAAAAATACAAATATAGGCTACGTGTTAATATTGCTTGTTGATCAAGAACGTGGCAAAGATTTGTCTTTAAGAAGTTAAACTGATTAATTGTTTCTAGATAAAAGGGTATGCGCAACAGTGGAAGATTGAAAACATAAAGCTCACTTGTTGGAAAACTCCCCTTGAAATGATGACTGAAAAACCATAGTTTTAACAATGAGTAAAACATTTTAGTTTTTGATCTTGTGAGTCAAAATAATGATGTTTGAAAGCAGTTAAAATGGTGATGGAGTTTTTCACAATTTTCACAACTCACTCCGATACCCGTTGAGCTTAAACTGTCACTGGCTTGTTATTGGGACAGTTGCATGTTGGGTCACACAAAGTGCAGAAGTTGATGGTTGGCCACGTGTTATTAGTCAGTACTGGGAGTAAAATGAAGTAAAGTTTGGCCTTACCCTTTTTAACGACATTCAATGTCAATTTAAAATTGTGGTGTAATGTAAAGTAAAATTATTAATCAAACAGAATTATACACTTTAATTTTCTTTTTTAATAACTCTCGGGTCACAATGGATCCGGGTTCCGATCCCCAATTCAATTCAATTCAACATGGTTTATTACACTCACGAATAGCAGCAAAAGCTGAACTGCACGTGGTTTACATAAAAAGTAATAAATAAAATAACATTAAAAATTACATATGGGTTGGAAAGACATTGTGGAAATAGATTAAAAAGCAATAATTCAGTTTATCATCAATAAATGATAAAATTCCTTATACTCAGTGAACATGTTTAATTTTAACGCCGTCCGACATATGGCTTTTTGTGTATAAATGTACATGTATGTTTTTACATTGTTGGTGCGCACGCGCACGGTGTAACAGGTTTACTGGGGACCTCAGAAGTGTGTTTCTGGGTCAAGGTCTGTGTTGCATTAATATTTTCATTGCAAATAATTTTTATTGATCGGGCGATGTTGTAAGTTTTACTTTTATCCAATCAGCTATTGCGGATTAGCGTGGGTTGTATAATTTTGCGGGAAATTCCTCACTTTGTCACAGTCAACCAAAGTGTTTAGACATTAAAATTTGTTGTCTATACTAAATCAACGTAAACTGTATGACTGTCATATATCAATTGCTTTGAGTGGATGAAATATTACTTTGAGGTGGAATAGCCGTTTACCGTTGGTTGAAGTAGATATTTGCAGTTGGTTTGGAGTAGCTGTTTATGGTTGAATTTTGGTGAAACCTGAAAGAAAAGCCGAAGTTCTTTATACGCCCGACATGCCGAGGGTAAATCGCCAGGCCCCGCGAGCCCGTCAGACGGAAGGGGTTGTTACTAAGCGCAAGAAGAGTTCTCGCCCTCGGAAGTGTGCTGGGGCCGAGCCAGATGCGCCTGAAGTCCAACAGTCTGCTCCATCGACAACTGCCGCTCCAATCGTTGGCGTGAGTGCAGCTTTGCCAGCAACGAATTTACAGCCTCCTGGTTGCCATGGACCAACGATTAACATGACTCCATTGCCTGGGCCGGTACCGACGACGGTGACGACCAGTTCCTCCGCTGCCAGCGTCAGTACGGGAGTTCCGCCTGTTAGTGTTAGCGCGCCAATATACACACCGGTTGCAGGACCCGGTGGTGAGTATGGACAGCCCCTATTTTTGAACTCGGGTCAAGACTCAGGCGTGGCTAGTGGTGTTTTAGAAGGGGTGGGACAGCCTCAGGCAATTGTTCAAGTGGGTTTTGGATCCCCACTGGGGTTACATGTTCCTCTTCAAGTCAAAGAAACAATTTGGCAGAGCTCGTTTGTGGACCTGGGTTTGCTATGCAGTGATAATGCGTCTGCAGTTTTTGCAAAATCCGAGCATGCCGTCTCCACTGCTGTTTCTCTTGTCGTGGAAGGGGGACAATTGGTGCTGCGTAAGCCGGGAAAAAGCAAAACAATTGAATCAATTGATGTGTGGCAATCTGCTTTTCGCACATTTACGTCAATTTTTCAGTCACGGCATCCATCCCGCTGCGCCAAGCTTCTGAAACATGCTGAAATTATAAGGCTTGCCGCGATCCAATGTCCTGGGTTTGGTTGGCGTGTTTATGACCAGCAGTTTCGCTTGAAACAAGAGTTGAACCCCATGCACGCATGGGGCGATATTGACATAGAGCTGTGGCTTACTGTTACAGCCGCTGGGGTCACTGCACCAGAATCACTTCGCAGCAATTCCCAGACCACGGTGCAATCTTATAAGTATAAGGGCACTGCTAATAGTAATACTACTGCTATGCCTTTAACAGCAGTCAGGGCTGTCATTATAGAGATTGCAAATTCAACCATCATTGCAGCAAATTCCAGTCTACTGGCCATGGGGCTAGTCAGTGTAAATTTGGACAGGGTGGTGGTGGTAATGCCGCACGGTGGGTGAATCACACTGTCACACATTCACAGGGTGCTTATAATAATACTAATAGGGCCATTGCTCATGCTTCGGCTCAGCCCCTCACCTAACACAGCGGCCAGGTAACGCTCATAAGGGCAGTGCGACAGTGAAAACTCAAATCACTGCTTGTGCGGCCCAGCCGGGAAATGGGAATTGTTCTTTTCGAGGGCTTACCAACCCCAATTAAACTTTCAGTTCTAGATACATGGCTAATTTGGTATGATGCAAATGTTTCTAAGTTTTTGCATTTTGGCTTTGCCTTTGGTTTTTCCCTAGAGTATACTGGCCACAGGGTGGCTCGTGATTCGGAATGATTGGCTTCTGCGTTAGAGCGGCCACAGGTGGTACAGCAAAAACTATCAAATGAAATAGCGTTGGGTAGGGTGGCTGGACCATTTTCTGGTCGGCCGCTCGCTAATTTGCAATGCTCCCCGATAGGTTTAGTTCCGAAACACGAGCCAAACACATTCCGCCTCATACATCATTTGTCTTTCCCCACTGGCCAATCAATTAACGACTTCATTTGCAGAGGTTCATGTACGGTTCATTATGCATCCTTTGATAGGGCAGTGGGGTTGGCCGCTGAGGTGGGGTCGGGCGCATGGATGGCTAAGGCGGATGTTAAGTCGGCATTTCGACTACTCCCTGTGGCCCCTGCTGATTATGAATTACTAGGTTTTTCTTTTAATGGTTCGTTTTATTACGATAAGTGCCTACCCATGGGTTGTAGCATTTCATGTTCTTTGTTCGAGAAATTCAGTATATTTTTAGAGTGTAAAGTTAAACTCTTTTCTGGGTCTAGATTGTTGACACATTATCTTGATGATTTTCTGTTTGTGGGTGCATCTAAAGCAGAGTGTACACGTTTGCTAGTCACATTCGAAAGGGCTTGTGCCGAGCTGGGCGTTCCTTTGGCGAGGGAAAAAACTGTGGGCCCGGTGCAAATCATCACCTTTTTGGGGTTAGAGATTGATTCAATTCACGGCCAAGTGCGAGTTCCCCAGGCTAAAGTTACAGCAGTTGCCGCGCAAATTCAGCAAGCGCTGAGTAGGCGTAAGATTTCACTTGTGTGTATACAGTCCATTGTTGGCTCTTTAATTTTTGTGTGCAAGGCTGTTGCCCCTTGGCGTGCATTCCTGCGGCGTCTTATCGCTCTAACTCACGGGCTTTCTCGCCCTCATCACAGGCTACGCATTTCCAAAGGTGCCAGGCTAGACTTACTCGCATGGCTTAAGGTTTTGACCCATTTCAACGGTGTGGCTGTTTTTTCAAGCGTTTGGCAATCAAACGAAGCTATTGACTTGTTTGCCGATGCAGCCGGCAGTATTGGCTATGGGGCATATTTCAATGGCAAATGGGTTCGGGGTCTGTGGTCTGAAGAATTGTTGAACAACCCTCCATCTATTGCCTTTTTGGAGTTTTTCCCACTTTTAGTCGCATTGTTCTGCTGGGCTCCTCTGTTGGTGGGAAAACGAGTTATGTTCCATTCTGATAATTTTGCAGTGGTGCACATTATCAACAAAAAGTCTTCTCACTGCTCTCAGATTATGTGCCAAGTGCGTCCATTCGTTGTGCATTGCTTAAAGTTTAATATACTAATCAAGGCTGTTCACGTGCCTGGCAAATTGAACGTTATAGCAGATGCTTTATCACGCTTTCAGATGCGCAGGTTCCGAGAAGCGGCTCCTCAGGCAGATCCAGTAATGACACCACTTCCTGTTCTTCCTCAGCTTTGGTAGAAAGTGAGATTGACCGCTTGCTAAATGCAGCCATGGCGCACAATACACATAAGACATATGCGACAGGGTGGAAAGCCTTTTGCCAGTTTCGGCAGCGACAGCATCTAGGGTGGTCGCCAGCATCGGTTGCCGAGGTTCGCCATTTTATTGCATGGCTGTCATTACGTGGTTTGTCTCCATCCACGATTGCCACTTAAGTGTAAGGGGTTGGTTATTTTCATAAAGTTCAAGGGGAAATGGATCCCACTAAAAAAAATTTGGTTGGGAAACTTATGGAGGGTGCACGGCGTGGATCCCCTACTCAAGACGCCCGTGATCCAATTTCTCTGCCAATGTTAGCGCAATTGGTGGCCGTGCTGCCGAAGATTTGCTCCTCAACATTTGAGGCAGTTATGTTCCGAGCCGTTTTCATATGCGCTTTCTTTGGATTTATGCGCGTTGGAGAATTTACAGTTCAGAGTGCACGCCAATCTTCGGGCTCAATTTTAGCCCTGTCAGACGTAAAAATTCTTCATGCTAACACTCCAGAAGTATCGGCTCAAATTAGTTTTCGCCACGCAAAGAACAATCAGTCAGGACTGCCTCAACACATTCGGTTGGTAAAATCGGGTGACAAGTCAGTTTGCCCAGTTCAAGCTTTACTTGACTTCATGGCTGTTCGCCCTTTTCTTGCTGGTCCTTTGTTTTGCCATTTCGATGGGCGTCCTTTAACTCGGTACCAATTTGCCAGCGTGTTGGATAAGGCCGTGAAGTTCGCAGGGTTCACAGGGTATTGTATTCGCGGTCATTCTTTCCGTATCGGTGCAGCATCCACGGCGTCAGAATTGGGGCGTTCAGAAGGCGATATTCGGCAAATGGGCCGGTGGCGTTCTGCCGCGTGCTTAAGTTACATTCGTCCCGCTCCTGCGTGTGGACTTTCTGAGTGATTATTTCATTCCATGACACAGTATTTTGGTTATTCACTTAATAGGTTCTGTTTGGATCATTGGGGATTCTCTTGTTCGTCGGGCAGAGTGTCCGCTGGGGTTATCAGTGAGGGTTTTGTGGAAAGGACGAGGCGGTGCTCACATTTCCCACTTCCGTGACTTAATGTCCGACTTGACAAGGAAAAGCCCTCCTCCAGCTCTGCTGATTGTGCATTTGGGCACTAATGATATAGTAGCTGTAGATGAGTTTGCCTTGCGTTTACTACATGATGTTGTGTTACTTATGCCAAAGACTATACTGGTTTGGTCAGATATTCTGCCGCGTATTTTCTATGTGGGCGCACGCTCTCAATCAGCGATTGAGCGCAAGCGGCGCACGGTTAATCGTTATGCTAAGTCTCAATGCACGGCGCTTAATGCGTACTGCCTACACCATCCACAATTTGTGTGGTCAGAGACATCACTGTTCAAAAATGATGGGGTGCACTTGTCGCAAATGGGTAACCAGATGTTTGTTGACAATATGCGCAACTGCATTAGGTTTTGCTTGCACTTATAATAATTTCAAGCGAGCGCAATTGTTATTTCCTGTTGTTGGGGCTATCTTCCCTTGGTGGGCGCGTGTGGCAAGTTTTCACGGTAAGGATAGCCACCAAACACATTTGTGGCGCTTTTGGGGGGTAATTAAGCCAGTTGTATCATTTTATCACATAACTGATCAAATGCATTATACTCAACGGGGAAAACTAGCCGGTTTGTTTTTTACACTGCCCTAGGCACTTGGTGTCTTGGTCTGGCCTGTCTGCGGACATGGTCAGAAATAACTTCCGGTTTGGGGGATCGGGCGATCGGGCGGCGTCCAATGAGCAGCAAGTGGGCCCGCCAAAAAATTGTGGTCCGGCTGTAGAGCGGGAAATGGGCAAGGCTGGGCTCACTTTATGTCTTAGCTTCAAACAGGAAACAACGATCTCTATAAAAATATTTTTGCTATACCAAAAGAATCGTGTTTTTCTGCGGAAAGTTTCTTTGACTTGCCAGCTTTTGGATTAAACGAGTTGAGTTTGAAAGATCAAGTGCTAAACGGAGTTCAATCCTGTTACAAAATCGGAAGAAATATCTCTTGTCGCTTGTCCGCCATCATGCCCCGTCCCAGCAAGCGGAAGGTGACCACGCCGGCACGCCCGAGGAGGGTGGAGGTACCTACCAGGGGCCGTGGACGCAAACGGTCGACTACGGCTAGAGGACAGGCAGCGGGACTGGCACAGCCAACAACGACGCCTGTCGTGCAGCAGCCACCACCGCAGCCAGCACCGCAGCCAGGACCGCAAGGACAGCCAACACCGCAAGCACCGCAGCCACCACTGCAGCCAGCCTCCACAGTGCAACTGGGACACCCAGCTCCTGCCCCAAGTCAGCAAGTGGGGGGACAGCCGGCAACAGCGAATACGGGCGTCTTCCACCAAGCTACCGCCGGGTTGGGTGAGTTGGGGAACATGCATGGTACCGGCTTTCCCATGTCATTTAATATGATGGTACCTGGGACACAAACTCCAGGGGCTTTTCCCTGTGCCAGTAGCAGTAATAGTAATGGGGGGCTACCAGGTGTTATGCCAGGCACCACTTTTAATTCCAATAGTTTTCCCTCATCGGTTCCAATGGGGGGCATGCCCTCCCAAACGTTGGGAGTGGGGAGTTCGCAGGCCACCTACCCGACCCCTCATAGCGTTTTGCCCGATCTACAGGCGATCGTTGTCGATGGGGTTTCAACCCAGCCCCTCCCCATCCCCAGAATTGGGTCCACTAGTCTTTTGTGTGAGCATGTGTCCCAGTCAGTTAAGGAGAAAATTTGGAGGAGCGAGTATATTGACATGTCTTTGCTAATTCATGACAGTGCGGCTGCAGCCCTAGTTCGCTCTCAAAAGGCATCAGAAGTGTCACTAGTGGTGGAAGGTAATAAAATGTTCTTGCGTCCTAACTCCGCTAGCATTGGCCGCCAACATAAGCTGGATTCATGGGAAACATGGATTCCGGCATTTCACACTTTCATGGCGGTTTATTTAATGCAGTTCCCCCTACGAGCCATCGAAATGCTAAAATATGCAGAAATTGTCCGCACGGCAGCTGTTCAATTTCCAGGCACTGGTTGGAAGCTCTATGACGAACAGTTTCGGATTGGGCAGCAAATGCAACCAACTAGGTCATGGGCGGAGTTAGATGCCGAGTTATGGTTAACTGTTGCCGCTTCCACAGTGGCAGCTGCCGCAACCCCACGTGACAATGTCCAGCTGCGGGTTAGTGGGAAATTGTGCTATGCATTTAATGGTCCCAATGGCTGTAGATTCATTGGATGCAAATACATGCACCAATGCACGAAGTGCTGTAGGTCGGGGCACGGGGCGCTTGCGTGCAGGGGGGGTACCCAGTCCAGACATGCCAGAGTCACACAGAGGGACCAAAAGGGATCATTTAATAAGAAGCGGGTTCACACACAGGGCGGGCAGTTTTCGACTGTTGCAGCCCCCCCCCCCCCGCCCGACAGGGGCGTTGCTACTACCAAGGGTAATTTTCGTGCTCCCAACCCCAATTAAGTTAGTGGTTTTGAGTAGGTGCATTAGCACAGCCCAATATTGTCATTGAAAAGCTTGCTACGGAAATTCAGGCTGGGCGTATAGCGGGGCCTTTCGCGTCCCGACCCCTTAAGCAACTTCAATGTTCACCTATTGGGATCGTGCCGAAAAGGGAACCAGGCTCATTTCGTATGATTCACCATTTGTCATTTCCACAAGGTTGTGCAATTAATGATTTTATTGACAAAGAGCAGTGTAATGTCAAATACGCATCATTTGATGTGGCAGTTCAATTAGTTATGCAATCAGAAAAAGGGGCATGGCTTGCCAAATCGGACATTAAATCAGCATTTCGCCTTCTTCCGGTTTCTCCCAGGGACTATGAGCTTTTGGGGTTCACTTTTGCTAACCAGTTTTATTTTGATAAATGTCTACCGATGGGATGCTCTATTTCATGTGCACTTTTTGAAAAGTTTAGCACTTTCCTTGAGTTCCGGGTGCGCCAAATGGCGGCGGTTGGCCACGTTACGCATTATCTTGATGATTTTTTGTTCATTGCTCCCTCCAAAGAGGCATGCCAACTTGTCCGCTTGGCCAACTTTACTGCTGCATGTGGGGAACTCGGGGTGCCTATTGCTAACGATAAAACTGAAGGTCCAGTGCGGGTGCTAACGTACCTGGGGCTTGTTATTGATACGGTGTCCTGCCAGGTTAAAGTTCCCGCTGACAAAATCACAAAAATCACTAGGCAGATTGAAGGAACGCTCAGTAGACCTAAAGCCACATTATGCCAAATTCAGTCCCTACTCGGTTCGCTTAACTTTATTTGTAGAGCAGTTGCACCAGGGAGGGCTTTTACGCGGCGGCTTATTGCCTTAACCAAAGGCCTCCAACACCCTCAACATAAGGTGCGTATTACTAATGGGGCAAAACTAGATTTGCTCATGTGGCTCACATTCATCCGCGATTACAACGGGGTGACTCCCTTCCTCCCGCAGGTTTGGGAGTCGTCTGACACACTCGAATTGTTTACTGATGCATCGGGTTCTATTGGCTATGGTGCGTATTTTTGGGGGGAAGTGGTTACAGGGTCGCTGGCCTCCAAACTTTGCGTCTCAACCATCCATTGCATTGTTAGAACTTTTCCCCATAGTGGTTGCCATTCTTTGTTGGGGGCGACTGTTATCTAACCGCAAGGTTAAGTTTCGTTCCGACAATATAGCAGTAGTACACATGGTCAACAGTCAGTCTTCGCAATGCCCAAAGGCTATGCACCTTTTACGTTTACTGGTTTTAGAATGCTTGAGATTCAATATTGTCTTCTAAGCGGTCCACATTCCAGGCGTGGTTAATAGTATAGCCGACGCTCTTTCTCGTTTTCAGATGCAGCGCTTCTTTTCCCTGGCCCCTCAGGCAGATCTAGTCAGTACTCCATTGCCGACCCTTCCACAGGTATGGTAGGGCGCGAAATTGGTAGACTATTGTCATTAGCGTTTGCTCAAAACACGCACAAGGTTTATCATTCTGGGTGGTCTGCATTTGGTAGATTTTTGCAGGCTCGACCATACTCACTAAGCGCACCCGTTGTGCCACAAACGATTTGTGAATTTATTGCTTGGCTTTCCTTGCAGCAGTATTCCCCCTCAACCATTGTAACATATGTAGCAGGTGTGGGTTGTCATCTTAAACTCAGTGGCAAACCAGACCCAACGAGTGCTTTTGTAGTTTTCAAACTGCTAGAAAGGTGCAGGCGAGGTGCTGTGCGACGTGACCGGCGGTCCTCAATTTCAATTCCCTTGCTGCGAAAGTTGTTGGCTGTGCTGCCACTAGTATGCACATCTACATTTGAAGTTAGGCTTTTTCGAGCTGCAATGCTGCTAGCGTTTTTTGTTTTTTTGAGGGTCGGGGAGTTTGCGGCACCCTCCAAAACCAGGGTGTTGCCGACGGTGTTACAAATTGGCGATATTCAATTTTTGGAACCCAACCAGGGCTTCGCCACTGGTTTTGTTGTTGTGTCGTTGCGGCGTAGCAAGAATAATCAACATGGTCCCCCACAAAATATCCATATTGGTCAGGCTGTGGACACTGATCTATGCCCGGTTTCTGCGCTGAAAGACTTTGTCCACATTCGGCCAAACTTTCAAGGCATATTGTTCTGCCATGTTGGTGGGCTTCCCCTCACTCACTTTCAATTTAATGCAGTGTTGAAAAAGGCATTGGCAAAAGTGGGTGTGCAGGGTACACACTTCCGATCCCACTCATTTCGCATGGGGGCAGCCTCCACAGCTTTTGCGTTGGGGGTCCCCATGGAAGTCATAAAACGCATGGATCGTTGGCGCTCAATGCTTTATTAGGTTATATTCGGCAATTTCCATTTCCAGGTTTCCCAGGGAATTAGATCAAATTTCATTTGTTAATAGGTCCATCAGAGGTGTGGATTGTGGGTGATTCCTTGGTGCGTTGGGCAATGAGATGGCAGTCCCGTCCAAAGTTCGTTGGAAAGGAAAAGGTGGCGCACACCTCCACGAAATTCCTCAGTTGCTGGGCCAGATGGGTTGTGGGTATCCTTCTTTAATTATTTTGCATATTGGATCAAATGATTTGGTTAGCAATAACTTTTTCGCGATTCGACAGAGAATCACTTTGGCGATTGCACACTGCAAAGAGCAGTTTCCGGCGGCCACGCTGGTATGGTCAGACATACTCCCTCGTATGTTTTACTACGGCGCCGTTTCACAACCATCTTTAGAGCGGGTGCGTAAACTGGCCAACCGGTGGGCGAGGAATCAATGCCGGAAAAAGGGGGCTCGAGTCCTCCAGCACCCAGAATTCCACTGGTCCAATTGCAGCCAATTTCGGCGGGATGGTGTGCATCTTTCTCCTGAAGGCAATGCCATTTTCCGTGCGAACCTTTGCAACTGTATTTTAGCATTGCTTTAGTTTTTCTCTGTTGAACGCCTTGGTGGGGCAAGGGGTCTGATTTCTCTTTCTGTGGGTCGCGTTCCTCGCGGTTGGCATTTTTTTGTTCCGAATAGAAATCAAATCCCTCTTGTTCTTTAAGGGCTTGGTTAATTCAAGGGGTTGAGTGAATACTTTATTTAAATATCATACAGCATGTTTGGTAACATTAATGTTGATATTGTAAGATTTAGGATCAGGATAGCGCCGTGATGTGCCACACGGGCTATTATATGCCATACATACCAATGGCAGGAAATCAACACATTGTAATTTATTAAATAAAACATACTTAATGTAAGGATTATTGTAGCTCTGGTATTAGTAGCGCCGTGATGTGCCACACGGGCTAATTTGGGCCATATGTACCAACGGCCCAACACTAAACACACTACACAAGTATGGATCTAATTATAGCGCTGGGTAGTTTCCCTCGGGCTATCTCCTTCCGCATGTTCCAGCGGTGGTAGCAGTTGTAGTAGTCTGAGAACATTCCAGAAGGGCTATTAAATAATTTTTGTTTTTGATGTTAACCTATCGTGATTTGGTGGTCAGGGGTATCACCTACGATTATGTACCTACTGGTGGTCATGGGTATCACCATTTTTTGTATGGTACGGGTGGTCATGGGTATCACCTGTTTTTTGTTAACTTATTGGTGGTCATGGGTATCACCTAATTTTTGTTACTTATTGGTGGTCATGGGTATCACCTATTTTTGTTTACTTACTGGTGGTCATGGGTATCACCTATTTTGTTTACTTACTGGTGGTCATGGGTATCACCTATTTTTGTTTACTTACTGGTGGTCATGGGTATCACCTATTTTTGTTTACTTTATGGTGGTCATGGGTATCACCTGTTATTGTTTTTCTTACTAGTGATCTTGGGTATCACCTTGCATTTTTTGCTAAAACCGGTTGCCCACTTTTTGGTATCCGGTGTGGGATATTAAACTGGCTTGAAGCTACGACATACACACATATCACTTTTGTTTCCGTTTCCCCCCTCCTTTTTTCTGAGTTTGGGTATAATTAATGTTTATACCCTAATTGTATTTTGTGAATTGTTTAGTTGCCATAGCGCTCCAGAGTTTTATGAGGCTATGATTCCGATCACAGGTCACAGTGGTGGAAGCGCAACTATACGTTGAATAATAATAATATGTTAATAATACAAGTTTATGTATTTACCGTAATTGGTTTGGTTGTCTTGAAGCGCAACTATACTTTGAATATAATATGTTAAGAATACAAGTAATATATTTACCGTAATTGGTCGTTGTGTCCGGTTTGCCCAAAGTTCGGTATCCGGAATAATTGAATAAAAACAGTTTTCAAAGGCTATGGCATAAATTCACACAAGCAAGAATGTTTATTCTTAGTTTCATTTGGAGTCTGAGTATAAACAACGATTAAAAAGGCTAAACTGTTAGGAAATTACAAATTTGCACACCTTAACAAGGAACCCTTAAAAAATCAATTAGAATTATACAAATGTACAAGATGGGGAATAGCACTGTGTTGCATTCTCTTGGTCTTACACTTAAGTTCTGGGAGTTTATTTGAATGCCTAAGAGTCCTTTTGTTTTTTGGAGGAGAGGGATGAGGTCCCTGAATTGATCCGTTTGTTTCAATTTTTTTTCAATGAATGATGTACATAGAGACTCTCTTCTTTATTTTAAAGTGGAAATCCCGAACTCTAGCAGAATAAGTACTATAACCACCTGCCATGATTATACGGAGGGCTTTTTTCTGGATGCTTTCGAGCCGGTTAGACTAAGCATTAGTTAATCCTCCGTCCCACACTGGTGCACATTATTCAAGAATGGGCTAAAATATAATGTAGCTATTGTAAATAGTCAGTAAATCTTGTACAGGCAAACAATGACTTTTGAGAAGACGAAGCATGTAAAGTTTTCTATTAGCACGTTTGATAAGGTCTGTAATGCGAGCGTCCCACTTCAAATTCTTCTGAATGAGTAAGCCCAGGAGTTTGATTGTGTGTACGGTTTCTAGTTGATGATCGTCTAGCAGGAACAATGGTGGAGTAGGGGGGTTCCGTTGAAACGTTACTTCCATTGTTGTACATTTCCCTGGGTTTAATTTCATGTTGTTATCGCTGGACCACTGTACTAAAGAAGAGACAGCAGACTGCATGCGTGATGGTTGGTTTAGGGACCGGCATTCAATAAAAGTCATATCGTCAACATATTTGTAGGCATTGATACCATTTGGAGGAGACATGTCGTTGACCATCGCGAGGAAGATAATCGGTCCAAGACGGGTACCCTGCGGAACACCAGAGTGAAGAGTGGACCAATCAGACTCGGAGGATTTGTACCGTACTTTTTGCTGACGCGACGTGAGAAAGTCTGCAACCCATGGGATGAGAGACGGTCTCACACCGAGATCTATCAATTTAGTGATTGCTATGGTGTGGTCTATGCGGTCGAATGCTTTAGTGAAATCAGACACAACAATTGTAGACGCAGTTTTTGGAATTTCAGCGTTAGCACACACTTGGTGCAGGATATTAATTAGGCAGTGGGTAGTAGACAGGCATTTTCTATTACCAAATTGGTTGGGATCCAGTTTGGGCTGAATATCACTGAAGATCCACTTGGCTATAAAGTATTCTGACACCTTCGCGAAATGATCAGTAAGGGCAACTGGGCGGAGTTTATCCAAAGTGGGAGGACTTGACTTAGGAACCGGGATGACAATCGCTCGTTTCCATTGATCAGGCACAATACTCTGTTCGAAAGACGAATTAATAATATTTGATAGAGGGGTCGCAAGTTCGTAGGAAAAAGTTCTGACAATCCGCGCAGAAATGTCATCTGGACCGCCGGCAGTCGTACGTTTAAAAGTACATAATACCTTCTGTACATCCCAAGGGTAGACCTTCGGGCACGAAGCTGGAGAGGGAAGGTAGGCAGGGAGACTAGCAATATCGTGGCAATATCGTGGCAATATCGTTGTCAGGTTGTGCATAATAAACAACAGCACAGAAAATGCAGGAAACAGAGCGTGGGAGACGAGTAGGTCTGAGTTGAATCCAAGCAATTTATAGGTCATCAGGAACATTAACACGTTGGGGATGAGAAGGGTTCAAGTCAAACTGAGCATAGAGGGCTACACCACCGCCGACCCGGTTAGTTCTTGATTTGCAGATGACTGTGTGTCCTGGGATTGCAATTAAGTTTGTGGAAAGATCATAATTAAACCAGGTTTCATTGACAGCGCAAATGTCGATATTATTGGCGAGAATCACAGTTGAAAGTTCATCGAATTTATTGTTAGCTGATCGAGCATTGCACAATTTGACTGAAGGTAGATGGGCCTTTGCAGAAACAGTGTCAGTTCTAGGAACATCCGCAATAAATCGACGATGAGGCTCATGACGAGTTATTAATTGAACACTAGGCCGGGCATGGGTGATAATGGTCGGGATAGCATGACGAGAATGTTTGGCCTTGCGTACCCCAGAACGGCAACCTCGATGGGTGGGCGGTTTGCGTCGAATCCCTAACTGATTAATGGTATCCCATGTGTCAGCAGAAATCTTTAGATTCGGTGATGAACTGAGGGTGTGAAGATAGTCCGCATTATAACGGTATCTATTGGATGTTTTGTATGACTGTTTCTTTAGTACTGATTCTGGAGAGGGCCCTGGGTTTAATTCAACGTCACCACAGCATATGGTGGGTACTCTAAAAGTGGCACATGAGTTGGGGTAATACGTGACAGGAGAATTCAGAAAACCCTTGCAAAATGTAGTTTCCGGCTGATAATACCAATCGTTAGGCTGACGTTTTTTTCACAGCTGGCTCCATTTGAACACCCAATGATGAATAATTACACTGTGAAGCTAATAAGTACCTTGAACACCTCCATTGTGTAGTTCATGCGATAGCATAGAGACGGCACATTCTTGTTTTCTTATAGTCATTGATGCAGCGTTTACAAGGTGTACATGTACGTGTAACAGCGTGCAGTGACTCGTGTAATGGAGTACGTCTTGCATAAGCCCAAGAAATTTGAGTTTAAAATGTCATTTACCGCGTTTAGATGACACGAAACACCACCACCAAGGACCACCAACTCCTTTGGTACATTACTAATCGGGCGGTCAATAAGAAGATGCAGACTGGGCTTGCAATCAGGAAAACAAACAACAATTTTAAGGAGCGAAGTGACGACGTGACGGCTGCCTGTCAGGCGCTCTACACCAAAAACCATCCCGTGGGGCCTGGCCCATTTCCTGGCCATTTTTCAACGGAATCCGTGTCAAAATGACCTGGAAATAGGTCATACTGACGCAGAATTCAAGTCAAAGTCCCAATTTTTGACCAGTTTTCGGGTCAGGCTGACAGCAAGTGGTCAGGGATTTTCTAGAGTGTAGTTTTACCATTGACGATAAATATGGGAATTCTTTTTGCAATCTGAATCAATGAACCATTCTTGGACGTAGGTTGGTGTTTACAGAGTGGTAAAAAGCCCTATTGTGTGGATCATGGTAACGGAACAAGCTACTATATGTCAGATTTGGGTAATGAGGGGAGGGAGTGTGCAGTGGTGTTAATATGTTCCATAGGGGGCTTATGTTTATTTGGATTCTGAATCCATTGTACGACGCCGGGTAAAAGTGACAACATAAGCTGATTACTGCTCACTTAATTGATTAAGAAAAACTGCGCCACCAAGAGTTTGCAAAGAAGAAGTCAAAGTGTAAGAGACCCTTTTCGCTCGTCCCCAGCGCCTTGCCTTAAAACCAAAGGCGCTGGGATGGGCAAACGTATCAAGCACGCTCATTGGTTAATGCTCAGTCCCATCATGCATCACACTCACACTGCACTCACCGCACGCATGACGTACTTTCTGAACAAGAATCTGTGCAAGCTGATTAGCCCATCCCAGCGGTCCTGGATAGGCCGCTGGGGCCGAGCGAAGAGACCCTTAAGTCCCAAGCACAAATTAGTTGAACTCAAATTAGTGGGCGGGGACGAGGTCGATATTCTTCGCTAGGCTAAAAACGAAAGGTAGCGTTATTCGAGCCACCTGTTTATTTAGTTATCGATCATCGTGCTTTCCTAATATTAATCCAACAATATCTTCACGCGTACCACGAAGTGACCTATCTCGTTCACAGCCCCCCAAAAACGTGTTTGGAGGAAATCGCAATTGAAGTTGCACTATTTTTTATTTTTTTTGGCTGTTTCGGAGTCTGCTTTATTTTTGTTGTACCTTCTAAAGCTGAATACTTCATTCGTACAAAACTGTCAGAGTGTTTTCATTCCTGCAACTATTTCTATTGCTAATTAATTTCTAGACACATACGTCACTTCGTGAAAGTGAAACAAACGAGTTTTGCCAGCAGAGCGCTATGTACAAACACATTGCAAATTGAGAGCTAACGCGATAGGTCACTTCGTGAAAGTGCAAATGTCACACCCGCGCGCATCAACTGTGCCATTACGCTTTGTATATCATTGGTAGAGTGGCGCATCGAGATAGGTTACTTCGTGAAAATACACAACGGCAAGTCTGGTGATACGTCGCTTTTACTAATTAATGTAAATACGAAACTATTACGTATAAGGTATTCAAACTTGCTGAAAATCTTAGCAGTAATGAGTAAATTAATAACTTGTATAAAACCCGATTTGCAAACATTTATTATTTGTGTCACGCGTAAGGATATTTGTTGATTCAGCCGTTTTGAAATTGCGTACATTTGCTTCCGATGCGTTTAGGAGGCTTCCTTTGACAGTGTGAAACATAATTAGCAAGGTTGCTCCGGGTTTACAAACGTTTTCTAATGAGTAGCCATTTCGCTTTATATCCAAACTTACCTTGACTACAGACTACTCCAGCAGTTTCTGTGTTATTGCACTTTGGTTTATCCCAGCAATGCGACGGACAGTCAGTGATTTTAGCCTCAGAGCCGTCACATATAACCCCATCCATGAAATTAGGACCACTGCCTTGACCGAAGAAAGCACCCGACTTGGCCTGACTGGCACCAGAGTAACCCATTTGCCTGCAGACGACCCCAGCATTAGTCAAGTCCCACTCGTTGTCGCAGATGGCACCCCACGTTCCATTCAAATTGATCTCAACCCTTCCACTTCTCCTGGTTGGTCCACCCACAAGCCTAACATCATCTTGTTTATAAAAGGGAAGAGTGGAAATCAATACATTGCTGCCGCATTGAAAAAGTCACAAGAGGGTAAACATTTTGACCACAATAAATAGTTCAATGTGAAATTGTATGCATCATGTCAAAATTAAAACCATTAGACAATCGAAAAGAATAGGTTTAACCAGAATGCGCTCACAACCTAAGTTGTCAAAACGAGACGGGATTCAAGATATTTCGGAGGTGTATTTTTGTTTGAAAGAAAGAGGAGAAAGGGACGGGTACTGTGTTGTAAAGGAAGGAAGACGCCGGAAAGGGGCTCAAAAATCACCAGAGGATGGCAACTTATTTAAAGGTCGTAAAAAGTTGTATTTTATGGCAAAGATCTTTATTCTCCCATGTACAGTTTGAGGAAGGTCTTCTGTGAGAAAAAATAGAGACAGCTCACCCTTCTCATTACCAAATATTGTGCAGTTATTTGTTTTATTTCGCCAATTTATCAATTCGGTTATTACTTAGGCCAAATTAAAGATATCGGTTTGAAAGAAAACCATCATAATTGCAATATTAGCTCTTATTCATTTGAAAAGAAAACAAATATTAGCTTCGTTTGTCTGAAATAACTGAGGGCTTCCTTTAAAACTTCAAAACAACAATCCCACGACAATTGGCTTACAGATAAAAAACGATAACAAAAGCAGTAAATATCTCTTACGTGGTTTGCAGACTACTGCAGCTGTGCTGGTGCATGGATTATTTTCTTTGCAGAGAAATGAGCATCTGGAAAGATATGGCTCCGTCCCTTTACAAGCAACTCGATCCATGACGATAGGAAGTTCTGTCGCTCCATAAAATGATCCGTTCTTTGCCTCACTTGCCTGGAATCCAAGCTGCCTGCATACAGTAGTCGCATCTTGCAGGTCCCAGTTTGTATCACATACCGCACCCCAAGCACCGTCATGGTAAATCTCGACTCGACCTCTAAGTGCGTCATCACCTCCAGCTAGCCGGATGATGCCATCTTCAATAAAACGATAAAAATCAGAAGAACACTGGAAATGCTACTACTTATTAAGTGTCTATTACCTTTGCCAAGAAAATTATGTTTTTCTCATGGGGTTTTCTTTTTGGGGGGTGGTTAAAGAAAACACATGGGGAAAGCCAAGAATGTCGCCCTATTATTTTATTATTGGGTTTCAATAAAACTTTTTGGAAAGATTTATCATGGATTCTCATTCAAAACATTTCATAATCTATAGGTTGTTTATATTAGTTACTTCGTAGGCCTGTAAAAGTTGTTTTGTTTTTTTAACAAAAGCATTAATAAGACTCCTATTCAACCTTGTTTTCCGGTAGAAACCGAAAGTTGAGGTGAAACCATTTTCCTGGGATTCACTTTTATGCCGAATGAAGGTAGTATGAGATGTAATTTACACACGGTTCCTGCCAAACTTTTGAAACTTTTGGATTGTAACGGGGGGGGGGGGGTTGTCCACTAAATTGGACAGAATAAGCTTGCAGCACTTTGTAAGTACTCATTAATTAGTTTCGTTCTGTTAGTTGCCAGCTTATAAAATAACTACTTAGTCAAGACACGGTAAGTTCGACTCGGAAGTTTTGTTAGTCGACTAATATAACAAGATGTCAGTAAAGTATTAGATATACAGTTTGTTTAAAGCCATCAACCCTTAAAATTTTATTCACGAGCGTAAATGAGATTTTACATTGACGTGTTTTAGTAATTACACATGTTCAATATTTCAATAATTAATTCACTCTGTTAATTATGTTTCAAACATAATGCTGAGTTTGAACGTCACCTCGGCATCCAAGAACTTCAAAGGCAAAGAAAGGATAAGGTACAATCCAAGTCAGTGTCAATATTCGAAGGAATCTGGTCCGCAATACCTCAGGGAAGGTAACAGTTACTCGTTGACCACCAATGACATTCCCGTTGAACTAAACGAAAACAAGAAAAACAAAAAGTTCCCTTTTTCAGTCGGAGTGTTTACAAGTGAAACAATTTTAAGCCCTTTTTATGAGCAACATAACCATAACTGTCATTTTATGTTATTGAAATCTAAAGTTAAACTAGACATTAAGTGTTTGTGAACAAACACAAAGCTCTTCCGTTTTGTTGTGCTTCGATTAAACGATCCAGACATTTAAAGTGAGCCTAGTTCAAGATTGAACGATACGGTTCCACTTCCGGTTGAACCTGAAGTAAATGTCAACATGGGGTTACGGTAACACAAGGCTAATCTTCAATGCCCAAAGATCTATCACTGAAAATAATTTGAAAATGGGTTGTTTAGTTCTTGAGAAATGGTCCCACTTCTGGTTGACTCAGAAGTAAAGGTCAACATGGAATCACGGTAACCCAAGGCTTATCTTAAATGCTCAAAAGGTTTATAACTGAAAAGAAATTGAACATGGGTTGTGCAGTTCTTGAGATACGGTCCCGCTTCCGGTTGACCCAGAAGTAAAGGTTAACATGGGGTCACGCTATCCAAAGTTCAGTCTTCAATGCTCAAAAGGCCTATAACTGAAGAGAAATTGAACATGGGTTGTGTAGTTCTTGAGATGTTGCACTGAAGAGGCAATGTTTTTTATCACAAGCGCAGTTGTGTTAACGGCTTGTTTTACTCGAAATGTACTATCGAGGAACAGGTATCACAAGTTAGCATGTATACCAATCCTGTGACGGTGACACGGTTAACCAACCGATCAACCGGTTAAACGTTTACATTTTTACGGTTCGGATAAGCATAAAACAATTCAACTGAAAATTGCCGCTAAACATTGACTATAAAATTGCAATCACGATTTACACAGCACACGATCAGATGCATATCGTTTCCAATCAGGCTCGTAGTCTTTGTTAAAAAATTTACTTGAGGTAATAAATGCAAGAAACATTGAACGCTAGAGGGCGTTCCACTACAATTTGATTGCGCATGCTCATTTATTTTGCAGAGAGATTTTGCGCAGAGGCAAAAAATGTTGCACTCATAATGCAATGTTTTTGATCACATGCGCAGTTGTGTTAACGTTTTTATTTTATTCTAAATTTTGTTCATGATGGGGACGAGTGCACTTGTGACCGATCGTTTCAGAAACGGTTACACCTTTACAAAAAATAGTCGAAATGCACAGGCTTAATTTAAAGCTAAATGCTGTTGTATCAAAATCGTAACTGTAAAACTGTGTGTGCCATTTAATACCGATCGAGTATCAATACGCTTATTCAGAATCAATTCGCTTATTCTGAAACATTTCACTCATTCGAAATCAATTTGCTTATTCAGAATCATTTTGCTCATTTGTAACCATTTCGTTTAATTATTCGTAAGGATTTCGCTTGTTGATAAAGATTGTGAAGTTTCTTTAATATTACACTTAACACTACATCATTCAGTGATTCACCACAAGACGCATACATGATAGTACCATTTTGATGTTCATTCATGTGTATGCCGTGTAAACTTCCAAATCTCGGGCAGGTGTATTCATCCGTGCACGGTTGCTTTTACGGAATGGCTTATTCGGAATGAATTTGCTTATTCAAAATCAAATCGTTTATTCGGGATCAATTCACTTATTCAAAATCAATTCGCTTATTTGGTATCAATTCACTTATTCGGAATCAAAACGCTTATTTAGAATCAATTCGCTTACTCGGAATAATTTCCCTCATTCGAATTCAATTTCCTTATTCAAAATCAAATCGCTTATTCGGAATCAATTCGCTTTTTTGGTATCAATTCACTTATTCGGAATCAATTCGCTTATTCAGAATCAATTCACATACTCGGAATAATTTTGCTTATTTGGAATCAATTTGCTTATTCAGAATCAAAACGCTTATTCAAAATCAAATCGCTTATTCGTAATCAATTCGCCTATTCAAAATCAATTCGCTTATTACAGTACATGTTGCTCATGTACAAATCGAATGAGCTGTGCACAAAGAAATGGGTCCTCTACCGGTTAGGAATCGAACATCAAGGATCAGAAGTGCATTGCATATGTATTAACCCATCCTGTTACTAGATTGATAATAGATCCCTTTGTGTTGCAACTACATGTTTAAACAAAAGCGAAAAAATGTCTCTTTATGGTGAATATTTATCATTAATTGTCACACTAAGAACGAACAGGTTTCATAAAACCATTTAAAAGTTCCAAGAAATTTTGTTTTTTAATGCAATCGATGCAGATGCACCATTGTGTCCCATTTGATCGTTATTTCTAACTTTCATGTTGCCATTTTTAAGGGGATTTTACAATTAGTTTATTTACAAAAAGTGGACAGAATTTAGAATGTTATTCTCTGCCATAAACATTCTTTTCTTTAATGTTTTGTTAATTTGTCATATTATGTCAGGCCAAAGTGCAATCTTCTCACAAATTCTGTTAACAAGCAAATTTGGGGATTCACAATTCATTTTTTTAAATAAAAATAAAACAAGTACTGAGTAGCTCCCTGAGATGACATCACTGCAACAGCATCCTCGGTAGTTAAGATAAGAGGGGATTTGTTTTTAAATATTTACCCAAATTCAGGTCCTTTAACAACAACAAAAACAAACAAGGAACGTTTCGCTGCACTTTGTTTCACTGTTTATTGAGTACTGCAAAACTCTGCAGAAAGAAAAGATGTTAAGAATTTCTAAACTACACACTGGTACAAAAGATGCTTAGTAGTTCTACACCATTTACACTTTCATAACTAAGAGTTAGATTTTGAACTGCCACAAAAAAAGTGATCATGCCAAAATACTCCAAACTGTTTTATAGATTATTTTTTTCTTGCTTTACTCATTAGAGTGAAAATCCATAAATCCATAGTACATGTTAATAGGGGTTAACAATACATTAAAGATAAACATGATAAAGAACGCTATTATACAGCATTGCGATAACTGCATTTTGACAGTAATGGGTAGGCATACCTAGAGTTGTGGGGACTTTTTCACAGTGGAACAATGAAATGAACCGTTGTGCATTGTGATAAAGGTGATCATATCATACTGGGTATGAAACTTATTGACATATATTTCCAAAGGATGAAATTAGCTAAATTTTATGATGGCCCACAGAGGTGATCATGCCAAAATGTTACTATTCCTCATTGAATATGGGACTTTGTACATGTACTTGTACACTTTTCAAACCTATGGCAAACTGATTCCAGAGTGTTGCTTGTAAAAGTGTTGTGATCCACATTTAATTTGTGAAATGTTTATTAGACCATCAACTCATGATAAATTGAAAGAGTAAATAAACATTTGTATTGGGTAATGATGGTCCAGCTGTTGATGGATCAATCCTTCATCCAGTCTTCCAGATTTCCTTATAGAAACTAAACATGGAAAAAAAGCAAAATGTTACAATTTATTGAAAACAAAACAAAAAAATACCAAGAAATTCATAAACCCGCATTGCTTTTCCCTGGGGGGGGGGGGGAATGGAAAGGATGATCAATCAACTAACTACGTGGTGTTCTATAGCTGTATCTTGCAACTCGCGTTATTGAATCTTAAGTTAGGTTTTAATCTTGCACTCATGTTATCGAATCTCACAGATTTCAAACCCTTCCCTTTTTTATTGATTAACTCTCATGTCGAAACAAAGAAATGACCATGAAGGGATGGAAGAAGCTCGCCACTCTATTTTACAGAGGGATTGATTAACATTGCCATTGTTCAGTGACATGAGGGCGAACATTGACACCTCATATGCTCATTGTCTGGTAAAATGTACCCATAAGTTAATCAAACCCCCATAATTTTGTTGTTATGGGGGGGGGGTGTTGGAAAGGTGATTCATTCACTAACCTCTATTTGACTGTGACTAGGACCAATACTTAAATAGGAAATTTAAAATATTTCTTATGGGCAAGACACAAAGATGGGAAATATTTCCGTAGCCAAAGGGGATTTATTCGATTTTTTAAATTGATGTTGAACTTCCTTTCTCTTGTACCTGTTTAAATATTTACTGGTGAGGAATTGGTAGCTGAAACGCTAAACTTGGATGAATGGAAAAACAAGTTAAAAGTGAAGTGGATTTGTCACTCACTCAGGACTTCTTTTCTTTTTTTCCTTTTTTGGGGGGGTCTTCTAATAATTCCCATGTATTGTATTTTGTACCAAAGAAAGGATCATTGAAGGGGTGGAACAAGCTCACCACTCTATCTTAAACAAAGGGATTTATAGCATTGTCCTTGTTTAGTGACATGACGGTGAACACCATCATTGACACAGACTCACGGTGTGTACATTCGGATCATTCCGTACTGCCCAATCAAGTTTGCCTAGTATCCGGACAAGGAGTTTCTGATCATAAATCACTTACCCGTGGAATTTTCCTTCTTTTCGTCTGTTTGGCCATTTCACTTTCTAGCTTTTCAGCTTGACTCCCTGACTACGTTCTGGCAATTTTGGGGGCCTTCAGTGTTGACTAAACTCAAACTGCACCCTTTTTTAGGTGATTCGCTAGCCCGAGTTCGTTGCTCAAAGACGCTTGCTGCAAGGATAAGTCCTCCATGCCCGGATGTGTCCAATATGCGTTAAAAAATAAACTTCTCTAAGTCTTCCACCGTGAAGAGTCTGTGTATTATCAGCCTCGCTACCATGGGCAGCGCGCCGTATCAATACCTCTCGTCACTAACCCCTGGTAGGGATGTACTGAAAAACAACGCTGATTGGCTCACAAGGGCGACTACTTTGCGTACACGCTTTTAAAAAGCGCTTGTATGGCGCTTGTAGGACGCTTAGTACTTTGACGCAATTCCATTTCAAATGGGTGCTTTTACACGGTCACCCTAAACTGCATACAGTTAGACAAAGAAGAATGACAGAGGACCAGTTGCTTTTTTACTTGATACTTGAGCGCGCACGTAGAATGGATCGGCCTGAGGCCTAATTAAAATGTGCTAGATTCTAGCACATTTTAATGAACCAATTCCAGGGGTTATGATCGAGCAAGGCATGCTGGGGGAAAATGGCGCGGCGAGATCGATAACCCCTGGAAACGAGGATGGTGTATTATGTACAAAATACGCAACAACATCACTCGTATACGGGACTGGGACTTGATCAAGTTTAGAATCTTACAGCCATGAGTTTTGTACACAGATACAAAACGCGCAATAAATGACGTCATGGTGACGTCGTCCAGCATTTTAGGCCAGCAAACAGTTTTACAGTATCCAACAAGTATAAAATCGAAAAAAGTTTGACGATCAGACGTATACTTTTTGAGATATAGTGGTCTCAAGATTGGCTAATTAAATATTCATGTCATTATAACTGAGTAAATTAATCAATTAAGTTATGTTATTTACATTTTACTATAACTTCATAACCTAAGCTTTAATATGATATATGATCTGACTATTTTATACTAAGCCTAGTATGACTTTAGGAGATAACAAAATGCATGTACAAAACCTATGGCATTTTGGTGGAAATAAAGAATAATAATAAGAAAAAACTAGACATTGAATTTTTGTTTGCTACAAAAACACGGTGTTCGTGATCGATGATGTCGTCAAATTATGATTGAACAATATTTCATTTTATCAACCTGATTTGTGCCCTTTGTAATGCCGTGTAGTTAATAAAAATGCAATGTGTGGTTCAGGAGTTATGATTATTTCAAATATTGAATTTGATCATCCGTTTGAACCAGAAGTCAAAGTCAAATTGGGTCCCATTCTGTGTGTCATTTTTTAAGTTGTTAAATACTTTGCCAATGATGTAAAGATTGCAAAAAACCAAAGTGTGCCTGAGAAGTTATGATTTTTTGAAAAATTATTTTTTAACTTCCGGTTTGAACCGGAAGTCAGTGTTAATTGAGGTCACACTGTGTATCGTTTGTTAAGTCTAAAGAGCTCTTTCTGATGACGTTTACTTGATATAAATACAATGAGTGGTTGAGGAGTTATACTTTTTTTAATTATTAAATTCATCTTCCGGTATGAACCGGAAGTCAAGGTCAAATGGCATAACATTTTGTGTATCGTTTCATACCTTCCAAATGATGCATAGATTTTACAAATCCAATGTGTGGTTCAGAAGTTATGATTTTTTGAAACATGAAATTCCAACTTCCGGCTTGAACCGGAAGTTAAGGTCAAATGGGTCATATTTTGTGTAGCGCGTGTTTGATTTATCAAGACCGTTCAGACGACGTTTGGATTGTGAAAATCCAACGTGTGGTTAAGGAGTTATGAATTTTTCAATTATTACACGGACTATCATTAGTTGAGCTCTGTAAATAATGACCATTCATGTGATATAGCGCCCTCATGTGACATGTACATGTACTGGCAAGGCTGCGTGGACTTTGAACCTTATAAACAAGGGAGCGGAACGGCCAGCTACTGTGTACAGTGTCGGCGAATGTTTGTGTTGGCCTACACTATCATGCGTTGTCACACGATGAAAGTCAACAGACACATGCGCTTTGACGCCCAGTTTTGACGAGATGCAAAGATTAAAATGCTATAATCTCTGTGCAAAAGTTTCGGCAGAATAACTCATTTATAACCTGATGCTAAATTCATGTTAAAATATGCCGTAGTTTTTGAGATTTGAATTTTGAAATGTTCAACTTCCGGTTTGAACCGGAAGTCAAGGTAAAATGGGGTCATGTTGTGTGTAGCGTTTGTTGACCTTTTAACGACCAATCCGATGATGTGTAGATTGTAAAAATCCGACATGTGGTTCATGAGTTATGATTTTTTACAAATATTAAGCTTTGATTTAATGTAATTCCATACCCGGTGACGTCATCATGACATAATCAAGTTTGTGTCGTCTTGATACTAAGATTTAAGTGTCCAATGAGTTTCAATGTTCAGGTAACTTTTAATCTTGAGTTATGCCGTAAAAAAGCCCAAAACATGATTTTTTTAAGGAAAATCAACGAAGGCAAATTTCGACCCAGGGTAACGACCCGGAAGTTAAGGTCATACGATTTTGACGTTAACTTTTCAAATGATGCCCCAGTCTTGGTCTATCATATGCCCAATTATGAACATCATACCTTTGAAATTTACGAAGATACAGCAAATAGAAAAAGGTCAGTTTTTTACTTTAAAAACCTTGTAATTCGACACCCGATGACGTCATCATAACGTCATCAAGTCTGTGCCGTCCTCATATCAAGGTTCAATTGTCTGATGAGTTTCAAGGTTAAAATCAATTTTAATTTTGAGTTATGACCAAAATTAAAAAAGACCCTAAAACGCAGACTTTGACCTTCCGTTAAGACCGGAAGTAAAGGTCGTACGATTTTGGCGTTAACTTTTCAAATGTTAGCCCAGTCTTGATTTATAAGATGCCCAATTATGAGCATCCTAGCTTTCAAATTCACGAAGATACAGCAAATAGAAAATAGTCATTTTTCAACTTTAAAAACCTTGTAATTCGACACCTGATGACGTCATCATGACGTCATGACAACTGTGCCGTCTTCATATTGAGGTTTAAATGTCTGATGAGTTTCAAGGTTCAATTCAGTTTCAATGTTGAGTTATGCTGTAGAGAAGAGTTCTAGGGAAGAAGAAGATGGAGAAGAAGAAAAAAAAAAAAAAAACTAGACTTAGAATTTTTGTTTATTACAAAAATACGGTGTTCGGTGGTACGTTACATGATGACGTAGTTCAAAAAACATTGAACATAAAAAGATGAATTTTTATACAATGTGTTGTTTTTTATAGTTAAACTTGTACCACACTTTGTAACAACTCCCGTTTCTTGACAAATGTTTATGTTTGTGTTACATTGGCATCAGGTTTTTTGGTTTTATTTTGCACCTCAAAGCCCTTTAAAAATTTGGCCCATCTGGCACGGGATATTGTACATACAGATTTTGCAATGCCAGTTGTATTATATTATTTCAACTAATTATTTGTATATTCCTGTTTAACCGGAAGTCAAGGTTAAATGGTTAAGTTGAATATTGTGTATGTCGTTTCTTAAGTTTCTTAAGTTATTACTATCAATAAATACAAATTCAAATGTGTTGTTGAGAAATTATTTTTCTTGTGTACCGCGTGTTTAATTTATCAATACCATTCAGACGACGTATGGGTTGTAACAATCCATTGTGTGTTTAAGGAGTTATGAATTTTTCAAATATTACACGGACTACCATTATTTGGATGTGCAATATACAATGAATACAATGAAATAGCGAGCGACGCCAAAAGTATTCCTATAGGTGGCTTTACAGTTTCAATCAAAGATCGTATAGCGCCGTAGGCGGTAACGATCTTTGGTTTCAATACAGACATGTTAACTTAAACTACGCGCGCAATGTACATGTGGCTGTATGGACGTGTAGCGAGACCTTGACTACACGTGCTCGTACACGTGCGTGGCTGGTACAGGTTTGACATATATTGTATTTACGTGTAGGCCTACACTACCGTGCGTTGTCGTACAAGGTCGTTCAACAGACACTTGCGCTTTGACTCCCAGTTTTGACCAGATGCAAAGATTAAAATGCTATAATCTCTGTGCAAAAGTTTCGGCAGAATAACTCATCTATAACCTGATGCAAAATTCATGTTAAAATATGACGTAGTTTTTGAGATATGAATTTTGTGAAATTTTCAACTTCCGGTTTGAACCGGAAGTCAAGGTCAATTGGGGTCATGTTGTGTGTAGCATTTGTTAACCTTTTAACGACCAATCCGATGATGTGTAGATTGTAAATATCCGACATGTGGTTCATGAGTTATGATTTTTTTACAAATATTAAACATTGATTGAATGTAATTCAATACCCGATGACGTCATCATGACATCATCATGTTTGTGGCGTCTTGATGATATTGTTCACATCTCTTATGAGTTTCAATGTTCAAATCAATCTCAATCTTGAGTTATGACAAAAACTTGATTTTTTTGACGAAAAAACACAAAGGCAGACTTTGACCTGCCGTTAAGACCGGAAGTGAAGGTCATGCGATTTTTGCGTTAACTTTTCAAATGTTGCCTCAATCTTGATGTATCAGATGCCCAATTATGAATTGCATAGCTGTCAAATTCACGAAGATACAGCAATTAGAAAATGGTCATTTTTCAACATAAAAAACCTTGTCATGACGTCATCAATGTCGTCATCATTCCAACAAAGTGGCGGTTTCATCTACTCACTATTGCCTATGTACACAGTAAGTTTTAAGTTTGTACAAGCTTTACTTTTGTTTAAAATTGCTGGAGAAGGTTCGGAGGGAAAGAAGAACACGAGGAAAAAAAAAAAAAAAAAAAAAAAAAAAAAACATAACAATAACAATAGTTGTTCGGCTGTTAGCCGAACACCTAAAAACAGAACAAAAACAATAGGTGTTCGTGCACATGTTGCACGAACACCTAAAAATAAAATCCTGACGAAAACAATAGCTGTTCCCACTACTACGTCGGAACAGCTAATAATAAAAATCTCGACGTAAACAAAACCTGTTCCGACAGTAAGTCGGAACAGCTAATGATGACTTTGTTGAGGACTGTATGAAAGTGTTTTTGTGTAACGTTGAGGCTACATCGATCGACCGTCAATATATTAGATTTTTGTAATTGTATTAAATAACAATATTGGCTTTTTACATAGTGCTCAAGTCCGTCACTCCGCGACGCTGCGCTCCAACATTACCCCTCGGATCGACCGCTTTGCATTTATTTCATTCTTTATTAAACCATCTCAGTTCTCTGGGGAGTAAACAAACTGTGCTGCCAAATATGTAGCACACCAAGCTGTTAATCAATCACAATAACCTCTCTGCCCTCACACAGGTTAATGTTTACCCCTGGGTGAAGAGAAGCATTTATAGCTGTGTCTTGCTTCAGAATAGGGATTTGAACCCACATCCTGACGACAAAGCACCCAGAACTTGAGTCCAAAGAACTAAACAACTACGCTACGTTAATGTTGTACTTACCATCAACTGGTTGGTTACGTACATAATCAGTGCGTCTCAAATAGTATACAAATTGATTTGAACCTTTAAAATAATGTCAATTTTGCTAATATAAACCATAAATATTCATCGTATGACGTTGTATTCAAATTGTCTACAGAGTTAATGTAAACAAACAAAATAAAACATTATCGGTAACAAAAGTTTAATTATTGAAGATCAATGTCAATACATGTAGACGTGTAGTCCGGTCTCGAGTTCATTTTTTTTTTTTTTTTTGACAAAGACTCAGACTCGACTACAGCACTGCCGTGAATCAAAATGACATTGATTGCGCATATTTTGGAATATAGCAATGCTTGTATAAAAATTTGCAGTTGCTTGCTTTTTTTCTGCCGTCTCACTTAATCAGTTTGTGTGCAGGTGCGTGGTCATTTTCGGTACCTTATGGAGACCAAGGACAAAACAAAATGGGACAATAAAAGTACTCCATACAATGGGCTGGGGTGCTCCACAAGAAATTGTGTGTACAAAGTCTAAGGGAATATTTTAAGTTCATGGACAAAAGGAAAAAACAAAAGATGCCTCCACAGGGTTGCATGTTTTGAGAATGTGTGTGGTGAAATAGGCCTACTAGTCTTGATTGGAGACGGTCGTTTTGTTCACGTAGTCGCCGATATCGCAAAACGAATAACCGGAGAAGACAAACATCAGACAAACATGTAGCCTTGCCCAGTTCCTCCGAGACAGTCGATGCTGCGCCCTCTTTCCGGTGACTAATACAGAAACTAGCGTTGCGAATCAAGACTAAAGGGAGAGACAAGAAATGTATCCGACCTGTATGGTATCTCCGTCCGCATTCTCCAAGTCACGCCAGCTTTCAGATTCTCCTGTTGAACTGTACTGGACGCTGAAGGTCTCCATGTAGTATGTTGAATGACCCTGTACAATCAGTCCTGTAACAACTGGGCCTGGTAGTCCCAGATCAACTTGAATCCAAGAGTCTGCGATAGCACTTTCACTTGGTATCCAAAAGTGGCTGTCTCCTGTGTAAAAAAGTGTGAAGCTATGCAGCTCCATTTTATTCCGATTGTACTTTCAGCATTATAAATTGAAATTGGGCCCTGGTCAGTAGTTTCTGTCAGCAGTTAAACGGAAATTGAGAATGACTTGCCCTCATTGAGTCGAGCTTTTGGAGGTAAATATGTCGCCGAGTAGGATGATGATGCAGTAATACTTTCATCAGGGATCGCTCCACCCTCCATTCCCAACGGTCCGCTGGTACATGCTTGTCCTGAAGTAAGTCGATAAAACTGCGATAATTACATTCAATCTATACATGCGTGCGTGTTTAAATAGTAAACTCTACTCTTTAGTACTCTTCTAGTTTGTTTGTTTGTTTGTTGGGGTGTTTGTTGGGGTGTTGGGGTGTTGGGGTGTGTGTTTGTTTGTCGGTTTGTAGGTCTGTCGGTCTGTCGGTCTGTCAGTCGGTTGGTCTGTTGGTCTGTTGGTCGGTCGGTCAGCCGGTCGGTCGATCGGTCGGTCGGTCTGTTGGTCGGTCTGTCAGTCGGTCTGTCGGTCGGTCGGTCAGTCGGTCGCTTGCTTGCTTGCTAGTTTGTTTGGGGTTTTTCCTCTGTTTTCTTCGTCCATTAACTTAAATGAAAGCTTATAACTACCTCACATTTGTAGATTATTATTACACAGCTATTTATATTTAAAATATATATTTTCAGGCAAAATCGGCCCAATTTTGGGCCAAGCATCTTTATAGAACTTTAGGGACGCACAATCATTGTAAGACTGATAATTGAACGAACTTTAAAACCAATGAGCTCTGAAATTGAACCAAATCATTTGTTTTAAATTTGCTTTTTATATGTTTAAAATGGTTGTATCATTGGAAACCAAAGCAAAACAAACTAAACTAACCCACCAAAAAAACTTAACTTGGGATACCTGATATTAATGTAATGGTTATTATTCTAAACTGGATAGTTCTAAATCAGTTATGTATTAAACTTATGATTAACAAACTATTTTGAAAGAAATACAAGTTTAAATAAAGTAAATAGTTACCGTCTGAGAATGATCCTGTGGTTTCCTTTTTGTTGATTGGATGGGCAAGACAAAGTCCTGAATTACACAAGCAAGGTGAAAATAAACATAAAAGAGACGGGAAAAGAATGTATATGTATTGTATATTACTTCCATGTTTTTCTAATATTTAAATTTATGTATAAAACCCTGCAGTAAGGGACGCTGTCAGCACAAAGTGACATATTTTAGTGTTGTCATTGTTTTAACCACATCGTACACACTGGTCAGCTCATACGCCATGCTATCCTATAAGCTGGACCATGCCACACGTGCTAGAGGGGGTGTCGATCAACAGGGGTCAGTGATTTGGTTAAGGCGGGACGAAACTCTGCCATCATCCGTTGAGTGCAAAATCGGTATGTCAAATTATTAATGGTAAGTTAAACCAAACTATAAAACCTAGTTAGTTAAGCAAACAAATAACTTCAGCGGCTTAAATTAACCCAGGCATTTCCCGAGCATGTAAACAACACACTAATATATACACAATTAAAAAAAAAAAAAACTATTGAAAAGGGACGGAAGCATGTACAGCGTGTTAGGGGGCGTTGCAACCAAACAGATCCCATCGTTAATCGCAAAGTGAGTGAGTGAGTGGGTGAAAGAATATTTTGCCCCAAAATCGGGTAAACAAGTTTATAAGTGAAAGAGTACTTAATATAGGTTATCCTGCATATCGATAAATCAAAGCTCATTTTACTACCAAGATGTCCTCTTTTATAATTCAATCAAACAATGTCTTGATAAATCCCTTTTCATTTGACACGATGACGCTCATATTATTATTAAAAAATTGTTTACACTGAGATTGTTTACAACAAAGTAATGTTGTACGAACCAGTAGATTCAAGAAACACTCACCGATTAAAAGTACACTCAGCAGAAGCATCGAACTAGCTAAGGGGCAAGTAGGCATGGTAAGATGCTGGTAGATATAAAAATGACTGCACAATATTCTAACTCAATGCTGCTCGGGCACGGTCCTTTCACAGAAATGACTGCACAATATTCTATCTCAATGCAAGGGCACGGTCGTAACTCTAAAACAAGAACACAACATTTGTGAAATGTATCTACGTGCAACATTGTCAACGTGCCAAGTAGGTTATCTTGAATCCAGGTACCGGAAAGTTTAATTGAAAGAACATGACTGGAAATGACAACTCGGTTTCGGTGAGACTGCAGTTAATAGTTTCAAGATTGCTGTTTAAAGTAATAATTGCATGAAAGAAGTTTCATTTGTAACTTATTGACGCTGTCTTTATATGTATCTTTTTTAACAGATAAAAAACACACATTATAAACCAGAAATTAGTCAATAATCAATCAATGTATTTTACACGTCACTTTACTCTATCTTTCAAGTTACCCATACTCGGAGATCTAAGTAATTGGCATTGGGCTGTTGGACTGACTTGGTGAATGGATACATGTACTCGTAACCTAAGTCCAAAAAAGTACACGTACCCGAGTACTGCCTGTACACCGTTGTACATGTTACCCGACCAGTTCTTGGTACCCGACTAAAAAGTACCGTACTTGACAAGAACACTGACCATGGAAAAGACTGTCTGACTGATGTGAATCTAACGTGCATCACTTATCACTCATCACAATTTAACCTAGATACGAAAAAGGTCAATACTAGGTTTGGGCAAAAGTGTTTCAGAACTCCAACATTGAGGAAATGAGTTTAAAAATCGACTCGAAATTGTCGGGATGCTGGGTCCGCCAGTGCAATTGGACAATATGTCAAGCTATACATAGCCAAACTAGTTTTTTGGAAAACACGTAGCTAGATCGAATTGAAGTAGGGTTTTATCAGTTGATCCCGTAAACCAGGATACGATTATCTAGAAAGATGCTCGTTATGTTGAATAAGTTACGTAATAATTAATGACTCTGCTGCTGCAGATGCAGTGTTCGTGCTTCCAAGGAGGGTTTTAAGAAAAGGGGTTTGCCGCGGTGTTTTCTGACATGGCTGACTGCAAATTGTGTTGCATCACCTTGTAAGCCCCGGTGTGCTATTATCGATGTTAATCTCATAGCTCGTTATACCTGTCGTAGACATAACACAGTGAAACAATCGTAGATAGACCAGAATATATTTGTATTTACTTTTTTTAAAGATGAAATCACAATCATGCAGCCTCCAAGTTATCTGTATTTATAAACATATATCAGGAGAGTTTAATCAACAGCGAATAATAACGGAAGAACAACCTTTTGCAATCTGAATCTTCTCTTCACAATCATGCTGTAAAAAAATACCTCATTCATGAAGGAACAACCTGTTCACTCTAGTCACGATGTGTGTGCTCATTATTTACGTAAACAAGGAAAAATCCGTCCTAATACAAACCAGAATTCTATCTATATCACGTTCAATATTGTACATAAAACCAAATGACAACAATGTTAACGTTCGTCAACTTTACAGTTACGTTTCAGTTTGTCTTTTAACATATTAATTAAGTATTTTTTTTAGTAACATTTAATGTACATAAAAATTAAAAGACAAAGCAGCTCAAAAAAATAGAGCGATGAAATTGCTCTACTCACTGATGTCAATCTTAACCGCCATGACGAGTCGGAGAAGCACCTCTCCACGATGCCTTGATTAACATGCAGCAGCCGCCTGTAAATGGTGATAGCATGGCTCATTTCGTTGTACATCTTCATTTAAAAAGGTGGGGAAGGAACGAGGGTTTTGGTGCCTGGACACTGCGCTGCCCAACCAATCTTTGGAAAATTGTTTATTGGGTGCGGAAATTGGAAACTGTTTCCGAAGGCGGCCATTTGTAGATTAGAGAGCAGATTGGAATGTTATAAAATAGTCATTTTGCCTTCTTTGAAACCTTCGGTAATCAAACAACCTATGACTGTATTGATTTTTGCCCGTCCATAAGGCCAACATAATAACGATTGTTCGAATTCTTTGAATAAGTGCCAACAACAGTTAGGATTGTTTGAATACTTCAAATTTGATAGGGGACACGTATCTTGAAAGAGCGTCGTCACCTCACATTCCTTTTGATAATATAACATTCCAATGTAAATTTCCACTAGCGTAAAGATGTAAGTAGCCTACTGGTTAATAAAGGTGATTAACACTGGTAGTCAGGTGTTTCTTTTGTCTACAATATTTTGGGGGATCCAGGAGTACGGTAGAGTACCAAATGACACCCCTCCCAAAAGAGATTTTACTACCTCAAGTGTTTATAAGTTATAGTTACCTTTTGTTCTCGCTAAGTTGCCTTAAGATTATAACGCTGGCTTGATTGCTACTGAACGTCATGTATTGAGCGTGGCCAGTCAACCTTCCTGCCCAGCAAGGTCCAATGACGTCAGCACTGCCTGGGTGAGGTGATAGATTCACAGCTTCCACTCTGGTTTGTGGGCCTTCTCAACACTGCAGTAAAGGGTGGACCAAATATAATAGGGGTGGATACAGGCTGTGGGCCTTGTCGAGTGGAGGGGAGGGGTGGACGAACCTATGGTTTTTGGATTAATGGGTGGATGTTCCCCGATGGCTTCCGGGTGGATTGTTGGTGGATTGGGTGGATGGGGCGAATGGGGTGGATTCTTCGAGGAATAAGTGTGGATCACAGTGGAGCACATAACAATATTCACACAACCAACATTTGGTTAAGATGCATGAAGAATTGAGGTTTACTCTCACAAGCTCTGCATTTTATAGGCCAGTATTCCTATTACAAAGTATAAGACTGTTTACCATTGCCCACGGTTTAACCAATCAAATCTAAGTAGGTGACTTTAGACCCGCCCACTTAATAAATGTATTTGCATCATAATACAGTTGAAACTAATATTGAAACTTGTAGTCAGTGATTCATCACAATATTAAGCATGCACATTATGTTGATTTGTAAATGTTGCTCTCCGGTTCTTCAGTTTCGCTTAATTTTATCATTAAACTGATATTATTTATTCTTAATAAAACGTGTTTTCTGAAAACCAATTTGTTGCTAAAGTCCTGAGTCTACCTGTGACTATGTACTGTTTACTGTACTTTTTGAAATTTCCATCTGTTACAGAAATATCCACAGGTGATGGTTCAACCAGATTTTCTGAGTTTTTCTTTCTTGTGAGAATAACAGGATTGTACAACTTTTTTAAAGAGCGTTTTTCTGGTGACAATATGCTAAGAAACTGTGTAATTTTTTATGGAAGAATTCAAGGCATACTATCTGTGCACGTTTCGTCCTGCGTTTCTTCTGTCGCCATCTTAAAGTTAACTATCCCTTTTCGTTATCTTTCACACAAATGTGATCTAAGAAATATGTTGACATTGAGATTAGGGTAGATTAGCCTTCTCTTGTTGGTTATATTTGATAGGATCTTATCTTAACTCTTGCCTTATTTATATATATATTTTTTAATATTAAATTTGAACACGGCTGTCATTCTTGCAGCAATTCAAACAGGATTTACAAATGTTGTTCATCAATTTCTTTGAACGACGCTTCTAATATACACGTGACATAATTGTAAAATAGAGACCCAAAAGCGTATACTGGGAGGGCTCATTTCCTTAACACATAATTCTGTGCTTATAACTGGACACTTTAAAAGTACAATTCTGGCCTTAGTAATCCTATAATTCTGCGGTAGGCCTATACTTGTAAGCGGTGTTTTGAAATTAGGCCTTAATTAATTAGTTAACATATACAAACTTAGTTATAATATAATTTCGGTATCGATAATAAGATATAATGTAAAACTTTTAAGACTTTTACCATCTTTGTTTAGTCTCCTGTGACATGCAACAAAAACAGCCCCTACGGCATATAGAGGGCCTGGCTATTCAACTCAAACCTCAATCGTGAATTCGTATGGGGAATACTGCATTTCGATTGAGTTTTACTACCAGTTAAAATGCACTCAATCATAATTTGCTTCTCTTGTCATAAACATTTCGTTATCTTTGTCCAAAGTGTGTAGAAAGAACCTGCGTGAGATGATAAAGTGTTGTGTTGAGCTTACCAGAAAGTGCCCATAAGTAACTTGGTAGTTTCACAACAACAATAGACAAGGGCCGCTGAGTGGGGCGCCCACTATCGTCACAAAAGACTTTCATTATAGTAGACTGGTCCTCTGTCCTTATCCGCAAGGCTTACATTTTAAGACACAAGAAATATCTCTGTTCGGTTAATATTCTCACTAATAAAGGAACCAACCATGCACAGGTCCTTTAGTAAAACACTTCAGACCAAAGTTAGGAAAACCGTGACATGAGTAATCTAACTTTGGATAGCAACTGCGGCCGTTGACGCTCCAGGCTCCTTTCACGATAACTGTTATAAAGAAAGTATACACGTGAATGTTATCCGAATACTGCAGGCTGCGTGGTACACGAGATTTATGTTAAACCAGTTGTACTTACTAGAACAAAGATTCACATGTGGTAGATAGGGAACATTTGAAATAAAACATATTTTCTATTTGAAACAATCAATAGTAGGCCTAAGGTATTTCGTGCATTTTTTGTGTGATTAAACACAAGTCATATTGGGGACGTGTGTTTTACTGCCCCAAACCCAATCCCCTGATTTTTAAGATGGCATGAGTACAGCACAAACAATCTTCAAAAATTAATTTAGAAGAGAAGAAGACTCAGAAAACAACAAAATCTAACAAACAGACGAACAGACCATTTTGAGGCCACACTATACCTGTATAGATACGCCTAGTTAAAACAGTAACTTAATTAAATAGTTTAAGATTTAATAATTCGAAAAAGATATAAAGGTTTCGAACTGGATTGTTTAGTCAAAGATTACTTTCCTGGCTCATTTAATCTTTATTGTATAAAGAAAACGGAACTTTCGATATTGCTTTATGTGTTAAGCCTACAATATATTTACCAGCATCTACTGCAAGCTAGGCTTCCTCGTAGAAAAAACTATCTCGCCAACCTGTGATATGAAAATAAGTCCAATACACAAAATTACACAACGTATTATACTTGATGCTTTCAAGAACGTGACCACGACTTATCTGTTTTTGCCCGAAATGCTGTAGTTTAAAATTGTAACAATGACTAAAACAATTCAGTTTTGAACGAGCTTGCGTGTCCTAAAAATTCATAATTATTTAAAATTTAGCTGAAGTTGTCAATCAGTTTCCCTGGTGGTTTATAAGTAAAATAAGTGCTCAAAAATGCAGTAAATTTTTTAATTAAAAAAATCCCAGATCAGAGTTGACCTGGAGTCTGGGTCCCATGGCCCTGACCCGTTTCCCCATGTATTTTCTAGCGTCTTTTTTAATTATTAGTCATCAATCAAGGTATCTTTACAGAGCCTCTAAAGGCACAGGTAAATAAGTTGAGTAAGTAAAAACAATATCGGGGAAACAAAATAATTTCGGTATTTGTTTACTTTTTAATTTTTTTTTACAGTGCCTTAGGCTCCGTATAAGTTGTTAAACATTCGTTTTGAAATGCGTTTTGCGTACAATCGCTTCCAATACGTTTGTGAAGCTCCCTTTAGATAATGTCGACAATTTTAGCATGATGGCTGCGGCCGTTTGCAAAGGTTTTCTGTGAGTTTCCTTTTCGCTGTACGTAATTACATTGAACACAGATTACTCCAGCAGTTTCTGTGTTATTGCACTTTGGTTTATCCCAGCAATGCGACGGACAGTCGGTGATTTTTGCCTCGGAGCCGTCACATATAACCCCATCCACGAAGCTAGGACTCCTTCCTTGACCAAAGAAAGCACCCGACTTAGCATGTATGTAACCAAGCTGTCTGCAGACGACCCCAGCGTAAGTCAAGTCCCATTCATTGTCGCAGATAGCACCCCATGTGCCATCCACATTGATCTCAACCCTTCCACTTATCCTGGTTGGTCCATCCACAAGCCTAACATCATCTTGTTAGTAAAGGGAAGAGTGAAAGCAATACATTGTAGCCAAGTTGAAAAAGTCACAAGGGAGTGACAGTTTGACCAGTTGTAAAATTGCTAGTTAAACCGGAATGTGCTCACAATAATTGAAAAAACATAAATAAGTTGTCATAACCAGATAAAAGTCAATACATTTTGGAGGAGTAATTTTGTTTTGAGTAGAGTGGGAAAAGGGGATATAGACGGGTATTGTGTTGTTAAGGAGGGAAGATGTAGGAATTGATCGAGCCTCAGATGTTCGTAAAAAGATGTATTTTATGACAACGATCTTTATTCTCCAAGTAGTACAATTACAGGAAAGCCTTCGTTGGGAAAGATTAGTGTCAACACACCCCTCGCTTTATCAAACCGTGCTTCCAGTATTGATATTTGTTTCAATGCGTCAATTGGTAAATTCGGTTACTACTTAGGCCAATAGAAAGATATTGGTTGGAAAAAAACATCATAAATGCAATATTAGCATTTATTTAGGTCTTTAGGAAAATAAACATTAGTTTCGGTAGTCTGAGATACATGAAGGCTTTCTTTAAAACTTTAAGAAAACAATCCCACGACATTTGGCTAAAACCTAAAAATCTAAAAGCAGCAAATATTTCTTACGTGGTTTGCAGACTACTCCAGCTGTGCTGGTGCATTGATTATTTTCTTTGCAGAGAAATGAGCATCTGGAAAGATATGGCTCCGTCCCTTTACAAGCAACTCGATCCATTACGATAGGAAGTTCTGTCGCTCTATAAAATGATCCGTTCTTTGCCTCACTTGCCTGGAATCCAAGCTGCCTGCATACAGCAGTCGCATCCCAGTTTGTGTCACATACCGCACCCCAAGCACCGTCATGGTAAATCTCTACTCGACCTCTAAGTGCGTCATCACCTCCAGCTAGCCGGATGATACCATCTTCAATAAACGATGAAAGCAGAATAACATCTGGTAATGTTTCCACATATTTGTGTTTTAACTTCACCAAGGAAATTATGTTTTGCCCTAATTTGTTTTTTTGAGGTGTTTTTTATTTGTTTATTTGTTTTGAATATCTGTTTGTCTGTCTGCCGGTCGGGTTGTCTGTCTGTCTGTAAGCAAACTATATACTTAAACAATCAAAAATATATTCATGTATTTCAATAAAGCTTTTTGGAAAGACTATGGACCAAAAACGAATTGACATGGTAATGATGACGTCATTAGAGTGTTAAATAACACAAATTCAAGGTTTACTGTTCAAAACAGTAATTTCTCAGTCTTTCAGTAGAAACCGGAAGTTGAAGTGAACACATTTTTCTAGGCATCACTTTTATGTCACAAGAAGGTAGTATGCAAAATACTTTCGACACACTACCTGGGCGGAAGGTAGGAAATCGCCCGGGACTACTACTTTGTCCTTAATACAGTGCTAAAAGAGTACGGGTATAGGCAGAACAAACGAGAGTTCCGGTCCGAACACAACTCTCAGTCTGCAAACTCCGAACCCCTATAAATAGACCAACACTCCTCAGTATCCTGACGATGAATAGAGCAAGCTAGTCGAAAAGTTAAGACTAATTAAGATCTCACTCCGCGACAGAGAAGTTAATAATGAGAAGTCCCCTCGATCCATTAAACGATCTTTTATATTTTTTATCATTATAAATCATATTAATCAATGTGTAGGTAAAGCATATAGCTACTTTCAGAGAACTTAATATTTAGTTATGGTATAATTTGCTTTCTCATAAGTGGTCAGCACAATATTTATAAAATCTTGTTTGTCCTTTTCGTTACATATGATGAGATGAGTCCCGCAGGCTTTTTGATAAGCTTTGTTCGTTAAATACTTTTGAGACTTTTGGATTGTAAAAAGGAGGCTTGTTCAGAAAACGAACAAAATCAGCCGTATACTTTGTTAAAGTCATAAACAGTATCTTACCTTCTGTTTGTGGCAAGCTCTTACAGTAAGTAATACGTAGAATCAAGACGTGGTGAGTTTGACTAGCAATCACTGGACTAACTTAAAAAGGTGTAAGTAAAGTATACAGTTTACAATTTAATATGTGTAAGTGTACGTTAGGTTTTTTTCTTGATGGCCAATGACCCAGAACATTTCACGAGATTTTACAGTGAAGTTTTCTTAGTGATTACACATTTTGTTATTCTCTCTGTTAAGTATGTTTACAAAATACATAGTGCTAAATTTGAAAGTCACCTCGGCATCCAAGAACTTCAAATGAAAAGTAAGGATAACTTGCAGCCCAGGTCAGTGTCGTTATTCGAAGGAATCTGGTCTTCAATACCCGAGGGAAGGTGACAGTTACTTGTTGACCACCACCGACATTCCCGTTGAACTAAAATAAATCGAATAAAAAATACCCCCTTTTCAGTAGAAGTGATTGCAAACCATAACTGTTTGCTTATTACATTCAAATCTAAAGATAATTGATAACTCTTGTGAGGACTGCCAACGTGTGACTTACCTCTGTACAGCTGGGTACTTTTTTTTTTCATTTCTATTTCAATTTATTTTATTTGTTTTCCCTTCATTTTCTTTTCTTTCTTTCTTTTTCTTTTATTTTTTGTTGAAGGGGGTTAAAATTTCACGTTAACGTATGCCGATTCTGAGCCGGAAAGCGACGAAACCGTTGGGTGTGCAGCAGGTACGCACGCGTTTGACGCAATAACTTGACTAACTCTACATAGACACGAATCGTGACTCAGACTAATTAATTAGACTCGGCTTCGAACTCAGACAAACGGGGACTCGTTGTGGTTTTACCGACACACGCGGGCACATGGTGAACATTGAACACGGCTTGGAAATATCCTTCGATGCAGGTAAAACGTGCAACTTAGAGAAAGCATTGCCAGTTCAAAATATCGGTTCAGAATAGTTTCATTTATATAGGTTGATAGGTTGATAGTTACATTTGGTTCATTATCAGGACGAATGATAGCTTTTCAAATTTGGTACGATGAGAGAAAAGAAATTGTGTCTGACCCGTATGGTATCCCCGTCCGCACTTTCCAAGTCATGCCATCTTTCAGATTCTCCTGTTGAACTGTACTGGACGCTGAAGGTTTCAATGTAGTGTGATGGATGACCCTGTACAATCAGTCCTGTAACAACTGGGCCTGGTAGTCCCAGATCAACTTGAATCCAAGAGCCTGCTACAGCATTTTGAGCTGGTGTCCACTTGTAGCCGCCCCTGCATGTGTAAAAAAAACCTTACCAATAACTGCCACTTTTAAGCAGAACTTAGATTCAATCCCTTGTCCATTCTTAGAAATACAATTTTCGAAGTTGATCCTTTCTTTAAATCGGTTGTTTCGTTTCGTTGCAAACCTCAATGATCCAAGGGAATCCCTGTGCCACATATTCCTTTATTACCCAAATAATTGTAAATAAATTATAATCTAAGTTCCAATGGAGGTTCCAGGCGATAATTATTCACGTTTAGGGTTAATCACAGCCAATGTTGTAGCCGATCACAGCCCAAAGCTTCGACGTATCAGGCGCGGTGTTAACGTGTTTCTTGTGACCAATTATGGCATAGCTTAGTGACCTACTGCTGGTTTTGGCGGGGAAATGCACAAATCATGAGTTATTCAGTCACAGCTTTTAGAGCAAGCTGAAATTGTTTACCTACCACCCACCCCATTAACGGGATTCGAAGACATCCAACTCTTACTACACACTTGATTTTACATGTCTCTTTAATTAGTGATGGTAATTTTGTTACTGGTACTAAATGTTTTGTAATACACAGTGACTGGATGTACCTCGCTGATGAACCTCAGAGAGCGGGATGTGCTGTATTTACAAAAAAATATAATATGGTTGTCCCCAGTGTCCCCCATAGATTTTTTACAATATAATTTGGTATAAAATACAGTGGTCATTAGTGTTTTGTAATGCACAGTGACTTGAAATATCTTTGGGATGGGATGTGCTGTCTCTTCCATTTGGACCATATAATTTGGTTCGGGCCTGATTAGCCCTGGGCCTGGGTACCCATTTATGGTTGGTCTGGGTACCAACAGTAATTGGTAAGCTGCACTTGTGTCTTTTGTGATTAGGTTGGGGTTAGATTAAGTTGAACCCGTTGGCCGTTTAGCGTTGGTGCCAGTTTGCCCAAACAATATTCGGTATATGGCGAGTAGTTTCAGTAAATAATTTGAAGCTGTGACAAAACATCACACAATTTGTGTCTTGAGCTTCATTCAGTAATGAGTACAAGTATAAGCGTTTTTATGTTGGAATGTTTCCTTGAAATTAAAAAGAAACGTTGAAATCAATATTCAAATCAAATGAAAGGAATTCAAGTTAAACCAAAGAACTTTCAACCAACAAGCATTAGAATCCATTTATACGTACTAGAAGGGGAAATCAAATTAAACAATAAACTTCAGTTTAGAGCGGGTTTGATGCAGGAAACACAAAGAAAACATACGTTTCTAACACAACGATACATGTACAAATATATCTATAGGCTGCTGCAAACCATACTTTTTTTCAGCCAATTCTATATCAGGAGGATTATAAGAAGAGTAGATAAGACTGTGTGTGGATCAGGTCAGTAGTTTCTGTCAGCAGTTAAACGGAAACTGAGAATGACTTGCCCGCCCAGATAGCATGTACACGTTGGCGCAACGTTGGCCAACGTTGGCACCTGAAAATCGCCAGGTCGCGGCGACATTGGTAGGCGACTCACTTGCCAACGTGTGTTTTTCCATTGGGCCAACGTTGATAAAACGTGATGGCTAGACGTTAGCACTACCACTGAACACAACGTTGTATCAACATCGCCGAAACGTTGGCACGACTTTGAGGGCGGACGTTGGGTCAAGCACGCTTTGAGGTTTGTTCAACGCATCACCTAGTGGTTGTGCCGACGTCTGGCCACCGCGTTTTATTAACGTTGGTCCGATGGGAAAAGCACACGTTGGCTTGTAGTTCATATGCCAATGTCGGTGCAATGTAATAAGAGAGACGTTTGTCCAACATTAGTATTATTTGGTTGTGCAGACGTTGGCCAACACCACTGTACACTACGTTCGTACAACCTCGCAACGAGGTTGGCCCGATGTTGTTTTCACCGTCGGACCACTGTCGTCCCGACGGTGAAAACAAAAACACCGGCCGACCTCAGTGCGATGTTTTGCCAACGTACATGTATATAGTACACAGTTTTGCCGACGTACATGTTGGCCTGTATAATCCACTTAAATAAAGCGAGAACCACAGAGACTAGCTGTAAACATTTCTGGAACAATTTATTAACTGTAAAACACTTGGAAAATACATACAAGAAGTTTACTTTAAATACGGTAAATGTAGGGCCTACGTTTTCTCCCAGTCTCTCTTCTTGGCATTTTGTAACTTTTTTGTGACAACTACAAAATTGGCTACATATTTGCACCGTTCCTAAAGATGCATCGCCCTATTGGTATTATTTGTATATATTCACCGTTAAATAGCAAATTGTCTCTTTTAGACATAGTATACACGATGTGAGGTATGCATCGTCTCGAGCAACTTCCTTGTGAATAATAAATTGTTTGACTGTCGCGAGTGATTAATTAGTAATAAAGTAGAGGATCCCGGACCAAGTTTAGTGTTAAGTCACTACCACTAATTAACCATGGGCGATTTTTCCGTGCAATATCTCAAATGAAAGCTCATGTGTCTAATCCAGAAAGTATGGCCTAACTATAAATTATCCAAATAAACATTTGGAGTCAAATACTTATGTGAACTTTTTAATGAGTGAGTTTTCAAATTGAAACTACAAACTTTTTATATAACTTTGTCTTTTAGACCATCGAGTCCATTTATAACTCCAAACAGATTAATACATTATGGTAAATGCCCCTTACACATTGGTTTGTCTGATTTATGGGAAAAATAATACATCATTGTTTGGAAGAGTTATTTACTTTCCATCTTCAATTCAATAACTTGTGAAAGTTCCATCAATTGGTTGGTCATGTCTGTTATGTCAAGAGGATTTCTGTGCACATTCAAACTGAGCGATTGCAGCCATGATACAGTAATACATCAGGGCCCAATTTCATAAAGCTGTTAAGAAAATACTGCTGACAAATTTAGTCGGGCTCCAGTCATAACAACCCAAACTTATCGTAATTTTGGCCGGTGACCTGTTTCTGCTTAGCAATACTTGTCTGTGCTTAGCAAGTTTTTGTGCTGACAGGCTTTATTAAATTGGGCCCAGGGCCCAATTTCTTAGAGCTGCTTAAGCAGAAAATATTGCTTAACTACTGTCTGCTAAGCAGAAATGAGTAGGATACCAGTCACAAATTGTACATGTGACATGGTAGTTTAGCTGGTAACCTTATTCTGGTAAGCATAATTTTGGGTTGACTTGAAGTAGTTCTCTGGCGATTTGGTCTTTGTTTGAAATATATAATCTGTAAACTTTTAGTAAACACTCCACTTTGTCCTAAAACCAATCACTAGGAATACACAAACTAGTATGATTAATATATATCATGTGGAAACTTTATCATTATTGGTTTGCCTGATCAATCTGGAACAATAATGTACATTAAGATAGGCTTTTTGGTAACATCAAGGAACAATATCACACCCAATGATGCTTGTGGTGGTTTTGAAAAGGGGACAACTGCATTAAGATCAGCATTGATCAAAGTATAGGGTAGTTACTCCATAGATTCTTTTTAAACACAACACAACTTAAAAAAGGTTATCCCTTGGTGTTACTGCGATAACGTAATTAGATTTTATTTCAATCACAATGTCAAGTTTCAAACCCTTTTTGTATTATGATTAATTATTAGGTTATTTTGCTCTTTGGCTGGTCCTTGCCAATCTACATGTATACCTCTTCAACTGATTAATCATCGCTGTCACTAGAACTTTGGCTGCCTCTGCTGGTTGGCTGGGCTGAATTTGGCAGAGAAGTTGCTGAAAATGATAAATCCAATCACTTAATACGATGAAAAACTTAGTGAACTACGAATTTAATGTTGTGATGAAACTGTTCATTCAGGAGTGGCCAAATTTTAGTTAGTTTCTGCACAGTGAATGTATTAAACTCAATAGCTACTTCAGCATAGATTTTGGCAAAAGCTCAGTCAGATTTGGATAAGCAGTGATGTCATGTAGAACACATTCGTTCCCCATAGGCCAACTAGATGTATTTCTGACATTATATTCCACCGGTAAAAACATGTCCTAAATGCAGACTGAAACTTACACTAAAAACAGCACAACTACAACATATGTTTATTCAGATTGCTTGTCTTTGCATGTGCCAGATTGTCCTAGCAAAAATTTGTGAAACTGATTCATTTCAATCGGAAAAGCAGTGTTCCCAAACTAAATATTACCAAAAGGCATATTTCGAGTTTGAAAATGCTCCTAACATGAACTGGCTTATTATAGCCTAGCTATCGCATACCTTTTTTCTTTTCAGCGCGGATTTTTCTCCCGCCGTCCCTGTCTTTGCTGTACTTCAGCCAGTTTTTTATTCTTGCCTCTGCATTGACCTCAGTCATTTTAATAACAGCTTTTGCAGCCACTGGAAAAAAATAACATAAATTGTCCTCTGATTAACATTCTGCTTGCTTGTTGCCTTTTTGTACAGCTGCTGTGAATCTCAATACTGCAATGTTCGAAGAAAACATATTCCTAATTTACTGCAGGATGGGAAGGAAATAAGTAGAAACATTACAAATCTCTCTTAAATACAAAAGAGACCCTTCAGCAAGGAAAATGGTGTTGTGTAGTATTTTGTCTGCTTATGTTTGTTTGTATTCTAAAAAAGAGCAAAACTCTTTCCATTGGGCTGACAACTCAAGACTGTGATTTGCAATTACTTGTAAAGAAATTATCTTGAGTGGCTTGTTTAATTAAAAATATTTGAAATAATGCCAACGTTATGTTAATTGTATTACTCCCATAAACAACATGCAAAGCAACTTGTACTTGTTGGAAATACCTTTGACAACCTTGCACAGATTCAGGGGTGCGAATCCTGTTTTGTCCCCTCTCCCAAGCCAGTTGTAGTTGGTTGCTGTTTTGTTTGTCATAAGGGTGCTCATAAACCTGGCAATTGTTTCCCCCTCGGTACTGCCACCAATACTACAGAGCAAAGTGATCTGCAATTATCCAAGAAAATATGCAAGCATTAACACAACATCCAAACTAGTAAAAAGAGATTGTGCTTCAGCTGGATCATCTTGTTAACATGTTTTAAAGCATAATTTTACACTCCAACACTTTGAAACGGTCACAGCTGCAGCCTTACATGCAAATTTAGACATGGCCATAGGACATGTTGAAGTAGCCGTTAAGTTGAATGTCACTCAATAATACAATCAATTTATTATCTTGAATAAATTTTTGTTTTTATCTATAGTGCTGCAAAAACACAAAGTTTGAAAACATTCATACCAAGGCTTTCTGTGTGGGTTTTTCTTGAAGTCTCTCCTCCATCTGTAGAACATCTCGAGGAGATTCAAGAGGAAGTTGAAAATGAATTTCAGGTTCGTCTGCTAAAGGTTGCTTTTTCAATATTGCCTGCAGCAGCAGATGGTTCTGTCTGAGCTGCCCTTTAATCTCCTCCAGCATCATTATTGTAGTACTGAGACGATCTGTTGATAAATATCATATTTCAATATTCATGCATCACTCAGCTTGTCATAAAAAAAACTGTGTTTAACACTTGAAAGTGCTCCCACATCATTTACTACCTTCATTTACAATACAGTGCTTTTTCTGTTCATTCACCCAAAGGTCAACTGCTTCTCTTTTAAAAATAAGCTTCCTGAGGTCAGCTTTTACAGGCACTGATTAGCCTATTATTATTATTCTAATAGATGTGGCACAGTAATTATTCGGGAATGTCCCATATTATATTTTATAAACGCATGCCCAAGCAGCTGATTTCAAACACTGAAAGCGGAAGTTTTGATACAATGCCAGGAAATGTTTGACTCGGAATTCAAGAGTGAATTTAACAAAATAAAAATGTGTCTTTTGGTTCAAATGCTGAAACAAACCATTGTCTGTTCTACCACATACTGTTTCCAATTCTTCCTGATGCTGGAGATGAAAAATCTAATTCAAAGACAGGTGGAGTATGCATGGCTGGGAACTCTTGAGGAGAAACATTCTTCCGTTTTGAGCTCATTGGTCTTTGTGATGTAGAAGGAGCCTCGTCATCCGTCATCTCCAGTAAACGTGCAAGGGTGCTTGAAGATAAAATAGACAGTCACTTGATTAAATAGCAAACAACATTTTACGATGCGTACCATGTCAAAAATACAGATGCAACATTTTTAGAACAAGTTAATATTATCGACAAGGAACATGTTTCTTTATGCATGTTGTGGGCAATGTCTTTTAACCTAGACACTACTTTAACCCTTCTTGTTGCATATGCAGGGGTTGCTCTCCAAAATAAATAAATTGTACATAGGGCCTAAAGATGCTAATTCATCTTTGGTATAATTGTGGAACATGCAAATTTAAAGCAAGTTTATGCTGCCACCATCTTTAATAATGCAGGTGTGAAGTTAGCGAATGGCCGCGACAAGGGGTATTCCAACTAAATGTACCAAGATTGTTCCACTAACTTACGATTGTTCGTGTCGTTGAACTTTATCTGTAGTGCCGCTCAGGTCCACTGTGTCTGCAACTTTCTGTTGTTTTTGAGGAGGCATCTCATTTTTGCTTACTGCTGAATTTTAAATAGAGAGATATATTAAGTAACTACTGAATAGTTACCTCTTAAAAAACAACTTCATGACCAACTTGCAACTTCTGAATTTAAACTACTTGTTTTAAGTTCACAAAGACGTTACCTACCAATGTGTTCATCAACCCAACTATACAACTTTTTATTTATTTTAATACCTACCATTACCAGCATGTGATGAACTGAACCTGAAGACTGGTGCTGAAGGCAAATCTGGCAGTGCCGGGGTCTGCTGTTTTGTCACTTTAGGTCTTTTTTTCAAGGATGAAAGTGGCAGAAATTGCTCCTCGTCATCTGATGACTCCAGTAGCCTCACAGGGACCCTTAAAGACGCAAAGGTTATTTTGTGGCATGTAAATCATTTTTCTTAAGGTATGAAAGTTTGTATTGCAAAGTTAAGCAGACATTGCCAAAAACTCTATGCAGCAATATTGTAATTTTGTAATACACTTTATTGAAGAAAACAAGCAAGTCACCTGATCGGCTGTAATTGTTACTTTGTGGCAAATATTGTTTATACATCAAGAATTGTTCTACATGTATTTCAATAATAAGTACTGTAACATCTACATGTACATGGAGCATAGATATTTGTCATTCATTACAAAGCTGTAATGGATCAGCAGTGAATAAGTACCTCCGTTTTCTTGGTTGATGTTCATCTTCTGTAGTGTCCAGGTCTGATGTTTCAGTCGCTTTCAACAGTTTAGAGCGAGCCTTCTCGTATATTGCTAGCAATAATACAGAAATAATAAATTTATAGATTACAAAACCATTGGTATTAAAAAAAAGCATGATGGTGGCACTTGTAGTTGATGTGTGCTGTTAAATTTGGTATATAACCTTTCCCCTTTTCCGGTTATTCTGGATAAATTTACCATTTTAAATATTACTTGGGTTTGTTTTGGCTTTTTTTTTTACCAGTTGACATGTCACACACAGTTCACAGGGAAAGTCGAGTTAAATATTTTGAACAATTTATCACCTGTATTTTTTCAAGAGTCTTAACTACGAATTGAAACAAAATTATTTACCAACCTGTTTCCTCAAGGACACGGATAGGATACTTGTTCCATGTACTCTTAGGTGTTTCTTGAGCCTCTACAGCTCTCCTCAGTTTCTGGCTGTTGTACTGTGGCCAAAAGCATTGGTCCTTTTGTTCATTTAGCCAAGGTACAGGAACTACTTCTACTTCATCAGTTTCACAGAAAACAACAACTGCGAACATTTTCAGCTGTGGGGAAAGTGCATTACAGCTTACCATAATGAACTCTTTTGTCTTTTGGCATCTTCATACATGTTTAGAAAGGTCTTGCATATGTTTCAATTTCATCAACAAGGAATGTGTACTCTATAGAGTCGGACATTAAAAAAATGTAACAATTTGTATGAAAACAAACGCGCTGGAAAAGAACTCTTCAAACAGTTGGTGAGCTTATTGAATGATTGAATTAACTTAAATAAAAATATTAATAATATGTTAAAATATTTGTGTTTAGTAAAATCAACACTAAGTCAAAAATAATAAATAATAACAGTAATAAAGAAATACAAAACTCTTTTGTGGCTTATGCTAAAATACTTTGGTTCCGTTAAACTATTTACTACAAGTTTAATTCAGAAAACCTGTATCATAACATAGGTTTTCTGCAATGCCATCGGGCTGTTCAGAAGGCGGACTTGAGAGGTCAATATATCAATAGGCCCAGAAGTCAAAAGGAACTAACAATAATGGAAACACTCGTGTTGTTTTTGTTGTTTGTGGTGGGGGACATGCCTAATCAAAATGAAGCATTGGAACAGAAACAAAACCATCCTTGAAAGGTAGCAGCACAACTTTAGCAGAGACGGTTGAGGCTGGAAATGTATAGTAACGTTCCCGGAGATTCCGAACATACGATATGTTTAATTTTCTTGAGTCTAAAGGATATTCAAAGAAAGGAAGCATCTCCGAAAACTTTTGACATACCACAGCTGGAACAGAATCAACAATAATAATATTGATTACATGAAATACTTTCTCACCAACAAGTATTGCATTGTTACCTTGACTGACGGAAAGCATGAATTTCTTTAGAAAGATTTCTTTAAACTGAGAGCACCGAGTGACATTTGCAGGCAAAGGGCCAGCAAAATGTTCCTTTTTGCAAGCTACTGTTGGTGCCTCATTGCACATATCTGAAGGAGTTGCTCTTTCTGACAATCTGCGAACAATTTGCTGTAAGGGGAACTTTGGCTTTCTAACCAGTCTTTTAATACTCTGAAGAAAGTTCTCAAAAGGGAAAGCTGAAAAATTATCCAAGCAGCCAAACTTCCTCACATCATTTGGCAAGTGAATGAGGGCATGCACATTGTACACTATCATGTATGAACCGTACAATAACCCTACATGTGTGACAAAAGATGACAGAAGCTCTTCTGCATACACACTTAACACAGAACACATTGATGGGCTACAGAGAATTCTGATTGCCACATGGAACAGAAGAAAATTTTTGTACATAACCCTTGGCAACTGTTCTTTGAGTGCAACAAGTGATGTGTAAAGAAGAAAAGTACGAAATTCTGTAGCTTTCCATCGATCAACATCAGTAAGTGATCGTCCCTTCCGTGCAAATTCACGTGGCATGAAAGGTGCAAGAGAAACAAAATTTGGAGATCAGCTGAATTGAAGTATTTCCTTGTCTAGTAGGTAAAGGTCCCCTAATCCACAAAATTAACAATTTTTTCATAACCCCTAAACATACCAAATGCATGTAGTCCAGTGGAAACTGGGAAACCATGCCTATGCCTAGTTGTGGAAGACAACTTTCTTTATGGTGATGACCTTCATAAGCTAAATCATTGAACATTTCATTTGTCCTGAGGACAGCATTAACTTCTGGAAAAGTTGTCCTTTTATTATCTCTAACACCATGCTGTGTACATTTATCACACCCATGATACCCATTGTGAGCTTTGACGCATTTAACAAAAGCCCGTGCAGGGGTGTCGCAAACAAAATTCGAAATTTTTACCTCAACAAGTACTTTGATAGTTCCTCTGGCAACATAAATTCCATGATTGAATATTTCCTGCATTTCATGCACAAAATCTTCTAGAAACTGATTCGCATCTTTTGGTTTGGATTTACCTAGGAATAGCCCAATGAGAAAGGGCCCACTTCTTTTACACTCCTCAAGTTGTCCAAGTATTGGCCAAAATTGTTCATTCGTACTCTTGAACAGTGGCACCCCATCAACAAAGCACTGGAGATTGACAATTAGGCCTACATGTTTATCAGCCATAGACAAGAAATCTGGATTACACTTTATCACAGAAATCACATTTTTGGCTATGCCAAAATGATGATACGTCCCTCCATCAACTTCTTTAAGATGTATGGGTGCAACACTTGTGGCTAGCAGTGTTCGAGAATCCTTTGGGAGACATGGAATATGTGGCCTGAGAATTGCTAGCAATGAGTTTAAATGACATGATGGTATGTTGGCAATGATAGCCCAATCTCTGAGTTCATTATTCAAACCGTTAAGATTACCATCCTCACTATCACAATCTGATTCTATTTCACTGTCGTCATCGCCAGAAAAACTTTCACAGTTGTCATTGTTTTCAACATGTATTACCCCAAACATGTCAAAATCACCCATATTATCATCGACATCAAAATGTACTTGATGGTGGTCAACGATGTCAACATAATCATTGGGAAAATTGATGTAACTGTCAACGTCAGTCTTATTACCTTCAACGTCTGTCTGTCCAACATTCTCATCATTTATTTCTTCCGGTAGTTGGTCTAAGGAATGCGGATCACAAACAATGCTGTTCTGCTTGTCCTGGTCGTCATCGCTACTTGTGTATGTATTGAGTCGAGCTTTTTGAGGTGAATAGCTCGCCGAACGGGATGATGATGCAGTAATACTTCCATCAGGGATCGCCCCACTCTCCATTCCCAACGGTCCACTGGTACATGCTGGTCACACATTAAAGTAGATAAAACAATCAATACATTAAGTCTAATTAAACAAATTACATCCTTGTGTTTTTAACCTGACAAAATAAACTCACATGCTTACACCATCGTTTTCACTAACACCTTTAAAACTTAGCATGTTTATGGTTTTGTTGTTGTTCTGGTTATACTAAAACATAATAATAATAATATGCACTTATAATGCGCCAAATCAATCTAAAAGATGTTCGAGGCTAGGTCTTTCTTTTATTTATTTCTTTTTGTTCGGGGGGGGGGGGACGGGGGAGGCGAGTGATCGTTTTCCTTTCAAGTGGTCTGAAACATCAGATAAGAGCCTTTAGATTAAACTATATCAACCAAATTCAAAGACACAGCTAAGATTTTTGTGTACAACCCCTTTGGGAATTCTTAAGGTGGAGGTCATTGATGAAATGTTTTCTAGTCAAAGGATCAACCCATAATAATTTCCTGTTAATATGCAGTTTGGCTAGGTCTGAAGAGGGAACTTGGGATTGTTAGACATTTCTGAGAAATTTTCGGGCGGAGTAAACAAAATTTGTTTACAAACAGACTGCCAAAAAAGAACCATGGCATTATCAAGTTTAAACAAAGTAAAGTTAACTATACTAGGCTTTAACAAAACACCGGAGGTGGTCACGTTTAAAAGAAAACTTTGAAAATGTTTACAAAATATTGCTCTGCTCACATTTTGGCTAAATTCGATTGCGTCGATTAGAACAATCAACTTTGATTTGAGTGTTTGCTGTTTAAAAAGTTGCATGGTCCGAACTTCGACGAAATAATTGCTTGTCGTCTCTCTCTTTGAACGAAATTCGACTGGAAAAAATAGCATAATTGCCACGAATAATGCACAAATATACATGTAAAATGCAATTTGTTGCACATGGCAGATGGACGTGAATAATTATTTTTTTTTTAATTAAAAATTTTAACTGACTATTTGCGTGTTTTCTTCATCGTGCAATACCTCAAAGGAAAGCTTACAACTTTCTCAAAGGTACACTCACAAATAGCTAATTAAAGTTAAAATCTAAATATCGCGTGAAATCGGCCAAAAGTTTGACCAAGAATCTTCACAGCACTTCAGGGACTCACAATCACTGGAAGATTGGTAATGGAACGAACTTTAAATTTAATCTGCTCTCAGATTGAACCAAATAACTTTCCTTCTGCGTTTTGTATGTGCTTCTCTTTGTCCTTAAGTATTGTCAATTGGTTTGTTCGAAACTGTTTTAAAACAAATTTTACAGACCAAAAAACGGACAAAAACTTTAAATTTTGGGCTGTATGTAGTATAATTAAATGGTTTGTATTATGAATTGAAATTTTTTAAAATCTAATTTGGCTAGTGTTATATATTAAACCTATGATAAATAAACTATTTTGAAAGAAAGAAAAGTATCAATAAACTGAATTCACACATAGTCACCTTCTGAGTATGATCCTGGGGTTTCCTGGTTGTTGATTGGATGGGCCAGACAAAGTCCTGGATTACAAGCAAGGTACAAACAAATATGAAACAGAACTAGAAAAAACAGAAACACGCATTACTTACATGTTTCTCTAATTTTTGAAATTTTGTTTAGAACCCTGCAGCGAGGACTACTGGCAGCACATGGTGACATTGTGTTAATATTTATATTATCTTAACCACATCGTACACACTGGTCAGCTCATTCCATGATATCCTACCAGCTTAATCATGCCACGCGTCCTAGATGGGTGTCAATCAACAAGCAGTCATTTGGTTTGGAGGGGACAGTAAAATGCTATGCCAGCATCCTTTGTGTAATCGGCGTGTTAAATTGTTAATGATAGATGAAACCAGAATGTCAAACTTAATTAATAAAGCATGCAAATAAGGTTAAAATATCCCACGCAATACTTGGAAATGTAAACGACACACTTAAATTTATACAAAAATTGTTGGGAAAAAATGCAAATATAACCCTCTGATAAGCTTCTTAGTTTGTGTAGTTAAATTGTATTACAACATTCTACAAATCTACCTCTAAGAAAACAGTTTCATAATCAATTGCATTCTTCGTGAGAATGCAAACACCATTGGCTAATCAAATTCATGAGACTCTTACGAGTAACCAAGTTGCATCTAATGATTTTTGCGTGTCATAACTTTTCTTATGGTTAAAATTGCATTGTTTTTGTTTGATTGAGACGACCAGAAAAGTTAAATATCGTTAACGAAAGGCAAAAAAACACTTGATAAAACCATTGTTTATAAGGAAATTGGGCCAAAACCCCTGATAAAAATCCGGAGGAAAAAAAAACGTTTCGGCTATAAGGCTGGAATCCCTGACAAAATAAAAATCTCGAGGAAATCAATAGTAAAAAGAGCTGACGAACACAATAGACGTTTCGGCTATATGGCTGAAATCCTAATGAACATGAACATTTGTGACTGACAGAATATATATACCCCATAGCGGGTAAAATAGTTTATCCTTTAAATAATTTATTATAATTGGTGATTCAGATGTCATTTGTCTTTTACAGTGAGATTTATTATAGCAAAGTGATATACAAAATGATTGTTGATCCAAGAAACACTCACCGACTAGAAGTACACTCAGCAGCAGCATCGAACTAGCTACGGTACAAGAAGACATGGTAAGATGATGGTAGATACAAGAAATGACTGCACAATATTCTATCTCAATGCACGGGCACGGTCCAACTATAAACCCGAAAACAAATGATATGATGTCCATGTGTACAACATTGTCAAAGATTTAAGTAGGTCATCTTGAATCTATGTACCAGACAGCTTACTCAAAAGAAACAGACTGGAAATGACAAATCGGTTTTTAACAGACTGCAGTTCATAGTTTCAAGGTTGGTGATTATAAAGTGATAATTGCGTGGAAACCTTTTCATATAAACATAAAATGAACAATTTGTAAAGCAGAAATTAGTCGATAACCAATAAATGAGTTTAACACATCGATTAAAAGTTACCTACACTCGGAGATCCAAGTACTTCTTAATGGCTTTTGGACTTGGTGCATGAGTAGTACTCATACTTGAAGTCCCAACAGGTATGCGTGTTCGAGTACTGATCGGACACCTTTAAACTCGGCAGTTCTTGGTACCCGACCCAAAAAGTTTGTCTACAACACTGACCTTTACAAAGCCTGTTTACTGATGTGAATCTAATATATATCATTTACCGCTAATACTAACCTAGATGCGAAAAAGGTCGCTACTAGTATAGGTTTTGGCAAGATAATTGTTTCAATCCTCAATCAAAATGAGGAGCTTGTTTTAGCTTCAAAGTCGCCAGCACGTTGTATTGGTGCGTAAGAAACGACTCTTTTTTCGCTTTTTTATTTGTATTATTATAAGTTATGTTGAGAATGCCCTACACTCTCTTGTTGCTGTTTACTGGTACTGAAATGTTTCTACAAAAACAGTTAGCACATGCACAATTGTCTTTATTATTATTGGGTGTATTTACGTCGCTAATCAAATGAGGAGTCCACATCGGTGAGGCCGAGCGAAATGAGGAAGACGCTTGGGTAAAATCAAAGGAGGGCGCTAGAGACAAAAATACATCAAAATAATGAGGTCGCTTTAAAAACCGGCCAGTCTCATCCGAGCCAAGAAAAAACTCAATGCGTAAAATAATTAAAGATGTGTGCGTGTGTATCGAGCAGACAATATAAACATGATGGAAAATGTACTCTTCTGTGAAAAGCCCACTCTACACTTAAGCTCAAATCATATTTGCGTGAAACCATAATAAAGCCCCTAAGATGTGATGGGAAAAAAACTAGAGTTTTAACTAGATATTATACGGAAAACACTTCTAACTAAAACAAATTTGAAGTTGGATCCTGATGTAAAATACTGTAGAAATAGGTTCGTTTGAGTGAGTTATGTAACAAGTAGTGGTTTTGCTGCTGCTGCTGCAGCTGCAGTACACGTGCCCCACAGAGGGTTTTAAGAAAAGGGGTTTGCCGCGGTGTTTTCTGAAATGGCTGGCTGCAAGATGTGATGCATCACCTTGTAAACCCCAATGTGCTCTCATCGATGTTAATCTCATATCTGTTTATACCTGTCGTGTAATTAACACTGTGAAACGCTGAGGAAATGCTATGTATATTTCCTTTATTTAAAAACACAATCATGCATACCCCAAGTTATCTGAATAATATGAAATACATACATAAGTATATCGGATTTAATTTAACTGATCTCGTTTAATAATCGAAGAGCAACCTTGCTCAATCTGAATCTTCACTACACATTCATGATTTAAAAAAAAAAACATTCAACAAGGAACAACCTGCGTACTCCAATCACTATGTAATACTCAATATTTACGTCAACAAAAACAAAGCCATTTTAATTCAATCCAACATTGTACCTGAATCACGTTCAATGTAGTTGCACGCTTAAAACAAGGTGACAAAAAATGTATACAACCGTCAACTTTACAATCACTTGTAAGTGTGTATTTTAACTTAATTCAGTATCGTTCTAAAGCTACTACACTTTATTTAAAAAGCAACATTTAGAGTACAACAAAATGAAAAGACAAAAGCAGCTCAAAACGCAGAGTGATGAAATCTTTCTACTCAACGGGCACGATGCGAATCTTAACCGCCAAGACGGGCTCAAAGAAGCGACTCTCCACGATGAGGTGATTAACGACGGTGCCAGTAAAAATCTGAACATTACTTGCTGTTCTTTGATGTATATCATAAGAAAGCTAGTACCACGCAATATTCAGACGCCGCGTGTAAACGATGATAGCATGTCTTAATAGGGCACATTTTATAGCACAACTTCATTTTAATAGGCGGGGAGGGAATGAGGCCGGTTTGGGCGGGAACAATAAAAAACTAGGTGCCTGGACACTGCGCTGCCCCATCAAATTTTGGAAGATTATAATAATTGTTTATGACAGTGCGGAAATTGAAAGCAGTTTCCGGAGGTGGCCATTCCGAAGCGAATGTTATAAATTAGTTATAAGCTTTGTTGGAACCTTCGGTATCAACCATCTAGTACTGTGGGGTTTTTCTTTTTTGCTCATCTATAAGTGACCAGGGCCCAATTTCATAGAACTGCTTAAGCACAAAAACAGCAAATCACAACAAATATATGTTTACCAGAATAAGGTACCAGCTAAACTGCAATGTCACATGTACAATATGTGACTGGTATCCTGCTTGTTTTTACTTATCGTACTCTGCTTAAGCATTTTTATGAAATTTGACCCTGTGATAAGTTGGTCTTGTTATAAGTGCCAACATAATAAATTTGGTCGAATGGAATGGTATAAATGCAAACGGTTTGGATTGTTTCAATATTTTAGTCAATGTAAGGGGGGCGCGTATCTTGTAAAGAGTGTTTCCACCTCACATTCCTTTTGCGATTATAACATTCCAATGTAAATTCCCACTAGCGTAAAGATGTAAGTACGGGTAGCCGTGCCATAAAGGTGACTTGCTCAGTATGTCAGGTGTTTCTTTGTCTACAATTTTTTGGGAAATTCAGGAGTATGGTAGAGTACGAAATTACACTCCTCCCGAAAGAGAATTCACACACGGTTGTATCCTCAAGTGTTTATCATTTATAGTTACCTTTAATTCTCGCTAAGTTGCCTGAAGATTATAACGCTGGCTTGATTTCTATTGAACGTTATGCATTGAGCGTAGCCAGTCAACCTTCCTCGCTCAGCCAGGTCCAATGACGTCAGCTCCTGCGGGTGAATGCCACTGCCGGGGGGGGGTGATAGATTCACAGCTTCAGCTCTGGGTCGCGAGGCCTTCTCAACACTGCAGTAAAGGGTGGACTAATAGAGGTGGATATACAGGCTGCGGGTCTTGTCGGGTGGAGGGGGAGGGGTGGTGGACGAACCTATGTTTTTTTGAGGATGGGGTGGATGTGCCTTGATGGATTCCGGGTGGCTTGTTGGTGGATTCGGTGGATGGGGCGAATGGGGTGGGTTATTCGAGAATTTGGTGTGGATCACACGCAGTGGAACACATAGCAATAATTACACAACCAATCATTGATTAGGACACACGAGATTGTTTGACTTCTTTGGTCCCAGCCGATGAAAAAGTGAGGTTTATTCTCACAAGCTCTGCCTTTTATAGGCCAGCATTCCTATCACAAAGTATAAGACTGTTTACCATTGCCCACGGTTTAACCAATCAAATCTAGGTAGGTGACTTTAGACCCGTCCATTCATACAATGCATTTGCACCATACAGTTGAAACCATTATTGAAACTTGTAGTTAGTGATTCATCACAATATTAAGCATGCGCATTACGTTGCTTTGTAAGTAGTTTGCTCTGCGGTTCTTCAGCTTCGCATCAATTCTATCATTACAAATTGGATTCATTTATTCTTCATAAAAACGTGTTTTCTGAAAACCAATTTGTTGCTGAAGTCCTGAGTCTCCCTGTGACTATGTACTGTATACTTTACATTTTACAATTTCCATCCGTGACAGAAAAGTCCACAGGTGATGGTTCGACCAGATTTTCTGAGTTTTTCTTTCTTGTGAGAATAACAGGATTGTACAACTTTTAGAACATTTTTCTGGTGACAATATTGTATGAAATAGTTCAAAGCATATTATCTGTGCATGTTTTCAGCTGCATTTCTTCCGTCGCCATCTTAAAGTTTACTATGGCTTTTCGGGGTTTTGTTCACAAAAAGTGATCCCAGAAATCTGTTGACATTGAGATCAGCGTAGGTTAGCCTTCTCGTTTTGATTATACATGTATTTGTTAGGATCTCATCCTAACTCATGCCTTTTATTAGCTGTTTCGTAGCGAAGCGCAGCGAAACAGTTCACTTATTTTTGTTAAAGTTTTTGTTTGTTGGTGTGGTTTTTTTATTTGTCTGTTTCTGACTATTAAAAAAACCTATGTATATCAAGTAATTAAACACAAGGGAAACTGACTGGGTAATTTCTTTATTAATTTGGGTTTGAACAAAGAAAACAATTACTGAAGCGGGACTTGAACCAACGGCCTCCGGATTGACGTACCGGCGCTCTACCAACTGAGCTTTCCTGCCCTATATCGGTGGTCTCCCTATTAGTCAATATCTTTGTTCGGGGGTGCCAGTCAGACGCCATTCAACCGTTAACTGCCTTGTAGCCAGGAATCACACCCAAGTTTAAAATAAAACCTGGGAAGCGGCATGGGAAGCGTACATAAAAAACTGCACGAGCTTTCGTAGCAACAACTACTTCATCGGATGCACCTTTAAGTCATAAATTGCTACTGGAACAAGCCATAATCAAAATTCTATTTTAAACAGGCTTGATGCGTTATAACTGCTTTGAAAACAAATTGACGTCATCATGACGTCATCATTTGTCAGGCTATATTACCTTAAAGGTACAGTTTTAAAAGATATTATAGACAATGAATTCGATCTCACAAGGCATCAATTTTTGTAATATTAACTTGATTATGTACACACTATAAGACTTTCATATTCAGATGAGTATTTTGAAAATGTTATTGTTGAAACAGCTTGGCGTTTGCGCACAAATGCAATGTGTCTAGTTTATTTTTTTTTTTAATAAGTTTGAACACGGCTGTTAATCTTGCAGTAGTTCAAACAGGATTTACAAATGTTGTTCATCAATTTCTTTGAACGGCGCTTCTACTATATGACATAATTGTAAAATAGAGACCCAAAAGCGTATATTGGGAGGGTTCAATTTCCTTAACACATAATTCTGTGCTTATAACTGGACACTTTTAAAAGCGCAACTAGGCCTTAATTAATTACTTAACATACACACTTAGTTATAATATAATTTCGGTAATGATAATTAAGATATAATGTAAAACTCTAAAGACTGTTACCATGCAAACACCATCTTTGTTTGGTCTCCTGCGACATGCAACAATAATAGCCCCTACGGCATATAGAGGGCTTGGCTATTCAACTCAAACCTCAATCGTGAACTCGTATGGGGAATAACTGCATTTTGATTGAGTTTTGCAACAGGTTTATTAAATGCACTCAATCATAATTTGCTTCTCTTGTCATTAACATATGTGTTATCTTTGTCCTAACAGTGTAAAAAAACTTCTTTAGATGATAAAGCGTTGTGTTGAGCTAACCCGAAAGTGCCCATAAGTAACTTTGTAGTTAAGAACAACAGACAAGGGCCGCTGAGTGGGGCGCCCGCTATTGTCTCAAAAGTCTCTCACTGGTCCTCTGTCTGTATCCGTAAGGCTTAAATTTTAAGACGCAATACAAATCTTTGTTCGGTTAACATTCTCACTAATAAACGAACCGATCGTGCACAGGTCCTTTCATTAAAACACTTTAGCCCAAAGTTAGGAATACCGTGGCATGTGTAATATTTAATATTTTGAAGAGTACTTTGATTGTACTTAAATCTCAATATTTATTTACGGAACATGTTTTGATTAGTGATTGATATCCAGTAATAAGGCTTAAATTTTAAGACGCAATATATATATATCTGTTCGGTTAACATTCTCACTAATAAACGAACCGACCATGCACAGGTCCTTTTGTAAAACAATTTAGCCCAAAGTTAGGAAGACCGTGACATGAGTAATGTTTAACTTTGACTAGCCACTGCGGCCGTTGACGCTCCAGGTTCCTTTCGCGATATCTATAATAAATAAAATATACACATGAATATTATTAGAATACTGCAGACTGCGTGGTACAATAGATTGCTGTTAAACCAGTTGTACTTACTAGAACAAAGAATCACATGTGGTAGATAGGAAACATTTGAAACAAAGCATATTATTATTCTCTATTCGAAACGATCAATAGTAAGGTACTTCGTGCATGCTTTGTGCGATTAAACACAAGTCCTATGGGGGACGTGTGTTTTACTGCCCCAAACCCAATCCCCGATTGTTAAGATGCCATGAGTACAACACAAACAATCTTAAAAAATTAAATGAGAGGAGAAGAAGACTCAGAAAACAACAAAATTAGACAAATAGACGGACAAACCATTTTGAAAACAAACACTATCCCGGTATCGATGCGCTAAGTTAAAAACATTAACTTAATTTATAGCATAGGATTTAATTATTCGGATAAAATTTAAAGGTTTCGAACTGGATTTTGTAGTCAAAGATTCTTTCCCTTGCTCATTTAATCTTTAATGTATAAAGGAAACGGACCTTTCAATATTGATTTATGTGTTAGGCCTACAGTATATTTACCCGAACATCTACTGCAAGCTAGGCTTCCTCGTAGAAAAAACTGTCTCGCCAACCTGTGATATGAAAATAAGTCCAATAAACAAAATTACGCTACGTGTTATACTTGATGCTTTCAAGAACGTGACCACGACTTACCTCATTTTGCCCGAAATGCTGTGGTTTAAAGTGTTAACAATTATTGAAACAATTCAGTTTTGATCTAACTTGTGAGTCCGGAAAATTCATAATTATTTAAAATTTAGCTGAAGTTTTCGATCAGTTTCCCTGGTGGTTTATAACTCGATAAGTGAGATAGTTGCTCAAAAATGCAATACATTATTAATTAAAAAAAAAAAAAAAAAACCTGGATCAGAATTGACCCGGATTCCGGATCCCATGGGTCATGACCCGTTTCCGGGTTACTGTGAACACGAATCTGTATCAACATGCCCAGTTTGCGGGTCAGCCTGACACAAAATGGGTCAGACCCCAATACAGGATTCAATTCTGACACAGTGATTCTTTAGAGTGTAGTTTTGCAATTCAAGGAAAATTGGGAAGTCAAATTCAATTTAAACTGACAATCTGAATCAATGAACCAATCTTGAATAAACTGAGTAATGAGGAGAGGAAGGATGCAGTAAAGCAAGCCCATTGGATTTGTTTTATATCTGAATCCCAGCTTACTACGTGATAAAACAAAATTATGAAAGTTTATAAATTCTCAAGTATGAAGTGCGCCACCAAGAGTTTGCAACGGAGAGGTCATGTTCGAAGAAAGGCCGTTTAAGTCCCCGGAATAGATTATTTAAACCTTTTTTTAATCCTTGGGTTCTTATCTGAACGCGAGATGGGAAAAAGGGGATCGTAATTTCTTAGTCCCTCCGTTCGAATTCACATAAGAGAACTATACCGCGTCTAGTGACGGGTGGGGGCGGTGGAGGTTTATAATCGTTGCTAGACTTCGTAAAAAGGTCACGTTGCTCGCTCACGTCTTATTATCTAGTCATCACTCATCGTAACTCTGCGGAGCCTATAAGGAACAGGTAAACAAACTGAATAGGTAAAAACAATGTCGAGGGAACAAAATAACTTCGTTAGTTTTTTACCTTTTGCATTTTTTTACGTGTCCTTAGGCTCTGTACGATTTGTTAATATAATTTTTGTTTAAACCTAGATACATCCGTTTTAAATGCGTATAAATTGCGTACACTTGCTTCCAATTCGTTTGTGAAGCTCCCCTTCGTTTGAAAAATAAGAGCATGATGGCTGCGGTTTACAAAAGTTTTCTGTGGGTTTCCTTTTTGCTGTACGTGATTACCTTGAACACAGATTACTCCAGCAGTTTCTGTGTTATTGCACTTTGGTTTATCCCAGCAGTGCGACGGACAGTCGGTGATTTTGGCCTCGGAGCCGTCACATATAACCCCATCCACGAAGCTAGGACTCTTTCCTTGACCAAAGAAAGCACCCGATTTAGCGTGCGTGGCGCCAGAGTAACCAAGCTGTCTGCAGACGACCCAAGCATCAGTCAAATCCCATTCATTGTCGCAGATAGCACCCCATGTGCCATCCACATTGATCTCAACCCTTCCACTTCTCCTGGTCGGTCCATCCACAAGCCTAACATCATCTTGTTAGTAAAGAGAAGAGTGAAATCAATACATTGTATCTGAATTGAAAAAGTCACAAGGGAGTGACAGTTAGACCAGTTGTTGTAAAATTGTGTGCATCGGGTCATGATAGTTAAACCGGAATGTGCTCACAAAAATTGAGTTGTCATAACCAGACGAGAGTCAATATATTTTGAAGGAGTAATTGTGTTTTGAGTAGAGTGGAAAGAAGGGAAATAAACGGGTATTGTGTTGTTAAAGGAGAGAAGGTAGGAATTGATCGAGGCTCAGATGTTCGTAAAAAGATGTGTTTTATGGCAACGATCTTTTTCTCCAGTAGTACAATTATAGGAAGGCTTCTTTGAGAAAGATGAGTGTCAACACACTCGTCGCTTTATCAAACCATGCTTCCAAGATTGTTATTTGTTTCAATTCGTCAATTGGTCAATTCGGCTATTACTTAGGCCAATATAAAGATATTGGTCTTTAAAAAACCATCATAAATGCAATAATATTAGCTTTTATTTATGTCTTTATAAAGAAATAAACATTAGTTTCGGTTGTCTGAGATAACTGAAAGCTTTCTTTAAAACTTCAGGACAACAGTCCCACGACGAAAACAAATAACAAATATTTCTTACGTGGTTTGCAGACTACTCCAGCTGTGCTCTCGCACGGATTATTTTCTTCGCAGAGAAATGAGCATCTGGAAAGATATGGCTCCGTTCCTTTACAAGCAACCCGATCCATTACGATAGGAAGTTCTGTCTCTCCATAAAATGATCCTTTCTTTGTCTCACTTGCCTCTTGGAATCCGAGCTGCCTGCATACAGTAGCCGCATCTTGTAGGTCCCAGTTTGTATCACATACCGCACCCCAAGCACCGTCATGGTAAATCTCTACTCGACCTCTAAGTGTGTCATCACCTCCAGCTAGCCGGATGATACCACCTTCAATAAAACAATAAAAACCAGAAGAACATTGGTAATGATACTACTTATTAACTGTCTCTTTATTACCTTTGCCAAGAAAATCATATTGTTCTCTTTGGGTTTCCTTTGGGGGGGGGGGGTGATGATTAAAGAAAACACATGGGGAAAGCCCAGAATGTCGTCGTACTATTATATTATTGGGTTTCACTAAAACAAACATTGGAAAGATATATCATGGATTCAATTACACATAATTTCGTGGTGATGACGTCATAAAGGGTAAAACAACACTAAATCACTTTCTCATTCAAAACATTCTTATTTCATAACCTATATTCACTTTTTTTAGTTTCTTCGTAGGCCTATACAAGGTTTTTTAACAAAAACATTGATAAGACTCCTATTTAACCTTGCTTTCCGGTAGAAACCGGAAGTTGAAGTGAAACCATTTTCCTGGGTATCACTTTGATGCAGAATGAAGGCAGTATGAATTGTAATTACCACATGGTTCCTATAAAACTTTTGAAACTTTTGGATTGTCGGGGGGCCTTGTCGACTAAATCGGAGAGAATAAGCTTGCAGCACTTTGGACGTGTTCATTAATTAGTTTTATTCTGTTAGTTGCCAGCTTATAAAATAACTAATTAATCAAGACACGGTAAGAGCGACTTGGAAGTTTTATCAGTCGACTAATATAAACAGATAACATTTTATTTTAAATTACGGTATTTTAGATGTAATAAATTAATACTTTTTAAAATTTTACCCACAAATAATGATCAGCAAAACCACTATACAACATAGCGTTCGCGATACATGGGACGTATTCACAAACATACACAAAGCACTCGATCGGTATTACATGCATGACGCGCACAAATTCATGCCACGTATGTCCTTTGTATCAAATACGATACACTGACTTCATATGCCAAAATAAAAAAAAGTAAACCTACAATCGGCTCGAAAGTTGGCCTAGACATCAATAATATACCACTCTTATAAAATATTATCATTATGTTGATATATGTACTCACCTTCAATGTGGAAAATTGTCTTATTTTCAGCATGTGAAACCGCAAAAATTGTCATGTACCAGCACCATATATAAAAAGCTGTAGAGTGGCGTGGGGATGCACACTGCAGTGCAAACGGCCACTAGAGGGGGCTAGTCAATGTATCAAATAAGCTACAACAGGCATTTAGGGCCAAAGTTTTAATTATTATGTAAAGAAACACATTTAAATATGGTGTATCATATATGATACACACGGCACTACAGGGTTTTAAAGCCAATGACCCTTAAAATTTCATTCACGAGCGTAAAGGAGATTTTAAAATGACGTGTTTTAGTAATTACAAATGTTCAATATTTCAACAATTAATTCACTCTGTTAATTATGTTTCAAACATATCGCTGAGTTTGAACGTCACCTCGGCATCCTAGAACTTCGAATGTAAAGAGAGGATAACTATTAGTCCACGTTAGTGTCATTATTCGAAGGAATCTGGTCCGCAATACTTCAGGGAAGGTGACATTTACTCGTTGCCCACCATTGACAGTCCCGTTGAACTAAACAAAAATAAAAATAAAACAAAAGTTCACTTTTTCATTCGGTGTGTTTGTAAGTGAAATAACTTTAAGCTCTTCTTATGAGCAACATAACCATAACTGTCATTTCATGTTATTCAAATCTGAAGATAAATGATGACTTGTTTAAGGACTGTATGAAAGTGTTACTTTGTAAAGTTGAGGCTACATCGATCGTCAATATATTAGTTTTTTGTAATTTTATTAAATGACATTAATAGTTAGCTTTTTACATAGCGCTCAAGTCCGTCACTCCGTGACACTCATGGCGCTGTAACATTACACCTCGGATCAATCGCTTTGCATTTATTTCATTCCTCATTAAACCATCTCAGCTCCATGGGGAGTAAACACACTGTGCTGCCAAATATGTAGCACACCAAGCTATTAATCAATCACAAGAACCTCTCTGCCCTCACAAAGGTAACCTTTTACCCCTGGGTAAAGAGAAGCATTTATAGTTGTGTCTTGCTCCAGAATGGGGATTTGAACCCACATCCTGATGACTTAGCACCCAGAACTTGAGTCCGATGAACTAAACAACTCAGCCACGACACGCCACGTTAAATTTGTGCTCACCATCATTTGGTTGGTTACGTACATAAACAGTGTGTCTCAAATAGTAAACAAATTGATATTAACTTAAAAAGGGCAAGGACCAAGGACAAACAAAAAAAGGGACGATAAAATTACTCCATATAATGGGCTGGGGTGCTCCACAAGAATGTGTGTCTACAAAGTCTAAGGGATTATTTTAAGTACATGGACATAGGGAAATATAGCAATAGGTCTCTAGAGAGTTGGATATTTGAGAATGTGTGTGGTAAAATAGGCCTACTAGTCTTGATTGGAAACGTACGTTTTGTTAACGTAGTCGCCGATATCGCAAAACGGAAAAATTTAAGAAAATAAATATATGTATCAAACAAGCATGTAGACTTGCCCAGTTTCTCCGAGCAAGTCGATGTTGCGCCCTCTTTCCAGTGACTAATACTGAAACTAGCGTTGCGAATCAAGACTATAGGGAGAGACAAAAAAATGTATCAGACCCGTATTGTATCTCCGTCCGCATTCTCCAAGTTATGCCAGCTTTCAGATTCTCCTGTTAAACTGTACTGGACGTTGAAGGTTTCCATGTAGTTTGTTGGATGACTCTGTACAATCAGTCCTGTAACAACTGGGCCCGGTAGTCCCAGATCAACTTGAATCCAAGAGTCTGCTATAGCACTTTCACTTGGTATCCACCAGTGGCTGATTCCTGTGTGTAAAAGAATGTGGAGCTATGCAGCTCCATTTTGTTCAGATTGTATTATCAGCATTATAACTTACATTTTTTTTTGCACAAAGAAACAAAATAAAATAAATAAAGTAATTTTTACATTCATTTACATAGTAATGTGGACAGTTAAATGAAGTATACGTTTTATGAACTTTTTAAATCAAAAATACAAAGAAACTTAGGAGTAAACATCGAAATTAACGGAATTGGAAGCAAATAAACCGATAATTTTCAATTTACAAGCTTGTGAATCCAGTTATACAAACTAAAAGTAAACACAAAACAAACAAATACATAGAAATGGAAATATACAAGTCAATAGGAATGTACTTAAAATACCTGGTATGGGACACTTTAACTCACTAAAACATTCCAACTATACAGGATCGGTTGCAGCACACACAAAGAAAACTTAAATTACAGACACAAAGGTACGTTTTGTATCTTAAAGCACGAGTTATACCCCCCCCCCCCCCGCCAGCGATATTTTTTCAGTTGCGGCAGAACCAACAGAGGGGGCTGTTACCGAGGGATTTCAGCAACGCTAGTTAGTTGTTGTACAGTCAGTATAGTAGCTAGCTATCGCAATGCGCTCGATGACAGGCATTATGCAGCTTTTATTATTCATAACCTATGACATGCATTATTTATATCTCTTTCATCATGAAATCCCTCGGTAACAGCGCCCTCTGTTGGTTCTGCCGCAACTGAGCTGGAAAAAAATATCGCCCCCTCCCAACTGGAACCAGGAGGGTTAGCACGGTTACAGTGAATATATTAGACTGTGTTTGGATCGGCTCAATTTTATAGAGCTGCTGATCGCAAAAATTAGCTAAGCCCAACCAAATATTGCTGGCTAAAATACCGTTTTACGTGTACCATCTGTGACTAGTATCCTGCTCATTTGTGTTAAGCAGAAAATGTTAAAGCATTTGTTCTGCTTATACAGCTCTATGAAATTGGTCCCTGGTTAGTAGTTTCTGTCAGAAGTTAAACGGAAATTGAGAATGACTTGCCCTCATTGAGTCGAGCTTTTGGAGGTGAATAGCTCGCCGAATGGGATGATGATGCAGTAATGCTTCCATCAGGGATCGCCCCACTCTCCATTCCCAACGGTCCACTGGTACATGCTGGTCCTGAAATAAGCCGATGAAACTTCGCGATAATTACATTAATTCTAAACATGATTGCTTGTATAGTAACTCTACTCTTTAGTTCTTAACAACAAAAACAGGTCCGAAAATGGTCACGTTTTGTTTTTGGAGGAAAACAAAAAAAAACGTCGAAGGTTCACGAAAGTTTGTTCACATTTTTGCCAAAGTCGATAGTATCACTCAAAACAATCGACTTTGGTTTAAGAGGTTAGAAATTACAGTTCTTGAAGTTACATGGCCCGATTTTCAGCGAAGACGTTAAGATGGATTTTCTAAACGAATTTAGGCTGTTTCAAGACTAAAATATTCGCAAAATTGCCACGAGCAATGCAAACAATATTCGTACACAGTACAGATAGACGTGAATAAAAGTCGGGAACCCGACAATAACTCCTTTTAATTTTTGAACTGATCATGGACGGTTTGTTATTGGTTTGTCTGTTTGTTTGTTGGTGTGTTGGGGTGTTTGTTTGTTTGTTGGGGTGTTGGGGTGTTGGGGTGTTTGTTGGGGGTGTTTGTTTGTTTGTTTGTTTGTTTGTTTGTTTGTATGTATTTGGTTTGTTGGACCAAATTTGGGCCAAGCATCTTCATAGAACTTCAGGGACGCACAATCATTGGAAGACTGGTAATGGAACGAACTTTAAAATCAATGAGCTCTGAAATTGAACCAAATCATTTGCTGTAATTTTGTATACGTGTAAATTGGTTGTATTATTGCAAACCAAAGCAAAACAAACAAAACTAACCCACCCACAAGTCTTAACTTTGGATATTTGGTAAAAGATATTAGGCATTAAACCTATGACAAACAAACTATTTTGAAAGAAATAAAAGTATAAATAAAGGCAATAGTTACCGTGTGAAAATGATCCTGAGGTTACCTTTCTGATGATTGGATGGGCCAGACAAAGTCCTGGATTACACAAGCAAGGTAAAAATAAACATACAAGAGAACAGGAAAAGAATACATGGATTGTATATTACTTCTAAGTTTATCAAATGTTTTAACTTATGTTAAAAACCCTGCAGTAAGGGACGCTGTCAGCACAAAGTGACATATTCATTGTCTTAACCACATCGTACATACTGGTAAGCTCATACACCAGGAAGCTGGACCAATGCCACACAATCAGCAGGGGTGATTTGGTTGAGGCAGGACGAAACACTGCCGTCATCCGTTGAGTGCAAAATCGGTATGTCAAACTATCATGGAAGATTAAACCAAATTATCAAACCTAGTTAATTAAGCTTACATTAACCCAGGTGAACAACACACTTATTATACAAAAATAAATAACAGGTTCATTTTTAACTACAATTTTTAATTTTTTCCTTTTTTTGGTAATATATAGCAACATTTCTTGAGGTTTTTTTTCAAAATGTTAAAATTATGCTGTATTTCTTCATGAAATAATGCTGGAGGAACAAAGTAAAAATAGGGTGCACTTTTCAAAACATTTTTAACTGATTGATTTTTAACTGATTTTAACTGATTGATTTATTCCATTTTGTTACCAAAACAATTGCCACATTTTGTACTTCAAACTATTATTGCATCATAATATCACAGAAAAATACACACCCCCTTTGATTTACAATGTAAACTTCATTATTGGGAAAGCTGATTAAAAAAAGACTTTATTTTTGTGGTTTAAGTGGTAATAATTTAAGTAAAGGGATAGCTTTTTGCATCCCTTGTTCCTCAAACCAAGCCGAAAAGCGGAAGGGAATAGATTTAGGTATCCCTTGTTCCTCAATCCAAGCCGAAAAGAGGAAGGGGATAGATTTTTGCATCCCTTGTTCCTCAAATCTAGCCAAAAAGTGGAAGGGATAAAATTTGTTATCCTTTGCTGCTCAAATCAAGCGAAAAAGAGGTGGGGATAAAAATGTTTATCCCTTGAACCTTAAACATGACAAGCCGTGCGATCAATTGATAACAACTGGAATTTATCAATGTTTAGCCTAGAAAAATTAGGTTGATTTGTACAGTCTGGAGCACATTTTTCACAATTTGGAGGAAAAAGAAGAATTTGTTGCTTTAAAATCCTGTTTCGATAGCAATTTTCGGACGTTAATGACAGTTTAAAACTGTACATTTTTAAAATAAAAAACAATAAAAACACGCAGTTAAAAATGAATCTGTTAAATAAATGAATACAACTTTTGAAAAGGGTTGGAAGCATGTACAGCGTGCTAGGAAGCGTTGCAACCAAACAGATCCCATCGCTTGAGTTAAAGAGTATGCTTTTTCGAAGATTTCTTTTAAAGAAAAATTTGTTCAATCTAAAAGAATGATATTTAAATATATATATATTTTTTATGAACTACCGTTAAAGTGGTAGCAGTTGATTAATAATATACTATTTTTTACTCTTACGAATAAACTTTTTGTCATTTTATACAACATAAACTGTATTGGACCAAATCACCGAGAATAATCACCGAGATGTTGGAAAAAAAATTGGCTAATTAAATATTCATGATACTGTAACGCAAGTTAATAATTAACATTCATAACCAAATTATATCGAATGACTGTTTGCGTTTTATAAGTGTTCTGAAGTTGAATGGCTCGATTTCCGCCAAATGGTCTGATTTTGATGCTGTTTCAAAACAAAAAGTATGCTTAAACTTGTTCAGATAGCACAGACAATTCACAAAATGTATTTAACATCCTAAGTGTTTGTAAATAGCTGATGAACGCCTGATTTAATATCGGGATCCCATATAAAAACGTTCAGTTGTTGATTGACTTATCATTGACGGGCGACACAATAAACGAAAGATTATATAACTTTATCGAATATAATAAAAACAACTATTAAAAATGTTAATCCAAATTTTCGAGTCAAATAGGCCAGAAATAGACCTAGCATCTTTAATGGCATAACACTTTACTATTTTACCCAAACAGGGTTTTTTGCATGAACACTGATCAATGTGCTTTTGGCCATGGAAAGTAAAATAATACTATAGCGAACAATTTATAATTTTGACGAGACAAATAGCTATTCTGACTTGCACACGTCGGATTAGTTAAAACAGCATAGAAACAAATTACCGGCAAGTTGGTTTGAATGGCTCATAAGTTACCAGAAACAAAAGCTAATCCGCCTGTCAGGTCGGAGCCGACAATGATCAATAACACTAATATCACAAAAGGGATAAAAACAAAATCAAATAAAAGGCGTTTCGGCCAAACGCAAACAAATCTTGACGAAAGCAAATCTGGTTAAATATGAGAGCCCAAACCTCAAAAATGTATGGAACAAGAGAATGATGAAAATTAACACACAACAAAGTGAGTGAGTGAAAGAATATTTTGCCCCAAAAGTGGGTAAAACAGTTTATAACTGAGAAAGTACGTTATATAGTTTATCATGCACATCGATGAATCAAAGTTCATTTACGACCAAGATGTCTTCCTTTTTACAATTCAATCAAACAATATCTAAGTAAATCCCTTTTCATTTGACACTATGACGCTCTTAAAACTCATTTTAAAAAATGTTTTACACTGAGATTGATTACAACAAATTTATTTGGTACAAATAGTAGTGGATTCAAGAAGAACTCACCGACTAGAAGTACACTCAGCAGCAGCATCGAACTGGCTACGGTACAAAAAGACATGGTAAGATTATGGTAGATACAAGAAATGACTGCACAATATTCTATCTCAATGCTGCACGGGCACGGTCCTTTCAGAAAATGACTGCCCAATATTCTCAATGCACGGACAAGGTCGTACTCTAAAACTTAAGCACACAATTTGTGATATTTATCTATGTGCAATATTGTCAACATGCCAACTAGCTTATCTTGAATCCAGGTACCGGAAAGTTTAATTGAAAGAACATGACTGGAAATGACAACTCGATCGGTTTCTGTGAGACTGCAGTTTAGGTTCAAGATTGCTGTTTAAAGTAATAATTGCATGAAGAAGTTTCATTTGAAACTTATTGAAGAAGTCTTTTTATGTGTCCCTTTTAATAGTGTTTTACATATAACTTTACTCTACTTTTCATTTCAAAGTTACCCATATTCGGAGATTAATACTTTATTTCCACCCAATCAATCAATAACACATATAAGGATAAATACAGAATAGAGGTTAATTTAGTGGTGGGGATCTCCAAAAAGCAGAGCTTGACAAATACAGACCCCCATGACGTGTGTAGCTTTAGGTATTAATTGCATGAATATCTTTAGTTTGTATATAACATACTAAATGAATGCACAGCAGTAAAGTATTGGTCAAGATTGGTGCAAAAAGAATAAATGAAAGAAAGTTTGAAGATTTATCAAAACCACTAATATAAATAGAAAATAACAATGGACCCAATAAGGAACCTTGTGGTACTCCACACGACGTATGTCATTTACCAATGTCATTAACACAAACAAACTGTTTACGTATTGCAAGCTAGTTCCTGAACCACTCCCAGGCAGTACCTCTGATATCATAAACAGAAAGTACCAAATGCCTTGGAGAGATCCAGGATAATCCCCAGGGTATGGCGCGACTGTTCTCGTACTAATGTGGTTTTGTCAATTAATTGCAGTATAGCATGAAAAGTTGAATGATTCTCTCCGAACCCGTATTGTGCATCATACAAAACAGTATTTTTCTTATAATAAATAATAATAATAATAATAATAAAACAAAACTTGTAAAGCGCTGGTATCTAGAAGACTATTCACTGCGCTAAAGTATTTTTCTTAAAAAATAGGAACTACTCTGGCTATATTTATAGAATCTGGAACTATGCCAGTAGTAAGTGACTGATTCATAAAGTAAGTGGCCCAGAAATGCATGATTAGATAGGCTCAGAGCGATGGCAATGAGTTCATGTTCTGTTACAGGAGCACAACATATAGAGTGAGGGGTAGGATTGAGAAAATAATTTTGATAATGGGTGGGACTGTTAGTAATTTGTGTAGCAAGTTTTGGTCCACTGTTGACGAAATAATTATGAAAGTGCTCTGATAATGTATAGAAATCATTTATACTGGAGTCATTGACATTAACACTAATGGTTTACGAGGTGTATTTTTTTTAGGACAGAGTTGGTAATTTTCCAAGTGTTTTTAATCTTATACTTCTCTTTTTCAAATTGGTGGGTGTAGTAATTTTTTTTTTTGCAGAACGTTAAACGGTGGTAAGTATATCTTTAAAAACGAATATATTTCTGTCGGTTAGGGTCACTGGGAAAACGGATTCATTTATGATAAAGTTTGTTTTTGTTAATAATGAATTTCAAAAGAGCTTTAGTTAGTTATCCATGGGCATCTAGGTTGAGATTTTTTATTTGAGTGTTTAGCTCTAACCAAGGGAATATTATTGTCGAACAAATTATTAAAAGTATTCATAGAAGTAAATGACGTATCAGGATTACCAGTACTAAAAAATTGCAGACCAGTCCGTTGATTCCAATCAGGTTTAAAATGGTTTACATTTTTAGGGGAAGTTTTGCGGAAATAATTAGGTTGGATGGAGTGAATACTTGTTCTGAAAGAAATTTTTGTAAAAATTGGAACCAGACAGGACACGACGAGGACAACAATTAAAAATGGCTAGACAGATAAAGCAATATAGCATAATGGTAATTAAGTACCTTTTGGATGAAGCACTTAATTGAGTGTGTCTGAGGTAGCAGTACATTAATCAATTAATCATAAACTGTGAAAATTTCAAATGCTTGATTGGTTATACTTAGCTCACCAAGAAAAACAAGAATGAGTCACTTCCTGAGATTTGGAGGTCATCCTTGGAGCCCACAATTACATGATTGCCGTATTTCTGTAGGATCTCAATCTGACCGTCTAGGGTCCACACCTTGTCAGTAGCGGGATGACGCTTTGCTTCATTCAGCAAACTTTGGTTTTCTCGGGTGGGGCTTTCATTCACGTAATTGTTTGAACCTTTAAACTTGGCTCGAAGACGGTAGAAGGCGGCTCGGGAGTTCTAGTCATCTTGACATTGGTCTCGGCCTTAACTTGCCCAATTCTTCTTGATTAGACCCAATACGATGAAACTGATCAATTGCTTTAGGGCGTATCTCGATGTAAAGGTGCTGTTTTGTCATTTCAGTGATTGATTTGTCCGTATTCTGGTGTTGGGGCAATTCAGGTATGCCGTGGACAATGAGGCAATTACGTCGGGAGTATTGTTCTTGATCGGAGAGCCGTTTAGTAAGATGGCGGACATCCTTTTCCAAGCTGGCAATCTTCTTATCCCACTCTCTTACTCCAACTCCATAGCCTTATGAATGTTTTGAGATAATGGTGTCTGCAATGGCATCGGATAACGCAGGTTTAAGGACCTCCAGAAGGGCCTTGGACCGCAGACCGCAGCAGTCAGGGCAACGGGGTCGATTGCAGGGGCGTCACCCGGGCTGGTTGTTGCCGTGCTTGGTGCATGTCGTTTCGGAGGCATTTTGACCAAACAGCTCGAAAAATTATCCAATATGCAATATTTTGATAGATCTCTACAGTCCAGGTTAACCAAAATGGAAAGGTCAAAAGTAACCCAAAACTCGGACACCGTACATGGTACCAGGCCATGGTACCCGGCCAGTTCTTGGTACCTGACAAAAAAGTACCGTATTTGACTACAACACTGACCTTGGAAAAGACTGTCCTACTGATGTGAATCTAACGTGCATCACTTATCACTCATCACAATTTAACGTAGATACGAAAAAGGTCAATACTAGGGTTGGGCAAAAGTGTTTCAATACTCCAACATTGAGGGATTGAGTTTCAAAATCGACTTAAAATTGTCTGGATGCTGGGTCCGCCAGTGCAATTGGACAATGTGTCAAGCTATACAAAGCCAAACTGTTATTTGGAAAACACGTAGCTAAATCAAGTTGAAGTAGGGTTTTATCAGTTGATCCCGTAAACCAGGATACGAAAAGAAAAGTCAGAAAATTGTCACATTTTGGAGAAAACAAAAAACGTCTAAGGTTTAGGACGTAGTTTGTTCACATTATGGCTTAATTCGACAGTATCAATCAAAACAATCGACTTTGGTTTGAGAGGTTAGAAATGACAGTTTTTAAAGTTACATGGCCCGATTTTCAGCAAAAGGCGTTTAGAGGGATTTTATGAACAAATTTAGACAGAATGATGCTGTTGAAAAACGGGCAATGCAAACATGTAGGCCTTTTAACCTTATCTGTACACAGTGCAGATGGACGTAAATAATGTAGGGAACCCGACAATAACTACTTTTTATTGTTGAACGATCATTGGCAGTTTTTGTTTGTTTGTTTGTCTGTTTGTCGGGGTGTTTGTTTGTTTGTTTGTTTGTTTGTTTGTTTGTTTGTTGGGGTGTTTTTTTGTTTGTTTGTTTGTTTGTTGGGGTGTTGGGGTGTTTGTTTGTTTGTTTGTTGGGGTGTTTGTTTGTTTGTTTGTTTGTTTGTTGTGGGTGTTGGGGGTGTTGGGGGTGTTGGGGGTGTTTGTTTGTTTGTTTGTGTATTTGTTCTCGCCTTTACAACTGAAAAAACACTAAACAATGATTCATCTACTGCCTTCGATCCCACCTATCAATAAGCATGGCCTTGTTATCATTATTTTGTCTTACGTATTATAACAACGCAGCTCCATTTTCCGCTTGTACTATCAGCAACAATTTCTCTTGCACAAAGAAAACAGGCATCAAAGTAGTTTTACATTATTTATATAATAATGTGGAAGGTTAAAAGAAACATACATTTTTATGTTGAAATCTCTCTTCAAAAAGACAAAGAAAAGTTGGAATCAATATACAACTCGAATAAAACAAAGCAATTAAAACCAAGCACTTTCACTCAAAAAATGCATGGAAATAAAAATAAACAAATCAATAGGAATGACCTTACATTATGGTTACCGGTACGCCACTGATATGACACATTTTTACCCACTCACACATAGCGGGTCGGATGCAGCACACACAAAACACATAAATTACAGGTACAAAGATTCGTTTTGTGTCATATCCCTTTCAGTACCAAGAGATACTTGCAACTAATGCAATGGTGACCAGAGAAATTTCATCGACATGACTATAGGCCATAATACATGGAGGCAAAGTGTCTCTATTTTTCAATTTTCGTGCAACACGGCTGGGGATTACTTAAAACTACTTTGAATGGGTTGCAAATATGTATCTCAATCCAAAACAGCTTATCCCCAAGCGTGAAAACTGCACATTAATTTTGGTTTTTTTTTTAATAAAACTGTATGAATAATGTCATTTTACTAATAGGCTGCATTTGCCATACACTAAAGCACTGTGTTGATATGCTTCAAAAGTTCAAGCATAATAAAATGTGGTGTTTGCCAAAGTAGCCCTTGGGTAGGGTGGTGTTGGACACTCTCATCTTGAGTATTGGTCTTGCCCGGGGGTGGGGTGGGGTGGGATTGGGGTGAAGGATGGGGGTGTGTTCCCCCCCCCCCTTTTTAAACTTATAGATCAAGCATAATGAAATGTGGTTTTTGCCAAAGCATCCCTTGGGTAGGGTAGTGGTGGAAACTTTCATCTTGAGTAGTGGTCTTGCCCAGGGGATGGGGTGGGATGGGGTGGGGGAGGGGTGTAACCCCCTTTTAAACTTATAGCTATTTAAAGACATATCCATATACCAACTGTTTGAGTGTCTCATGTGAAATGTTCATTTTAATTTTCGTGACCTCATGAATCAGTAGCAAAATACATAACCTCTACATAACCGTGGTTATAAACTTTCAAATTTGGCTCATTAGTTGGGGAGAGTGGAAGGATATGCATGATTGTTATTTCAAACCAAGCCCCAAACACAAGACCAGATTGGGTGCACCAAAATATATGCATCCTCTACCTTTTTTCCTAACCAAATTCTTACTGTGTAACCCCTGCAACCCCCCCCCTTCCTAAGACTCCAATCGTTTTTCCGAGCCTTCACACATAAAAAGACAAATGAACATTGGGTGTAGCTTTTGCAGTTGTTACAATTGTGGGCTGATGTCATCACCGACAACAAAAAACCTGTACATGCATCTCAACTTCCTTATTGTTGTTACACTGTCTGTGCACCAAGTTGTAAAATTCTATACGTTTTCATTGAGTATGTTTAAGAAATGTTTGAAGAAAGAAGCCAGAGCTCAAACCAGAGCATTCCCCATGGTCTTCATCTATGTTGGGGCCTGGTTTTCAAGGAAAGGGAAAAATAAAAATAAAAATATTTGTTATACACCGCTAATTATTAAGAATGATTTCACTTCAGCGTTTACAAAGAACATCATTTGTCAAAGTAAATATTTATTATAATGTTCTCATTTCAACTCTCAGCCCGTGACCAAGTCCGAAGCAATTAAACCCAGCTCAGTCAAATCATGTGACATTTCAACAAAACATGAAAGACAAAAAGTACCCTAACATGAATACAGTTATGTTAGCAAATTTCACAAAATGCTCTTAATCTGATAGACCCCCCGATGCTGATAGACCCCCATCCTGCTCATCTTCTGCCCCCCCCCCCCCCCAACTGTCAGAGCAAATGTCGGCAGCACTGTACGCATTTGTATGCTAAATAAAAAAAATTGCTCTTTCAGTTCGTTTTCTGTAATTTCTCAAAAGCCATTAATTAATTCAACAGTGCTAGCTTCCAAACATAACAGTGTAAAAGTTTCCAAAAAAGATTGTTTTCAAAAAGATTCTTACTGGGGTTTGAAATCACAAAGGATTCAAAAGCATTTTAACTAATGATCTAACAGTAAATGTGATTAAATTACATTCAAGCAACATGTAACAAATTAATTCCTATCTATGTCATTTAGGTACACAAATTACAGCCCCCCAAAAAAACCCAAAAAAAAAACAATTAAAAACAAAACAAAAACAACCAAACAAAACGTCTGGTAATTATACCAAGTAAAGTGTGCAGAGCAAGTTAAGTGAACTATGTGCATACCAAAACCTAGAATACTAAAATAAAATAAAATAAAAATCTGGTTTTTATTTTTAGATTCAGGAGGGAACAACTCTACGCTTTCCACAATACTTTGGGGGGATTTCTATTTTAATAAAAAAACAAATTCCCGTAAGTAGATTCAATAAAATATGTTTTATAATTATAGTTCTACCATATGCTTTCCCTTTCAGTTTCATAATTTAAAACTTGGTAAAATTCGCTACAAACAATTTATGATCATCCAGTGGCTGGGCAGCAAACTCAAACTGACTTTAACATGTTTAATGATGTAATATGTTCAACAGAAATTTTTTTAAAGATTGCTAAAATATATGACTTGGTGCAGGGCCGAGTTGATCTCATTAACGGATCGTGCTGATGTCACAGAAACACTTATAGCACTCATGGTACCCAACGTGGTCCGAGTTGGGGTTGTGCATTCATACATTAATACATTAAGTCGTTATTGCTCATCATGGAAGTCAATACCGAGACTGACGGCAGAACTCCCTGCAATTTCTCCTTCTCTGCAGTCAAATTTTGTCCATTTAGCCCCATAACTTACAAATCTACTCCAGGAATCCTTGCTAAATTAAATGAACTTACTTTTTGTTGATGGTACTATGTGCATCACACAAAAAAAGTCTGAAAAATGTTGACTTTTACTCCCCACATTGTCACACGTTGGGAGTGCCGCCATCTTGGTTGTTGACAACATGTGAAATGTGGCCCAACTTGAAATTAGTAAACACACATTGTGCGTACTGGATTCTAAGTTGGGACAGATTGTTGATTGGGTAAAACATTTTTTCACTGAATTACGGTCACTTTTTTTGTCATTTTCTCATCCATGTGCACAAAATACATCTGGGGATAAGTGAATTTGACATAAGTAAGGCATTTTCTTTGTATTGTGAAAAAAGTAAGTAATCCCCAGCTGTGTTGCACGACCGAACAGAAAAAATGACCTATGTATTATGGCCTACTACTTGATAACCAAGAGTATTCTATAAAGGTGTAGGTTACAGCGCCCTCACAAGGCAGATTAGGGTTAGCCTAGGTCATAGTTACAGAAGGCAACTTGTACAAGCAACCCATGTTCACATACAAATCTGCTATGAAATGTTGTTTCTGAATCCTAAAATAAACAAAATGTTTTGATTACGCACAACATTAACTTGTACAAAATTACTGAAAAAATAGAACAATTATTCGTTAGCACCTTTAATGTCGGAGGAAATGAACCGTACAAACTTACATCTATCATGAACCAATATGTAAGTAAGGAATCCCAAAAGTGCTACAGTTTTCCTTTCCAAGCACACCCCCCTCCCCCGCCTCAATGTTGGCAATTTTGGTTGGTGTGGAAATCTCTAAGTGCTGACTTGAAAGGGCGTTTGAACCACATGACATTTGACTGGCATGCGCTTGTGGGTGTACCCAAAGTATTTGATTAAATTTATCGCTTGGTGAGGAAATTCTCAAAGCATGGTGTAACACACATTGGCTTTACACATTGTGTACATAGCATGCGAGTTTGTTTTCTATTAGAGGTCAAACTGCATACAACACAGTCTCCTTTCTTCCCGCCAACATTCGGACCAGGAAAGTGCTGACTTGAAAGGGAGATCGAACCACATGATAGTTGACTGGCATGCTGGACGGAATTGTGCTCCAAGGTGGAAATAAGTCCCTCTATCACCTTGACCCGGAAATCCAAAGTAGACAAGCTATCGTTTGTATGGATTCTGTTGTATACGACATTAGCATTAAGCAAACAGGTGTTGATGATGGTGATAAAAACTCGTTTCCACCATGTTAGTGTTCTGTGGCTGTGCGTATAGTACGTGCACATTAATTGTCCTGCCAAATCAGTACCACCCATGTATTTATTATAATCGTTGACGATGCACGGTTTTTGGATATCACGATGGCCTGTTGAAGTTTTCTGGCAGCGAATATGTTTACTAGTGACACTGCAATCGCCATAGTTTGACAGGAGAGTGACACGATTTGTGTCCTGCCACGTAATGCAATAGTTGGCCTGCTTTCTGATAAAATTGGGGATCAGCTCCGCTTTTCATGGGGAACTTCTTGGGGTTTGCAACACCGGGAATTCCTAGGGTGGTATAGCACAAAGTTCCACAAGCTCCGAACTCTACCTCGGACAATTTGAAGCCAGAGCCGGGCTATTAAACCAATTGTCCATGTAGATGCAATGTCCTTTATGTTCGAGTCCCTGCAAATGGTTCAAGACTACCTTGCCTGGTGCGCCAAGATCGGATGGATGGTGTGTTTAAGGACTGACTTTGTGGTGACCTGGGCTGGGAGCCTTTGAACAAGTCCCAGGCACATGTGTACCCCGTGTCTGATTCGTTCAATGACAACATTTCCAATCCCCATTTGGCGGCCTTTCGTGGCATGTACTGTTTGACGCAGAGTCGTCTTTAGAACTTTACCATAATCTCTTCCGGTGAAAGGTTTCGTCCAGGCCGGTACAACCGGAGGAATGATGGTAGTACAATGTCTAACAGTCGGCGTACTTTTCAAAGTTTGCCACGCCGGGAGAGTCGTCCTCCACATCTCTGTTGCTGGCGAGGTGGAAAATCGAAGGATTGCAGTGAATCAGTTACGAGCCATGGTTGCCGAGTACAGGGGACTTCGTAGAACTTCAGACCTGGACCAATGCATGGAGTAAGGAGGCCTTTTGTTGATTCCCATGCAAAGAAGTAGGGCCACGATTACCATCATTTCAGGTACATTAGTTGGTCTCCAAGCACGCTGATTTTCTGCACCCGAACACAAAGTTTGATCAGCATAACGATTGGTCTCATCTACAATCATCTGCCACACTGCTTCACAAAAGTACAGTTTGAAGATTTGTATAGGTGAGGACCCACTGAAGTCTTCGGTAGCCCCGGTGTTTGCACGGTCGGTCGGCTTCTTTGATGAACAGGATGTCGATGTGGAGGCGATGGGCTCATCATTACTGTCTTTTTCCGACACATGATGAGAATTAGCGTCAGAGGACATGTTGGACCCGCTATCGGCAAAGATTTCGTCCAAAATTTTAGCATTTTTATCGGCCATGTCAGAATCCACGAATGAAGATGGCATGGATGCTGACGCGGGATTAAACTTTGCCGGGGTGGAGCGCACGCGGGGCATGCATGGGATTGAGGGCACAATCTACATTTTGAGAAGTTTACTGTTGGTGCGTGTGCCACGCAGGTCCAAGGTAAACAAAGAAATAGTTCAGCGCACAAAGGATACAGTGGTCACGAAGTGGAATGTAATGTTTCCATCAGGAATCGCTCCACTCTCCATTCCAAACGGTCCACTGGTACATGCTGGTCCTGACATAAGTCGATAAAACTGTGCAATAATTACATTCAATCTAAACTATAATAAACTCTACTTTTCAGTTCTCAACAAGAAACCAAAGAAAAGTCGGAAGATGGTCACGTTTTGGAGAAAACAAAAACGTCTAAGGTTTACGACGAAGTTTGTTCACATTTTGGCCTAAATCGACAGTCAATCAAAATAATGAACTTTAGTTTGAGAGGTTAGAAATTACAGTTTTTAAAGTTACATGGCCCGGTTTTCAGCGAAAGACGTTTAGAGAGATTTTTTTTTACGAATTTAGACAGAATGATGCTGTTTCAAAACGAGCAATGCAAAGAATACATGTAGGTTTTTAAACCTTATTTGTACACAGTGCAGAGAACGTAAATAATGTAGGGAACCCGACAATAACTCATCTTTATTGTTGAACTGATCATTTGCGGTTTTTGTTTGTTTGTCTGTCGGGGGTGTTTGTTTGTTTGTTTATTTGCTTGTTTGATTGTTTGTCGGTCGGTCTGTCGGTCGGTCGGTCGGTCGGTCGGTCGGTCTGTCGGTCGGTCGGCCGGCCAGCCAGTCGGTCGGTCAGTCGGTCGGTCGGTCGGTCGGTCGGTCGGTCGGTCGGTCGGTCGGTCGGTCGGTCGGTCAGTCGGTCGGTCGGTCGGTCGGTCAGTAGGTCGGTCGGCCAGACGGTCGGTCGGTCGGTCGATCGGTCGGTCGGTCGGTCGGTCGGTCGGTTGGTAAATGTATAAATAAAGTAAATAGTTACCGTCTGAGAATGATCCTGGGGTTTCCTTGCTGTTGATTGGATGGGCCAGACAAAGTCCTGGATTACACAAGCAAGGTGAAAAAAACTTGTTACTTCCATATTTTTTTGATGTTTGAATTTATGTCTAAAACCCTGCAGTAAGGGACGCTGTCAGCACAAAGTGACATATGTTAATGTTTTCATTGTCTTAACCACATCTATACACACTGGTCAGCTCATATGCAATTAAATGCTAAGCTGGGCCATGCCACACGTGCTAGAGGGGGTGTCGATCAACAGGGGTCAGTGATTTGGTTAAGGCAGGACGAAACTCCGCCATCATCCGTTGAGTGCAAAATCGGTATGTCAACTTATTAATGGTAAGTTACACAAAAGTATAAAACCTACTTAGTTAAGCAAACAAATAACTTCAGCGGCTTAAATTAACCCAGGCAAATCTCGAATATGTAAACAACACACTTAGATACAAAAACAACAACAATAAAAATTTAAAAAAATTAAACAAAACTATTGAAAAGGGTTGGAAGCATGTACAGCGTGATAGGGGGCGCTGCAACCAAACAGATCCCATCGCTTGAGGGTTTAAAGAGTATGTTATTTTCAAATTAGGTTCAAGCAAACATTTCCTTTACTGCAGCATTATTTTAGAATAGGTCACATTTTATTAATTTTGAAGGAAAATTTGTTAACTCAAAAGTAATGTTAACAAAACGTTCATTTTATATCATTCCTAATTCAACAGCATAAAATAAACTAGTGGTAGTTGTTAATTAATAATACCATATATTAAACATTTACTTAAGAACAAACTTGTTGTCATTAACAACAGAAATTGTATTGGGTCAAACCGCCGAGAATACAAATTATTTGCATTTGAAGAGAAGTAGCTCTCCCAGGTTTATTTCCCAGAAACAGTCTTGTTTATATAACACCAATTGCAAAAATTGATCTCGATGTTAAGTTTTTGTTTAAAAATGTTGAAATGTTGTACTTTTTATATCAGACGGATTCAAAACTTAAGGTAAAATCTACAAACACCTCTAGTATTTTTTGTAGCAATCTGAAGATGCCTCTTGAAGTTAAGTCGCATTACAACACCCAACAATTCTACCACTAAAAATAGCTTCAAGATCGTTTGTATACCTCTTGAGATTTTGGAAACAAGATTGGCTGATTAAATATTCATGATACTGTTACGCAATCAATTAATTAACATTAATAACCAAATTACATCGAATGACTGTTTGCGTTGCATAAGTGTTCTTAAGTTGAATGGCTCAATTTCCGCCGAATGGCCCGATTTTAATGCTGTTTCAAAACAAAAAAATACTAGACACTAAGTGTTTGTGAACAAACACAAAGCTGTTCCGATTTGTTGTGCTTTGATTCAATGATCCAGACATTGAAAGTAAGCCTAAGTTCAAGATTGAACGATATGGTTCCACTTCCGGTTGAGCCGGAAGTAAAGGTCAACATTGGTCACGATTTCCCAAAACTTATCTCCAATGCCCAAGGAGCCTATAACTGAAAAAAGTTTGAAAATCGGTTGTTTAGTTCTTGAGATATGGTCTCACTTCCGGTTGACCTGGAAGTAAAGGTCAACATGGGGTCATGGTTACCTAAGGCTGATCTTTAGTGTCCAAAGAGTCTATAACTGAAAAAAGTTTGAAAATCGGTTGTGTAGTTCTTGAGATATGGTCCCACTTCCGGTTGACCCCTAAGTAAACGTCAACATGGGGTCACGGTTTCCCAAAACTAATCTCCAATGCTCAAGGAGTCTATATCTGAAAAATGTTTGAAAATCGGTTGTGTAGTTCTTGAGATATGGTCTCACTTCCGGTAGACCCGGAAGTAAAGGTCAACATTGGGTCATGGTTACCCAAGGCTGATCTTTAGTGCCCAAGGAGTCTATAACTGAAGAAAGTTTGAAAATCGGTTGTGTAGTTCTTGAGATATGGTCCCACTTCCGGTTTACCCCTAGTAAAGGTCAACATTGGGTCACGATTTCCCAAAACTAATCTCCAATGCCCAAGGAGTCTATAACTAAAAACAGTTTGAAAATCGGTTGTGTAGTTTTTGAGATATGGTCCCACTTCCGGTTGACCCCTAAGTAAAGGTCAACATTGGGTCACGGTTTTCCAAAGCTAATCTCCAATGCCCAAGGAGTCTATGGCCTTTGTCACACGAGGCAACTTTTACAGGCAACTTGGAGGCAACCAACTGTAGTGCATGGTACATGACCACTTTGGTAGCACAGGAGTAATTTTTCAAACAATGTCTTATGATCCCCAAGAAAAATATTCGAACATTGAAATGTGAATGTCTTTTCTTCATGGAGATGGCCTGGAACTGGTTGCCTGTAAATTGCCTCGTGTGACATGGCCCTATAACTGATAAAAGTTTGAAAATCGGCTGTGTCATTCTTGAGATATGGTGCTGCAAAGATTAACTAGTTAAATATTCAAATGTAGCGCCCGGGACAAAATCGTCGAGCGCCCTGGGCAACAGAATCACGACGTACATGTACATGTACACATGCACAAGCCACCGTTTCAATACGCTATAGATCGATATTTTTGTATATAATAGTGTGCAGCGACTGGTACCCAGAAGTCGGCTATTTCGTTACGGCATTTCGCGTGCATTTTTCTCTGTGTCGCAGGGCATCCTGACTACATTTTTAGTTGATGAACGGAACCTTGTCTCCAAGCCATTGGTGTCCGATTTGTCACTGAATCGTTAATTATCGTGGAAATTGTTCTACTTTGATTAGTTTTAATGACCAGGAACATCTCTTATTAAAAGCAATTTACTTTTCAAAACAGTTTATGTAATTTAGGAAAATAATTCGTAATTTTAATTGAAAATATCGTGTTTTTGACTGTCAAAACATTTGCCCTTTCAGCGCCAAGTGTTTTGTACACAGAACAAAAACGCGCCAACAAATGACGTCATTGATGACGTTTTATGAATTTTTCGCCACGCTACAGAGCTGCATAATAAGACGAGTCTATATTTGAAAACAGTTTGAGGATCAGACATATACTTCTTGAGATATGGTGGGAACAAGATTGCCTAATTAAATATTCATGTCATTATAACTCAGCTAATTAATGAAGAACTTGAACAATTTTACTCTTAGCATAATTTCATGTTCTAAGCTTCAATTTGATGTATGATCTGAATCTCCCATATTTATTATTTTAGAGCTTAGGTTCGTACAAAATCGTGTACAAAAGCTATGGCAATTTTGACAGAAACAAAGAATAATAATAATAATAATAATAATAATAATAACTAGACACTAAGTGTTTGTGAACAAACACAAAGCTGTTCCGTTTTGTTGTGCTTTGATTAATTGATCCAGACATTTAAACTGAGCCTAAGTTCAAGATTGAACGATATGGTTCCATTTCCGGTTGACCCGGAATTAAAGGTCAACATGGGGTTATGGTAACCCAAGGCTTATCTTCAATGCTCAAAGGGTTTATAACTGAAAACAAAGAAAATCGGCTCTATAGTTCTTGAGATATGATCCCACTTCCGGTTGACCTAGAAGTAAGATCAACATTGGGTCATGGTAGAACAAGGCTAATCTTCAATGCTCAAAGACTCTATCACTGAAAAAAAATTGAAAATGGGTTGTGTTATTCTTGAGTAATGATCCCACTTCCGGTTGACCCGGAAGGAAAGGTTAACATGGGGTCATGGTAACCCTAGTTTAATATTCAATGCTTAAAGGGTATATAACTGAAACAAATTGAAAATTGGCTAAGTAATTATTGAGATATAGGCCCACTTCCAGTTGACCCGGAAGTAAAGGTCGACATGGGGTCAGGGTTACCCAAGTTCAATCTTTAATGCTCAAATGATCTATAACTGAAAAGAAATTGAAAATCGGTTGTGTAGTTCTTGAGATATGGTCCCACTTCCGGTTGACCCCTAGTAAAGGTCAACATTGGGTCACGATTTCCCAAAACTAATCTCCAATGCCAAGGAGTCTATAACTGAAAAACGTTTTTAAATCGGTTGTGTAGTTCTTGAGATATGGTCTCACTTCCGGTTGACCCGGAAGTAAAGGTCAACATGGGGTCATGGTTACCCAAGGCTGATCTTTGGTGCCCAAGGAGTCTATAACTGAAAAAGTTTGAAAATCGGTTGTGTAGTTCTTGAGATATGGCCCACTTATGGTTGACCCCTAAGTGAAGGTCAACATTGGGTCACGGTTTCCCAAAGCTAATCTCCAATGCCCAAGGAGTCTAAAACTGAAAAATTTTTGAAAATCGGTTGTGTAGTTCTTGAGATATGGTCCCACTTCCGGTTGACCCCTAAATAAAGGTCAACATTGGGTCACGTTTTCCCAAAGCTAATCTCCAATGCCCAAGGAGTCTATAACTGATAAAAGTTTGAAAATCGGCTGTGTACTTCTTGAGATATGGTGCTGCAAAGATTAACAAGTTAAATATTCAAATGTAGCGCCCGGGACAAAATCGTCGAGCGCCCTGGGCAACAGAATCACGACGTACATGTACACATGCACAAGCCACCGTTTCAATACGCTATAGATCGATATTTTTGTATAAATAGTGTGCAGCGACTGGTACCCAGAAGTCGGCTATTTCGTTACGGCATTTCGCGTGCATTTTTCTCTGTGTCGCAGGGCATCCTGACTACATTTTTAGTGGATGAACGGAACCTTGTCTCCAAGCCATTGTTGTCCGATTTGTCACTGAATCGTTAATTATCGTGGAAATTGTTCTACTTTGATTAGTTTTAATGACCAGGAACATCTCTTATTAAAAGCAATTTACTTTTCAAAACAGTTTATGTAATTTAGGAAACTAATTCGTAATTTTAATTGAAAATATCGTGTTTTTGACTGTCAAAACATTTGCCCTTTCAGCGCCATGTGTTTTGTACACAGAGCAAAAACGCGCCAACAAATGACGTCATTGATGACGTTTTATGAATTTTTTGCCACGCTACAGAGCTACATAATAAGACGAGTCTATATTTGAAAACAGTTTGAGGATCAGACATATACTTCTTGAGATATGGTGGGAACAAGATTGCCTAATTAAATATTCATGTCATTATAACTCAGCTAATTAATGAAGAACTTGAACAATTTTACTCTTAGCATAATTTCATGTTCTAAGCTTCAATTTGATGTATGATCTGAATCTCCCATATTTATTATTTTAGAGCTTAGGTTCGTACAAAATCGTGTACAAAAGCTATGGCAATTTTGACAGAAACAAAGAATAATAATAACTAGACATTAGGTGTTTGTCCATGACAAACACAAAGCTGTTCCGTTTCTCATTACATTGATTAAACGCTCCAGATGTAGTTCTTGAGATATGGTGTCACTTCCAGTTTACCCGGATGTAAAGGTCAACATGGGGTTACGGTTAACCATGGCAAATTTGTAACGCCCAAGGAGTGTATAACTGAAAAAAAATTAACAATCGGATCGGTTTTGTAGTTCTTGAGATATGGTCCCACTTCCGGTTGACCCGGAAGTAAAGGTCAACACGGGTCACGGTATTCCTAGGCTAATCTTCAATGCACAAAAGGTTTATAACTGAAATAAAATTGAAAATCGGGTGCGTAGTACTTGAGAGTTGGTCCCACTTCCGGTTGACCCGGAAGTTCAGGTCAATATGGGGTCATGGTAACACAAGGCTAACATTCAATGCCAGGAAGTATATAATTGAAAAAAGTTTGAATATCGGCTGGTACTTCTTGAGATATGGTCCAACTTCCGGTTAAATCGGAAGTTTAGGTCAACTTAGGGTCAAGATAACCCAAGGTTAATATTTAATGCCCAATGAGTCTATAACTGAAACAAACTGAAAATTGGCTTTGTAGATCTTGAGATAATGTCCCACTTCCGATTGACCCAGAGGTAAAGGTCAACATGGGGTCAGGGTAAGCCTTAGTTCAATCTTTAATGCTCAAAGGATCTATAACTGAAAAGAAATTGAAAATCGGTTGTGTAGTTCTGGAGATATGGTCCCACTTCCGGTTGACCCGGAAAAAAGGTCAGCATGGGGTCACGGTTACCAAAGGACAATCTCCAATGCCCAAGGAGTCTATAACTGAATAAAATTGAAAATCAGTTGTGTAGTTCTTGAGATATGGTCCCACTTCCGATTGACCCCGAAGTAAGGTCAACATGGGGTCACGATTTCCCAAGTTCAATCTTCAATGTTCAAAGGATCTAATAACTGAAAAGAAATGGAACATGGGTTGTGTAGTTCTTGAGATATGGTCCCACTTCCGGTTTACCCGGAAGTAAAGGTTAACATGGGGTCACGGTAAACCCAAGTTCAATCTTCAATGCTCAATGAGTCTATATCTGAAAAGAACTTGAAATGCACATAATTATCGTTTCCAATCAGGCTCGTAGTCTTTGTTATATGAAAACTGTGCTTGAGGTAATAAATGCAAGAAAAATTGAACGCTAGAGGGCGTTCCACAATAATTCGATTGTGCAGAGCCAAATAATGATGCACTGAAGAGGCAATGTTTTTGATCACAACCGCAGATATGTTAACGTTTTTTTTACTCGAAAATTTGTTATCGAGGAACATGTCTCACAAGTTAGCATGTATACTAAGCCTGTGACAGTTACACGGTTAACCAACCGATCAACCGGTTAAACGTTTACATTTTTACAGTTCGGATAAACGTAAAACAATTCAATCAAAAAGTGCCGCGAAACATTGACTATAATAATTGCCTAGTTACGTCAAGTACACACGCGCACGCTTTTGGTAAGCAGAGCCTTGTATTTGGGCCTGGGTCTCACAACTTAGCGTATAAAGTGAACTATCCCTCATTTAAACGAATGAGCCCAACTTTTTTGGCTCTGGTTACTGCAGAAATCCATCCTTACAGTCACCCATTCCCCGCCTTTTTTGGAAGCGTTGATTTTTTGCGCTATTTGTGTAAGCGAAGAATGCCTAGTTATGTGAAGTACACACGCGCATAAGCCAAAATTCTCTGCTAACCCCTGAATAACGCTTGACGTAAGCACGGAATTCTCTGCCGTAAGCGTTGATTATTTGCTTTTGGTAAGCAGAGCCATGTATTTAGGCCTGGGTCTCACAACTTAGCGTATAAAGTGAACTATCCCTCATTTAAACGAATCAATTTCTTGGCTCTGGTTACTGCAGAAATCCATGCTTAAAGTCACCCATTCTTCGCCTATTTTGGAAGCGTCGAATTTTTGCGCTATTTGTGTAAGTGAAGAATGCCTAGTTACGTGAAGAACACACAAGAAAAAGACGTAATTCTCTGCTAACCCCTGAAATACGCTTGACGTAAGCACGGAATTCTCTGCTTCCGTAAGCGTCGTTTTTTTGCTTACGGTAAGCAGAGCCATGTATTTGGGCCTGGGTCTCACAACTTAGCGTATAAAGTGAACTATCCCTCATTTAAACAAATGAGCCCAATTACATGGCTCTGGTTACTGCTGAAGTCCATGCTTACGGTCAACATTCTCCGCTTATTTTGCAAGCATCGAATTTCTGCGCTAGCTGTGTAAGCGAAGAATGCCTAGTTACGTGAAGTACACACGAGAAAAAGCCGTTATTCTCTGCTAACCGTAAGCACGGAATTCTCTGCTTCCGTAAGCGTTGTTTTTTGCTTACGGTAAGCAGAGTCATGAAATTGGGTCCAGGTCTCACAAGTTAGTACGTAAACCACACAATACTGTATATCATGAAATAGGTTTCACAATTTAGTACGTAAAGCAATCACACGACAGGTCTCACAATTTAGTAAGTAAAGCAATCACACCACAGGTCTCACAATAGTAAGTAAAGATTGGTCTATGCTGTTGTATTAAAATCATAATTGTAAAAAAAAAACACTTTTTAATATCGTGTATGTTATTTTTGTTGCGATAAAATATTAAATGCGGTATAAGTTAATAACTTAGTACGTAACACGAACTGCCACTCTTATCAAAGAATTATGAATTTGAAACGAATTATTAATTCAAAACGAATCATTAATCTGTTACTATGCCTGTGTGCTTTCCGCTGATAACATCTCAGTGCATGCCACAATTGCGCTTTAGTAGCACATAATAATTTTGGGTAGACGATTTAAATTTTGTACTAACATTTGTTGTGTCTTTTTAATACTGAATGTTTTTGTTGGGCTAAAATAGTAAATATTGGATAAGACTTTATTATTCATTTTGGCTCTTCATGCACACCCATGAAAAATGTATTTTTTCTTTTCTACACCTTTCCCATTCAGCTACAATTTGAGCCTCATTGCAACCCCCAACAGGTTTGTTGTTTGCTACATAGTGATTTCCCGAAGTAATGCATTCGCACAAGAACCTTAAAAACGTGGTTTCAGGCGAATGGGTAGCCTTGTTTCCTTCATGATTCAGCTTCAAGCAATGCCTTTGCATAAGAAACCTAAAAAATCGTTTTCCGGTGAACGGGACCCAAGCGCAGACAAGTCTGACACGCGGGCAACATCGTCCCAACATACGGCGTTCTATTTTCAACGTTCACGCTGAATAACAACAAGATCTGAGCGGACACGTCGCTCTGCGCTGAGAGCAAGAAAATTCTTCTCGATTCTTGTGAATGAACGTAGACTTGTGTCAGTCGGCGCAGGAATGACTCTTTATAATATACTCTACATACAAAAATCGCACAAACACAGATCATATGGGTCTAAGACTTGATCGAGTTGAAAAAAAAGCAAGCAAGAGCACCGTCAAACTCGTATAGCGCCCTCAATCGTTTAAAATGTTTAAAGCTTGAGTCCGTTTTTATTTATAAACTCACAGATTATAGGCAAAGTATCCATGGCGTTAAATTTGCCTGAGAATTTGGGTTTTTTCTACTGACAATGTTTTAATAAGTTTTGAAGCTTTTAAACTGAAAGTCAATAAAATCTTGTTTGTTTTAAGAAAGTTTGTGTAATCTAGGACGTTAAATTTGAGCTTAATTGACAAATTATTTTTCTAGAAGTCGGATTTGTTTTCACTTTATCCTGTGTGTTTGTACACAGATACAAAACGCGCAATAAATGACGTCATTGTGACGTCGTCCGTAATTTTATGCCGCGATGCACATCTACAGTATTCCAGAAGTCTAAAATCGAAAAAAGTTTGACGATCGGACGTATACTTTTTGAGACATGGCGGTCTAAAGATTGGCTAATTAAATATTCATGCCATTATAACTAGGTAAATTAATTAATTAATTTAAGCTAATTACACTTTTCTATAACTGCAAAACCTAAGCTTTTATATGATATAGGATTTGACTCTTTTATACTAAGCCAAGTATGACTTTTGGCTTTAACAAAATGCCCTGGTTAAACCTATGGGCTTTTAAGATACAAATAATAATAATAATAATAATAATAATAATAATAACTAGACATTAGGTGTTTGTCCATGACAAACACAAAGCTGTTCCGTTTCTAATTACATTGATTAAACGCTCCAGATGTAGTTCTTGAGATAGGTGTCACTTCCAGTTTACCCGGAAGTAAAGGTCAACATGGGGTTATGGTTAACCATGGCAAATTTGTAATGCCCAAGGAGTGTATAACTGAAAAAAAATTTACAATCGGTTTTGTAGTTCTTGAGATATGATCCCACTTCCGGTTGACCCGGAAGTAAAGGTCAACACGGGTCACGGTAACCCTAGGCTAATCTTCAATGCACAAAAGGTTTATAATTCTGAAATAAAATTGAAAATCTGGTGCGTAGTACTTGAGAGTTGGTCCCACTTCCGGTTGACCCAGAAGTTCAGGTCAATATGGGGTCATGGTAACACAAGGCTAACATTCAATGCCAGGAAGAATATAATTGAAAACAGTTTGAATATCGGCTGGTACTTCTTGAGATATGGTCCAACTTCCGGTTAAACCGGAAGTTTAGGTCAACTTAGGGTCAAGATAACCCAAGGTTAATATTTAATGCCCAATGAGTCTATAACTGGGGTGTCGTGGCCGAGCGGGTAAGAGCATCGGACTCAAGTTCTGGTGATTAAGTTATCGGTATGTGGGTTCGAATCCCGGTCGTGGCACTTGTGTCCTTGAGCAAGACACTTAACCATAATTGCTTCTCTCCACCCAGGGGTAAAATGGGTACCTGTGAGGGCAGAGATGGTTTATGTGAATGATTAGCTTGGAGCGCAGTAAACTCGCAGCACCGGCTGTATACTCCCCAGGGAGCTGAGATGGTTTAAGGAATGAAATATATGGCCCAGTGACCAGGGGTAATAATGTCAGAAGCGCTTTGATACGCCCCTCGGGCTGTGATAAAGCGCTATATAAGAATCGGTTATTATTGTTATTAACTGAAACAAATTGAAAATTGGCTTTGAAGATCTTGAGATAATGTCCCACTTCCGATTGACCCAGAGGTAAAGGTCAACATGGGGTCAGGGTAACCCTTAGTTCAATCTTTAATGCTCAAAGGATCTATAACTGAAAAAAAATTGAAAATCGGTTGTGTAGTTCTGGAGATATGGTCCCACTTCCGGTTGACCCGGAAAAAAGGTCAGCATGGGGTCACGGTTACCAAAGGACAATCTCCAATGCCCAAGGAGTCTATAACTGAAAACATTTGAAAATCAGTTGTGTAGTTCTTGAGATATGGTCCCACTTCCGATTGACCCCGAAGTAAAGGTCAACATGGGGTCACGATTTCCCAAGTTCAATCTTCAATGTTCAAAGGATCTAATAACTGAAAAGAAATGGAACATGGGTTGTGTAGTTCTTGAGATATGGTCCCACTTCCGATTGACCCGGAAGTAAAGGTTAACATGGGGTCACGGTAAACCCAAGTTCAATCTTCAATGCTCAATGAGTGTCTATATCTGAAAAGAACTTGAAATGCACATAATTATCGTTTCCAATCAGGCTCGTAGTCTTTGTTATATGAAAACTGTGCTTGAGGTAATAAATACAAGAAACATTGAACGCTAGAGGGCGTTCCACAACAATTCGATTGTGCAGAGCCAAATAATGATGCACTGAAGAGGCAATGTTTTTGATCACAACCGCAGATGTGTTAACGTTTCTTTTACTCGAAATTTTGTTACCGAGGAACATGTCTCACAAGTTAGCATGTATACTAAGCCTGTGACGGTTACACGGTTAACCAACCGATCAACCGGTTAAACGTTTACATTTTTACAGTTCGGATAAACGTAAAACAATTCAATCAAAAAGTGCAGCGAAACATTGACTATAATAATTGCCTAGTTACGTCAAGTACACACGCGCACAAGCCAAAATTCTCTGCTAACCCCTGAAATACGCTTGACGTAAGCACGGAATTCTCTGCCGTAAGCGTTGATTATTTGCTTTTGGTAAGCAGAGCCATGTATTTGGGCCTGGGTCTCACAACTTAGCGTATAAAGTGAACTATCCCTCATTTAAACAAATGAGCCCAATTACATGGCTCTGGTTACTGCTGAATTCCATGCTTACGGTCAACATTCTCCGCTTATTTTGCAAGCGTCGAATTTCTGCGCTAGCTGTGTAAGCGAAGAATGCCTAATTAAGTGAAGTACACACGAGAAAAAGACGTAATTCTCTGCTAACCCCTGAAATACGCTTCACGTAAGCACGGAACTTCCTGCCGTAAGCGTTGATTATTTGCTTTTGGTAAGCAGAGCCATGTATTTGGGCCTGGGTCTCACAACTTAGCGTATAAAGTGAACTATCCCTCATTTAAACGAATCAATTTCTTGGCTCTGGTTACTGCAGAAATCCATGCTTACAGTCACCCATTCTCCGCCTATTTTGGAAGCGTCGAATTTTTGCGCTATTTGTGTAAGTGAAGAATGCCTAGTTACGTGAAGTACACACGCGCACCAGCCAAAATTCTCTGCTAACCCCTGAAATACGCTTGACGTAAGCACGGAATTCTCTGCCGTAAGCGTTGATTATTTGCTTTTGGTAAGCAGAGCCATGTATTTGGGCCTGGGTCTCACAACTTAGCGTATAAAGTGAACTATCCCTCATTTAAACAAATGAGCCCAATTACATGGCTCTGGTTACTGCTGAATTCCATGCTTACGGTCAACATTCTCCGCTTATTTTGCAAGCGTCGAATTTCTGCGCTAGCTGTGTAAGCGAAGAATACCTAGTTACGTGAAGTACACACAAGAAAAAGACGTAATTCTCTGCTAACCCCTGAAATACGCTTGACGTAAGCACGGAATTATCTGCTTCCGTAAGCGTCGTTTTTTTGCTTATGGTAAGCAGAGTCATGAAATTGGGTCCAGGTCTCACAAGTTAGTACGCAAACCACACAAGACTGTATATCATGGAATAGGTTTCACAATTTAGTACATAAAGCAATCACACCACAGGTCTCACAAGTTAGTAAATAAAGATTGGTCTATGCTGTTGTATTAAAATCATAATTGTAAAAAAAAAAACTTTTTAATATCGTGTATGTTATTTTTGTTGAGATAAAATATTAAATGCGGTATAAGTTAATAAGTTGGTACGTAGCATGAACTGCCACTCTTATCAAAGAATTATGAATTCGAAACGAATTATTAATTCAAAACGAATCATTATTCTGTTACTACGCCTGCTTTCCGCTGATAACATCTCACTCTCAGTGCATGCCACAATTGCGCTTTAGTAGCACATAATAATTTTGGGTAGACGATTTAAATTTTGTATTAACATATGTTGTGTCTTTTTAATACCGAATGTTTTTGTTGGGCTAAAATAGTAAATATTGGATATGATTTTATTGTTCATTTTGGCTCTTCATGCACACCCATGAAAAATGTATGCTTTCTTTTCTACACCTTTCCCCATTCAGCTACAATTCGAGCCTCATTGCAACCCCCAACAGGTTTGTTGTTTGCTACATAGTGATTTCCCGAAGTAATGCATTCGCACAAGAACCTTAAAACGTGGTTTCAGGCGAATGGGTAGCCTTGTTTCCTTCATGATTCAGCTTCAAGTAATGCCTTTGCATAAGAAACCTAAAAAATTGTTTTCCGGTGAACGGGACCCAAGCGCAGACAAGTCTGACACGCGGGCAACATCGTTCCAACACACGGCGTTCGATTTTCAACGTTCACGCTGAATAACAACAAGATCTGAGCGGACACGTCGCTCTGCGCTGAGAGCAAGAAAATTCTTCTCGATTCTTGTGAATGAACGTAGACTTGTGTCAGTCGGCGCAGGAATGACTCTTTATAATATACTCTTCATACAAAAATCGCAAAAACACAGATCATATGGGTTTAAGACTTGATCGAGTTGAAAAAAGCAAGCAAGAGCACCGTTAAACTCGTATAGCGCCCTCAATCGTTTAAAATGTTTAAAGCTTGAGTCTGTTTTTATTTATAAACTCACAGATTATAGGCAAAGTACCGATGGCGTTAAATTTGCCTGAGAATTTGTTTTTTTTCTACTGACAGTGTTTTAATAAGTTTTGAAGCTTTTAAACTGAAAGACAATAAAATCTTATTTGTATTAAGAAAGTTTGTGTAATCTAGGACGTTAAATTTGAGCTTAATTGACAAATTATTTTTCTAGAAGTCGGATTTGTTTTCACTTTATCCTGTGTGTTTGTACACAGATACAAAACGCGCAATAAATAACGTCATTGTGACGTCGTCCGTAATTGTATGCCGCGATGCACATCAACAGTATTCCAGAAGTCTAAAATCGAAAAAAGTTTGACGATCGGACGTATACTTTTTGGGATATGGCGGTCTAAAGATTGGCTAATTAAATATTCATGCCATTATAACTAGGTAAATTAATTAATTAATTTAAGCTAATTACACTTTTCTATAACTTCAAAACCTAAGCTTTAATATGATATAGGATTTGACACTTTTATACAAAGCCAAGTATGACTTTTGGCTGTAACAAAATTCCCTGGTTAAACCTATGGGCTTTTGAGATACAAAGAATAATAATAATAATAAAAACAAACTAGACATGTTGCATTTGTGCACAAATGCTGAGCTGTTTCGTCATAACTTTTTCAAATTTCTCAACTGAATTTGAAAGTTTTTTTTGTATTCAAAGTAGTTATGACGTTCAAACCTGTTTAAAAAAGAATTTGGATTATACCACGTTTTGTAAGCAATTTATGACTAAAAGGTGCAAAAAATTGAAAAAATCTTTAAAAATCATGTGATGACGTCATCATGACGTCATTTCAGAATTTACAAGAACTTGCCAATATCCAACAATCTACCAAGTTTCAACATAATCGCACTAATACTTCGGGAGTTATATGACTTTAAAAAAGGCACCTTTAATGCCGCGTCACGTGACCCCCGATGACGTCATCGGTCTGAAATTTCACACATATGATGGCTGCCTGACGATCAACATGTGTGTAAATTTTGAAGTGATTACACAAAATTTCACCACACACATCTTCAAAAAGTCCATTTTGATCAGTTTTCAACCTGCCGCTAGAGGGCGCTCTTGTGTATTGTGACGTCATCGGTATTTTTTTTAATTACCCACCCTTGCCAGACAATAACGTCGTTGAAAGCAACTTCATAACTATTTTCACTTTTGAATAACGAGGTGCTTCCTGTTTCGACCGGAAGTAGAGGTCATGTGAGGTCACGCACACTGAATAAAATGAAGACCTAATTTATCCCTATACAATCCCGCAAACAGAAACCTACGGTCTCTTGTGGCTGATTTGTTACGGATTTTCAAATATTTAAAATATAAACCTTTAAGATGACGTCACGTGACAGGTGATGACGTCATCATGACATCATTGTTTTAAAATCATTATTGTACCAATGCCTTTCATCACTGAAAGTTTCATTGCAATTGCTCTTTAGGAACTATGCAAAAGGCCGCTTAGAACGATTTGTGCATTATGTCAATGACTTCCTGTGTCTGAAAAATAAAAATAAAAAAAAACAACTAGACATATTGCATTTGTGCACAAATGCCGAGCTGTTTCGTCATAACTTTTTCGAATTACTCAACTGAATTTGAAAGGGTTTTTTTTTATTCAAAGCAGTTATGACGTATCAAGCCTGTTTAAAAAAGAATTTGGATTATACCACGTTTTGTAAGCAATTTATGACTAAAAGGTGCAAAACATAGAAAAAATCATAAAAAATCATGTGATGACGTCATCATGACGTCATTTCAGAATTTACAAGAACTTGCCAATATCTAACAGCCTACCAAGTTTCAACATGATCGCACTAATACTTCGCGAGATATACGACTTCAAAAAAGGCACCTTTAATGCCGCGTCACGTGACCCCCGATGACGTCATCGATCTAAAATTTCACACATATGATGGCTGCCTGACGATCAACATATGTGTAAATTTTGAAGTGATTACACAAAACTTCACCACACACATCTTCAAAAAGTCCATTTTGAACAGTTTTTAACCTGCCGCTAGAGGGCGCTCGTGTGTATCGTGACGTCATCGGTATTTTTTTTTAAATGCACACTCTTGCCAGACACTAACATCGTTGAAAGCATTTTCATAACTTTTAGCACTTTTGAATTACGAGGCACTTCCGGTTTCGACCGGAAGTAGAGGTCATGTGAGGTCACGCACACTGAATAAAATGAAGACCTAATTTATCCCTATACAATCCCGCAAACAAAAATCTACGGTCTCTTGTGGCTGATTTGTTACAGATTTTCAAATATTTAAAATAGAAACCTTTAAGATGACGTCACGTGACAGGTGATGACGTCATCATTACGTCATTGTAATATGCAGTGTATTGCACTAATGTCTTTCATCACTGAAAGTTTCATTGCAATTGCTCATTAGGAACTAGGCAAAATCCCGCATAGAACGAACGTGCGTTATCTCAATGGCTTTTATTACTGAAACAGACAAATAAAAAAAAAATAAAAAAAAAAAAAAAAAAAATAATAAAAAAAACTTTAACAAAAACAAGAGCTGTTTCGCAGCGCTGCGCTACGAAACAGCTAAAAACAAAAACTTTAACGAAAACAAGAGCTGTTTCGCTGCGCTTTGCTGCGAAACAGCTAATAAAAATCTTAACAAAAACAATAGCTGTTCCGACCACTACGTCGGAACAGCTAATAATAATAATAATAAAAACAAATAAAAATTTTAACAAAAACAATAGCTGTTCCGACCACTACGTCGGAACAGCTAATAATAAAAACAAACTAGACATATTGCATTTGTGCACAAATGCCAAGCTGTTTCGCCATAACTTTTTCAAAAAATCATAAAAAATCATGTGATGACGTCATCATGACGTCATTTCAGAATTTACAAGAACTTGCCAATATCCAACAAACTACCAAGTTTCAACATGATCGCATTAACACTTAGGGAGATATACGACATTAAAAAAGGCACCTTTAATGCCGCGTCACGTGACCCCCGATGACGTCATCGATCTGAAATTTCACACATATGATGGCTGCCTGACGATCAACATGTGTGTAAATTTTGAAGTGATTACACAAAATTTCACCACACACATCTTCAAAAAGTCCATTTTGATAAGTTTTCAACCTGCCGCTAGAGGGCGCTCTTGTGTATTGTGACGTCATCGGTATTTTTTTTTAATTACACACCCTTGCCAGACAATAACATCGTTAAAAGCAACTTCATAACTATTTCCACTTTTGAATAACGAGGCGCTTCCGGTTTCGACCGGAAGTAGAGGTCATGTGAGGTCACGCACACTGAATAAAATGAAGACCTAATTAATCCCTATACAAAACCGCAAACAGAAACCTACGGTCTCTTGTGGCTGATTTGTTACGGATTTTCAAATATTTAAGTTAGAAACCTTTAAGATGACGTCATGTGACAGGTGATGACGTCATCACGACCTCATTGTTTTGGGATCATTATTGCACCAATGCCTTTCATCACTGAAAGTTTCATTGCAATTGCTCTTTAGGAACTATGCAAAAGGCCGCTTAGAACGAACGTGCGTTATGTCAATAGCCTTTTTTACTGAAACTGACAAATAAAAAAAATAAAAAAAACTAGACATATTGCATTTGTGCACAAATGCCGAGCTGTTTCGCCATAACTTTTTCAAAAAATCATAAAAAATCATGTGATGACGTCATCATGACGTCATTTCAGAATTTACAAGAACTTGCCAATATCCAACAACCTACCAAGTTTCAACATGATCGCACTAACACTTAGGGAGATATATACAACATTAAAAAAGGCACCTTTAATGCCGCGTCACGTGACCCCCGATGACGTCATCGATCTGAAATTTCACACATATGATGGCTGCCTGACGATCAACATGTGTGTAATTTTTGAAGTGATTACACAAAACTTCACCACACACATCTTCAAAAAGTCCATTTTGATCAGTTTTCAACCTGCCGCTAGAGGGCGCTCTTGTGTATTGTGACGTCATCGGTAATTTTTTTAATTACCCACCCTTGCCAGACAATAACATCGTTAAAAGCAACTTCATAACTATTTACACTTTTGAATAACGAGGCACTTCCTGTTTCGACCGGAAGTAGAGGTCATGTGAGGTCACGCACACTGAATAAAATGAAGACCTAACTTATCCCTATACAATCCCACAAACAGAAACCTACGGTCTCTTGTGGCTGATTTGTTACAGATTTTCAAATATTTAAAATATAAACCTTTAAAATGACGTCACGTGACAGGTGATGACGTCATCATGACATCATTGTTTTAGGATCATTATTGCACCAATGCCTTTCATCACTGAAAGTTTCATTGCAATTGCTCATTTGGAACTATGCAAAAGGCCGCTTAGAACGAACGTGTGTTATCTCAATGGCTCTTTTTACTGAAACAGACAAATAAAAAAAGGAAAAAAAAAATAATAACAAAAACTTTAACGAAAACAAGAGCTGTTTCGCTGCGCTATGCTGCGAAACAGCTAATAATAAACTAGATATATTGCATTTGTGCACAAATGCCGAGCTGTTTCGCCATAACTTTTTCAAAAAATCATAAAAAATCATGTGATGACGTCATTATGACGTCATTTCAGAATTTACAAGAACTTGCCAATATCCAACAACCTACCAAGTTTCAACATGATCGCACTAACACTTAGGGAGATATATACAACATTAAAAAAGGCACCTTTAATGCCGCGTCACGTGACCCCCGATGACGTCATCGATCTGAAATTTCACACATATGATGGCTGCCTGACGATCAACATGTGTGTAAATTTTGAAGTGATTACACAAAACTTCACCACACACATCTTCAAAAAGTCCATTTTGATCAGTTTTCAACCTGCCGCTAGAGGGCGCTCTTGTGTATTGTGACGTCATCGGTAATTTTTTTTAATTACCCACCCTTGCCAGACAATAACATCGTTGAAAGCAACTTCATAACTATTTACACTTTTGAATTACGAGGCACTTCCTGTTTCGACCGGAAGTAGAGGTCATGTGAGGTCACGCACACTGAATAAAATGAAGACCTAATATATCCCTATACAATCCCGCAAACAGAAACCTACGGTCTCTTGTGGCTGATTTGTTACGGATTTTCAAATATTTAAAATAGAAACATTTAAGATGACGTCACGTGACAGGTGATGACGTCATCATGACATCATTAGTTTTAAAATCATTATTGCACCAATGCCTTTCATCACTGAAAGTTTCATTGCAATTGCTCTTTAGAAACTATGCAAAAGGCCGCTTAGAACGAACGTGCGTTATGTCAATAGCCTTTTTTACTGAAACTGACAAATAAAAAAAAAACTAGACATATTGCATTTGTGCACAAATGCCGAGCTGTTTCGCCATAACTTTTTCAAATTACTCAATTGAATATGAAAGTTGTTTGTATTCAAAACAGTAATGATGTATCAAGCCTGTTTTAAAAAGAATTTGGATTATACCACGTTTTGTTAGCAATTTATGACTTAAAGGGGCAAAAAACGAAAAAAAATCATTAAAAATCATGTGATGACGTCATCACGACGTCATTTCAGAATTTACAAGAACTTGCCAATATCTAACGACCTACCAAGTTTCAACATGATCGCACTGATACTTCGGGAGATATACGACTTCAAAAAACGCACCTTTAATGCCGCGTCACGTGACCCCTGATGACGTCATTGATCTGAAATTTCACACATATGATGGCTGCTCGACGATCAACATGTGTGTACATTTTGAAGTGAATACACAAAACTTCACCACACACATCTTCAAAAAGTCCATTTTGATCAGTTTTCAACCTGCCGCTAGAGGGCGCTCTTGTGTGTTGTGACGTCATCGGTATTTTTTTTAATTACCCACCCTTGCCAGACAATAACATCGTTGAAAGCAACTTCATAACTATTTCCACTTTTGAATTACAAAGCACTTCCTGTTTAGACCGGAAGTAGAGGTCATGTGAGGTCACGCACACTGAATAAAATGAAGACCTAATTAATAATTTATCCCCACCCAATCCCGCAAACAGAAACCTACGGTCTCTTGTGGTTGATTTGATATAGATTTTCAAATATTAAAAAAAAGGAAACTTTAAGATGACGTCACGTGACAGGTGATGACGTCATCATGACATAATTGTTTTAAAATCATCATTGCACCAATGCCTTTCATCACTGAAAGTTTCATTGCAATTGCTCCTTAGGAACTATGCAAAAAGCCGCTTAGAACGAATTTTGTCTGAAAAATACAAATTTAAAAAAAAAAATAATAATAATAATAAAAAAAAAAACTTTAACGAAAACAAGAGCTGTTCCGCTGCGCTATGCTGCGAAACAGCTAATAAAAAATAATAAAAAAAACTTTAACGAAAACAAGAGCTGTTTCGCTGCGCTTTGCTGCGAAACAGCTAAAAAAACTTTAACGAAAACAAGAGCTGTTTCGCTGCGCTTTGCTGCGAAACAGCTAATAATAAAAAAAACTTTAACGAAAACAAGAGCTGTTTCGCAGCGCTGCGCTACGAAACAGCTAACAAAAACTTTAACAAAAACAAGAGCTGTTTCGCTGCGCTTTGCTGCGAAACAGCTAATAAAAATCTTAACAAAAACAATAGCTGTTCCGACCACTTCGTCGGAACAGCTAATAATAATAATAATAAAAATAATAATCCCAAGAAAAACAAAACCTGTTCCGACTGCTAAGTCGGAACAGCTAATAATAATAATAATAAAAATAATAATCCCAAGAAAAACAAAACCTGTTCCGACTGCTAAGTCGGAACAGCTAAAAATATGCTAAAACTTTCTCACAAACCACAGAAAATTCACAAAATGCATCCCAATTGTTTGTAATTAGCTAATGAACTTCTGATTTAATATCGGGGTCCAATATAAAACTTTCAGTTGTTTATTGAGTTATCAATGACGGGCGATACAATAAACGAAAGATTATATAACTTTCTCGAATCTATAAAAATAACTATTAAAATGTTAATCCAAACTTTCAAGTCAAATCGGCCAGAAATAGACATAGCATATTTAATGCCATGACACTTTATTATTTCAACCAAACTGGGTTTTTGCATGAACACTGATCAATGTGCTTTTGGCAGTGGAAAGTAAAATAATACTACAGCAAGCAAATTATAATTTTGACGAGACAAATAGCTATTCTGACTTATACACGTCGGAACAATTAAAACAGCATAGAAACAAATTATCGGCAGGTTGGTTGGAATGGCTCATAAGTTACCAGAAACAAAAGTTACATCCATCTGTCAGGTTGGAGCCAGTAATAATCAATAACAATAATAGTGGATGAAAACAAAAAAATAAAAAGGCGTTTCGGTTGCAAGGCCAAACGCACACAAATGTTGACGAAAGCAATTATGGTTTAAGACGAGGGTCCAAACCTCCAATAAATAAACACCCACAAAAAATGTATGGAACGAGAGAATGATTCAAATTAATTTTTTAAAACCAAGTGGAAAAGTGAGTGGGTGAAATAATATTTTGCCCCAAAATCGGGTAAATTAAATTATAACTGAAAGAGTACTTAATGTAGTTTATCTTGCATATCGATATATCAAAGTTCATTTTACGACCAAGATGTCTTCATTTTTTTTATTCAATCAAACAATATCTTGATAAATCCCTTTTCATTTGACACGATGACGCTCATGATACTTATTTTAAAAAAATGCACTGATATTTTTTACAACAAAGTAATTTTGTACGCAGAAGTTGATTCAAGAAACACTCACCAAATAGAACTACACTAAGCAGCAGCATCGAACTTTCTAATGTGCAAGAAGACATGGTAAGATGATGGTAGATACAAGAAATGACTGCACAATATTCTATCTCAATGCTGCACGGGCACGGTCACACTCTAACACAAGAAAACAAACTATGTGGTATATATTCAATGTGCAATATTGTCAAAGATCCAAGTGGGTCATCTTGAAGCCTTGTAGCGGAAAGTTCAATTTGAAAGAAACCGACTGGAAATAACAACTTAGTTTCTGTGAGACTGTAGTTCATAGTTTCAAGGTAGTTGGTTAAAGTTATAATTGCATCAAAGAAGTTTCATTTGTAACATATTGAAGCTTTATTTTCTCTATCACTTTTTATAAAAAGGGCACAAATTATAAACCAGAAATTAGTTAATGACCAATAAATATGTTTTACACTTCACCTTTGCTCGATCGTTCATTTAAAAGTTTCCCGTACTCGGAGATCCACAGATAGTACTTGCACACGTAATCGAAGTCCCAACAAGTACACCTATTCAAGTGCTACTTGGACAACTTTGGTAATTGGCACCCGGCCTAAAAAGTGCTTGACTACAACATTGACCTTGAGAAAGATTGTCTGACTGATGTGAATCTACTGCCACTCATCACAATTTAACCTAGATGCAAAAAGGGTCGATACTTATCAACTTTATAATTACTTTTTAATTTTAGTTTGTATTTTAACTTAATTCAGTATATCTCTAAAGGTATACTATATTCAAAAAGCAACATTTTATGTACTTGAAAATGAAAAGACAAAAGCAGCTCGAAACGCAGAGCGATGAAGTCGTTCTACTCAACGTGTACGATGCGAATCTTAAAGAAGCATCTCTCTACGTTGCCTTGATTATCGATGCTGCTAGTAAAAAGCTGCAAGGGGATATAAACACAGCTTGTTTCTTGTTTTATATCATAAGAATGCTAATAACATGCAATATTCAGCCGCCGCGTGTAAGCGGTCAAAGCATGGCTTAATAAGACATATGTCATTGCGCATCTTCATTTTATAGGCGGGGAGGGAATGGGGGTTTGGGTGGAAACAATGAAAACTAGATGCCTTGACTTTGTGCTGCCTCATCAATTTTCGGAAGATTAAAATATTTGTTTATGCCAGTGCGGTAATTGAAAAACAGTTTCCAGAGGTGGCCAATTCGAAGCGAATGTTTTTGGGTTTTTTTTCGGTTTCAACCATCATATACTGTGTTTATTTTTTGCTCATCCATAAGGGATCAGGGCCCAATTTTATAGAGCTGCTTAAGCACAAATGAACACATCACAACAACTTTTTGTTTACCAAAATAAGGTTACCAGCTAAACTGCCATGTTACATGTACAATATGTGACTGGTATCCTGCTAATTTTTGTTTGGCAGGCTATTGTTAAGCATCATTATCTGCTTAATATCTCTATGAGATTGGGCCCTGAGATAAGTCGGTCTTGTTATAAGTGCCAACATAATAAATTTGTTCGAAGTCTATGAAAAATTGTCAACAACAGTTTGGATTGTTTGAACACTTTAGTTTGTGATAGGGGGACACGTATCTTGAAAAGAGTGTTGTCCCCTCAAGTTTCTATTGCGATTATAACATTCCAATGTAAAATCCCACAAGCTTAAAGTTGTAAGTACTGGTAGCCGTGCATAAATGTGACTTGCTCAGTATGTCAGGTGTATCTTTTGTCTACAATACTTTGGGGATTTCAGGAGTACGGTAGAGTATCAAATGACACTCCTCCCAAAGAAGATTTTACACACGGTTGTACCCTCAAGTGTTTATTATTTATCGTTACCTCTTATTCTCGCTAAGTTGCCTTAAGATTATAACGCTGGCTTGATTGCTACTGAACTTTAAGTCAAATGTATCGCGCGTAGCCAGTCAACCTTCCTGCCCAGCCAAGTCCAAAGACGTCAGCTCCTGTGTGTGAATGCCTGCATGGGGGGGGGGGGGGGGGGGGGTTGATAGATTCACAGCTTCAACACTGGGTTGCGAGGCCTTCTCAACACCGCAGTAAAGGGTGGACTTATAGGGGTGGATATACAGGCTGTCGGCCTTGCCGAGTGGAGTGGAGGGCTAGGGTGGACGGACCTATGGTTATTGGAGAATGGGGTACATGTGCCTTGATGGATTCTGGGTGGATTGTTGATCGATTGGGTGGATGGGGCGAATGGGGTGGATTATTCGAGAATAAGGTGTGGATCACACGCAGTGGAACACATAACAATAATCGTACAACCAACTATTGACATGAGATTGTTTGACTTCTTTGGTCCCAGCCGATGAAGAAGTGAGATTTATTCTCACCAGCTCTGCCTTTTATAGGCCAGTATCCCTATTACAAAGAATAACACTGTTTAGCAATGCCCACGGTTTACCCAATCACATTTAAGTAGGTAACTTTAGACCCGCCTACTTATACAATGCATTTGCACCATACAGTTGAAACTTATATAATTAAACTTGTAGTTAGTGATTCATTACAATAATTATTAAGCATGCACATTCGGTTGCTTTGTAAATAATTTGCTCTGCGGTTCTTCAGCTTCGCAATGTTATCA